>OY728129.1:1616461571-1617052266 GCA_963277665.1 Viscum album
TTCCCTTTAATACATTAACTTGAGTGTTTCATCCCACATTATCTACATATAAGAAATTGAGTCTTCATTCCTCCAAGGTCTCCACCACCCAATCCCTCATTGAACTCTATCCTTTTATTCTTTTCTTAGTCCCAATGTTGGCAGAGGTGCAAGTAGTTTATCTTATATTATGATAACTGATTAGGAATAATAACAATAACCTTCACTCCAGTCATCACCCCATTTGGATTCTCATATGTACTTTTTCTATCACATTCAACATTAACCTAGTTTCATACGGTTCCCAACATTGACTAATACTACGGGAAAAATGGACTTTTGCGACGGGTTATTTGAGGCGGGAATAGATCTTGTCGCAAATAGTTCGTCGAAAAGATTATTTGCGACGGGGACATCAACATGTCGCAAATAACCAGTTATTTGCGACAGGGACATCAACCCGTCACAAATAATCAGTTATTTGCGAAGGGATAAAGAGTCTCGTCGCAAAATGTTTGGTGGGGTTTGCGCAACAAACCACAGGAATGGTATTTGGGATGGGGGGTGTCTCCCTGTCACAAATACCCGACAGCGGTAAATACTATTTGCGACGGGGAGGCAGCCCCCGTCACAAATACCCGGTGACGGTAAATACCATTTGTGATGGGGGCATGCCCCTGTCACAAATGGTGTGTCGGCAGGTCACTATTTGCGATGGGACCCATCGCAAATACCCTTTTAACCACCGACAGTAATTAATGTGGTCGAATGTATTTGCGACGGGAGTCCCGTCGCAAATAATCTAACCTATATATACCCTCGTCCGTTTTTTTGCTTCTTCTTCTCTATTCCTACATTCTCTCTCTCTCTCTAAACTCTGATTTTAGAGTTAAAATTTCTCTAAGTAATTTTTTTTACGAACAGATTTTGATGTCGTCTACACCTATAAGAGATCAAGTTTAAAGGTATTTATGTTTTATTTAATTTAATATTTATTTCAATTTTTTATATTAATTTTAATTATTGTTAATTAGTTGTAATTATATTAGATTTAGATTGTTTTGCTATCAGTATTTATTTGTAGTAATAAATTGAAATTATTAGAACTAATTATTATTAATTAGTGGTAATTAGGAATTGTTAATGATAATTAGTAATGAATATAAATAATTAGCAGTAATTAGTAATTAGTAGCGGTAATTTGCAGCAATTAAGAGTAATTAATGCTAATTAGTAATAATTAGCAGTAATTGGTAATAATTAGGAATAAATAGTAATAATTAGTAAAAAATAATAATAAATACTAATAATTAGCAATAAATACCAATAATTTGTAATAATTACTAATAATTACTAATAATTACTAATAAATACTAATAATTACTAATTAATAGTAATAATAACTAATAATTAGTAAAAATAGTAAAAATAGTAAAAAAAGTAACAAATACTAATAATTAGAAACAAATACTAATAATTAGTAACAAATACTAATAATTAGTAACAAACACTAATAATTAGTAAAAAAATACAAATAATTAGTAACAAATAGTAATAATTAGTAATAAATAGTAATAAATACTAACAAATAGTAATAATTACTAATAATTAGTAATAATTAGTAATAAATACTAATAATTAGTAATAATTAGAAATAATTAGTATTAATTAGAAATAATTAGTAATAGATAGAAATAAATAGTAATAATTAGCAATAATTAGTAATAATTAGCAATATTTACTAATAATTAGCAATAATTAGTAATAATTAGCAACAATTAGTAATAATTAGAAATAATTAGTAATAAATAGAAAAAAATTGTAATAATTAGCAATAATTAGTAATAATTAGCAGTAATTATTAATAATTAGTAATAAATAGTAATAATTAAGAATAATTAGCAACAATTAGTAATAATTAGTAATAATTACTAATAATTAGCAATAAATAGTACTAATTTGAAAAAAATAGTAATAACTAGTAATAACTAGTAATAATTAGCAATAAATAGTAATAATTAGCAATAAATAGTAATAATTATTAATAAATACTTATAATTAGGAATAAATAATAATAATTAGTCAAAAATAGTAATAAATACTAATAATTAGTAATAAATACTAATAATTAGTATTAATTATTAATAATTAGTAATAATTAATATTAAATAGTATTAATTAGTTTTAATTTGTAATAATTAGTAATAATTAGTATTAATTAGTAATAAATTGTAATAAATAGTAATAAATAGTATTAATTAGTAATAATTAGTAATAAATAGTAATAATTATAATAATTAGTAATAATTAGTAATAAATAGTAATAATTAGTAAAACATAGTAATAATTAGTAAAAAATAGTAATAATTAGTAAAAAATAGTAATAATTACTAATAATTAGTAATAAATACTAATAATTAGTAATAAATATAAATAATTAGTAATAAATACTAATAATTAGTAATAAATACTACCAAATAGTAATAATTAGTAATAATTAGCAATAATTACTAATAAATAGCAATAATTACTAATAAATAGCAATAATTACTAATAATTAGAAATAATTATTAATAATTAGAAATAATTACTAATAATTAGCAATAATTACTAATAATTAGCAATAAATAGTAATAATTAGCAATAAATAGTAATAATTAATAATAAATAGTAATAATTAGCAATAAATAGTAATTTTTTGTAATTTTTTTTAATAATTAGTAATAATTACTAATAATTAGTAATAATTAGTAATAATTACTAATAGATACTATTAATTAGTAATAATTGGTAATAAATACAAATAATTAGTAATAATTAGTAATAATTAGGAATATGAAGACATTAACATCATCAAATATGAAGATGATGATGAAGGTGAACATTGACACAATTAAATGTTGGTTATAATCATAACTAATATATATCAATATATAATAGTTATTTTCAACTATTTTCTAAAAACAATCATTTTGTGTTTCTGATTGATGATGATCTATTTCGTCATTTTCCAAAGTGTGAGATACCTTTGGATAATGAGGATTTGGGATCATCTGACCCTCAGCCTACCAGTGGCTTAGGTGGTATGCGGAGGGGGCATGGTCTTGCGCGACTTATAAATCTTGACCATATCCCCAAGTGACATCCACGTCTTGGATTTGATCCACGCACGTGGAGGTATGGTAACATGTTTATTTTAGTTAGATTTCATTAATTCATTTATATACTAATTGTTTGATTATTTTTTCTTTTTCACACTTTTGTGCATATAGTTATCGGATAGGGGTGCGCTATCTTGCACAATTATTTTTCTCAGTCATGGATCACATGGGTACATATTCCCATTGATGTAAAGCTCAGCATGTTTGATCATTTCCTTGTACATAAATAAATAATATTTATTTTGAAATTTATTTCATTAATACCTTGATATTATAAATTATTTGTAAGGTTTATGGTATCCCATCGATGATAGCATGCATGACGCTATCCACGCGGTATGGGAGGTGTCTATGTGTGACCGTTTCTTTTATTTTTTGCATAATTTGAGAAGGACGACCCTGAAGAAAGTAGGAGTGGAATTATTTGATGAGTTTTGTAGATCCCACCGACTATAGTACATTTCATCTCACGTTTGGGATGGATTATGTTCACAATGGTTGGGTGGTGGATTTCAGAGGAGATCTTCATTAGGCCGGAAGAATCGGGGGAGACAGGAGGTAACGCATCAAGCTGGTACAAGTACATTCAGTACGCATAGAGAGATTCTAGTAAGTAATATTTTTTAAATATTTTATATAACTTTAAATATAAACAGTTTATTTTAGATTCATATAGGCAGTCGATCAACCCGATATTATGGAGTGCGACGTTTATCGTAGGATGTACAGTGATCCAGCCACTGAAAAGATTAGAGGTTATCGCCAGCGTCGAATTGTGGTCAGTATTATTTCTTTTTCAGTTTGAAAATTAACTGAATATAATATTTTCACTATTTTAATTTCAAATTGGGTCTTAATGGGTCATATAAAGCTGCAACCTCTTAAACACAGGATGAGACTCAGGCCGAGACGGTTGATCAGACTAGTGTCTACCATTTCGATGAGGCCGCATGGATGCATGCGACCTAGTATGGCTTCGAGAAGGGACAAGTAGTTGGTATCTTCACTCGATTGACTCATGGGACTTATTATAGTACTACTGTGATGTCAGCGTCTAGCTCAAGAGGATCTTGTGGAGAGGAATTATCTTATGAATCACAATATCAAGATCGGTTGTGAGATTCGAGTGAGATTATAGAGAGTTTGCATAAAGAGTAGGAGGAGATGCATCAATAGCAGCAGCAGCATGAGGAGGAGCACTAACGACAGCAACAGCAGTACGAGGATCATATGCATCGATGGCAACAATAGCAGCGCGAGAAGATGGAGTACATGCATCCTCTAACTCGTAGTTTAGGGATAGATTTTCCTCCACCATCTTCTATAGCTCCTCCACCTCCTCAAGAAGACCACCCCTAGTGATTTTTTTATCATGTTAAAAAAATTTGAATTCAAAGTTTGTTGTAATATTAACTATTTACAGTTTCTGTCTTTTATATTGGTGCGAATATTGCATAATTTAAATTTTTTATTTTTTTATTTTTTTATTTTTTTATTTTATTATTTATTATTAGTATTATTTTTTCAATATTTTTTATTGTACAAATAATAATAATAATAATTTTTTATTTATTTATTTTTTGCAAATATTGATAATTTTAATATTTTATAATTTTTTTATTATTTTAATAATATTAATATTAATTTTTCATAAATATTAATAGTAATAATAACATTATTATATTATTAGTATTATTTTATTATTAATATTATAGTAATATAATTTTTTGTATTATTAATATTAGTATTATTATCATATAATATTATATTATTTATATTAATAGTATTAATAATAATATTATTTTCTAATATTAATTTATTATAATTTTATTGAATATATATATTTTATTTTATTATGTATTTTCGACGTGACCTTTTGCGACGAGTTCCCATCAAAAATAGTTTATATATTTTTTAAATAACTATTTGTGATGGGAAAACGGGTCCATTACATATTATTTTTTGTGACGGCCCATCGCAATAAGTTTTTTATATATAAACAGTGAACTATTTGCGATGTCATTTTCTACAACGGTCTATTTGTGACGGGACCCCATCACAAAATCTCATTTGTGACTGAATCCCATCATAAATAACCCATTGCAAATACCTCAAATTCCAGTAATGTAAAACCAAAAAGCATAGTGTAAGCAACATTAATCATAGGGTAAAACACATAGTCATGAAGAATCATTTATAGGATGCCTAAATCATAACACGTTTATTTCATTCTATTACACTATAGGTTTATCATAGGTCATTCATAGTCATCATATATTTAAATCATTCATGATTGTTTGTAATGAGTTTGTGAATTTACAGAACATATCTCTTGGGAGTGTCAAACTTGAGGTGTAGTAAGGCCCATTTTCATACACCATGTGACGATCGAGTCCTTCTCAATTCACCCTTTTTTATGTTATTACACCTAGGTAACTTTGTTCCAGACCCACATCAACTTGTATTATCAAAACATGGATGTAATTTCTTGGAAACCAATTGCTCTATCCTTTACCAAAATTCAACGACATTTATATACTTTGACTCATCTTTATACTTATATTTAGACATATCTCAAGACATATCCAAATAAATATCCATAGGTATCTCACTAAAGTTATCTCTTCGAAATTTATGAAGGTTAACTAAACCTTTCTCTGATACAAACTACAGATACCCCAGACTTATTATACATAAATATTACATCTCAATAGATTTATATTTATTACATAACATAACAATCTATAATAGAATGGTTTAGGTCTAGTAGATTTGGAAAGTTTGACACATAAAAAATGGTCCAAAAGTGATCAATGTTATCTCCCACTAAATTATTCACAACTAGACTCATTTTTATATATATCATACATAATACCTTTCATCATAACCTAGGAAAACTAAACATAAGAAAAGGTGATCTAAAATGCTCAATAAGGGTAAACAAGGGAGATGTTAGAATATCTTGAGATTAAGGGTATGAGAAAATAATATTAACATTAAAAAATTATACCATGCATATCATAGACCATAAACTTGATTCATGGTATAAATCATTGTAGTTCATAAAACATTAATCATAATGGAATCAAAGAACGTGATCCATGAGAACATGACATCTCCATAAGACATAGATTTATGGCATACACATAAGCATAAAAAATAATTTCCATAGTAGTCAAGATTCATTTCTAAAACTATCATAGTGGAATGGTTTTTCTCCCCAAACAAGAATATTAGTAATGGTTCACTCCCAAGAATATCCTAGTGGAAAAATCCACTATAGAACTAGGCTAACACCCCAATCCAGTTCTATTTATCTAATGAGATATAAATCATTAGCCAATGCATTGGAGGGAGATATAGGCCCTACCCATCAAATAATGAAAATCATAAATTTTTGTTCCATAAGATCATAAAACATTAATCATATCATAATTCATAAAAAAATAAATGGGTTTTATAAACATTAAATTATATCATAACTTGTGGAAAAGGAATAGGTTTAATGACAACCCTTATCTTTAATAAAAAAATTATAGCTTATTACACAAAGTTTCACTTAATTCAAACTATACGATCAAGAATAATAGTGTCTTTGGGTGATTGGTTATATAACATAACATCATAAAACTGGTATACAACATCTTTATTGAAAACTTCCTTAACATGCTCTTAAATTTTCACCACTCTTCTAAAACTGCACATGATAACCTGGGGACATACATAAGAATGGGGTGGGATATAAATCCTAGTAAGGGAATAAACGAAGTGTAACATAATTAAAGTATTAAATATTAGTCAATAGGAATTTAAATGGGACATAAAATGGGTGAGAATCATAATATTGGATAATGAAGCACGATACAACATGATAGCATAAAGGCAACATGGGAATTTGGAAACAACATTAGACATGACATCGTAAGCTTAAGTCATGGTTAACCAAGACATAATATAATAATGTTATTAAGATAACCTCCCATACAGTTTACATGGAATATCATTAGACAAAAATGTTATCCAATGCATTGTAGTGCTATCTAGGTGCACCCATCATAATCATATCGTGTACATTCATAAGTGTGACACATAAATCATATAACATAAGAACATATTTCATCACTTTTAAACCCATGATTAATTATTATGGTTTAAATTCATGGAATTATAAAATCAATGAAGTATAGGTACAACTAGGTTAATACCCTTGAGTGGAAATGGTTTGGGGTATACACTTTACAACTGTTTTTAGGGAAAATCACAGGACAATTTTAGTAGTATATCAGGGGAACATAAAGGTTAATTTGAGGGATTTATGATTAAAATGGGTCTATAATAACTTGGATATAATAATTGATGTAATATGGATATGTTAGAAAATAATATAACATGAAAAATTGGTAATTGAAAGTTATAAGACAAAAAGGGTGATTGAATAAAATTTTGTCATTGAAACATCGTAGGATAATTTCGGCAGCATAACAAGGTACATAATGAATCATGGTAGGGATTAATGATGGTGAAAAGTGTATCTAATCACTTTGATATCAAAAATTAAGTAAGTGGGATTTATAAAATCATATCTCATCTATAGGAATTGGAATAAAAAATTCATTACATAAAAAATGTGCATTAATAAAGAGGAGAAGGAGAGGATCACTTACCTTGAGAGGGTGTTTCCAAAATATTTGTAGGAGCTTCTTGAGAGATTTAGGGAACCTTTGGAGGAGTCTAAAGGGATAATGGAAGATTATGGATGTGATATAAGGTTTTTTAGTGAATATAAATGGGAGATTGGGTGGGTTTATATAGGAAAAGAGAGGGTAGTTCTTTATTATTTACTAAAATTAGGTTTTGGAGTCTATAAAATAAGGTAATCAAAACCAAAAACCATCTAATGTATTTAGAAAAAAAATTATACCAAAGAGTATTTTTTTCATTATTTTATAATTTCATGAATCGAGAGCATTAAAATAATACCCTTAGTGATGAATAAGTGATTCATGTTTACAAAGAATTTATTTTAAAACCTTAAAATATTATACAGTTTTTTTAGGATTCATAAAGGGTTTATAAAATTAATTAAATAACCTCAAAGAAGAATTAATTTAAAAGGGAAGCATATATTTTTATGTGGATATCTTTTATGGAATATATTACATCACTTTTTGGTCATTATGATGTTATAATACACACCATATATTTACACCATTTTTCATTTTTACCCAAAAAACTTTGTCTCAGATAATTATGAAAACTTCACCATTTGATAATTTTAACATTATGATTATAGAAATAATATATATTTCATTAAAAATAATACAAAAAAAAATATTATAAATTAAACATTAAAATTAAAATCCTCATTGAAAAATAATGGTTTTTCTATAATAACATTTTTCTGACCCTTATAAAAATTACATTTTCTCTTTGAAAAATTTTATTATCATTTATATTTAATATATACTATTTAATTATAAAATTTTATTAAAATATCATTTATTTTAAAAATTCATGTATTCATCAAAAAATAATATCTTAATTGAAATTTTGTATTACCCAATAATATAATTTTGTGTTTTGTCGTATCAAAATTGGATTTTTATCAAAATAATATATTAATTATTTATAAAGTAAAAACCATTAAGGAATAAATGTAATCCTTATAAAATATACATATTCATACTATAAGATTCAAGATAAAAATCCCTTTATTACACCATAAAATTCCCTAAGGGTAATGTGTGAGATGGTGAGATTTTCTTGGGGTGGTCTGGTGAACATGGTTTGGGTTGAGATCTCGATGATCTTGAAATTATCCTATAAATGGTTTCAATAATACTTTAGTTATTAAATAGTTACTTGGGCTTAGTCAATGGAAAATCCTAGAGATTCTATCTCCCTTGTTGGATTCAATAAATGGGATTTATAGGGTATGATCCTACTGGTTGATGTCATCGCTTATTTTGTATGTATCAATAGGATTTGTTATAACCCTTAAAATGTAATAATAATAAGATAATTATTCAATGGATATAATATCAACGTGTATGTTTTTTAGTGGTCTTTTAAATCCATTAGTATATAACCAAAGAATTGAATTTTTTTCTATAACCATATTATATAATAGGTTATTTATTCATTGAAAAATGGAATATCATTTATAAAATTTCGATTCATTATATTATTCCCCCATTCAAAAATTTCTCCCATGATATTTTCATTTCATACACTAAAGAATATGAGGGTATTTCTATTTCGTCATCTCCTATGTTTCCTACATTGCTTCCTCAAACTTTTGGTTCCTCCATATCACATTGACAAGGTGTATTCTCTTATTTCATATAAATTTGTCTGTATGATCCATGATTTTAACTTAATACTCCTCATATGAAAGATCATTATCTAATGGTGTCACCTATAAATTTAGTACATGTGATGGATCTGGTATGTACTTCCTTTAGAGGTATATTTGGAATGCATCATGTACATTAGACAGGTTTGGGGGGTGTTAGCAGATAGGACATGGTTCTGATGCAGTTTAGAACATTAAATGAGAAAATGTACCTTGGACTTAGATTACCCTTCTTACCAAATCTCATGAATTTCTTCCATAAATATATACATAGGAATATATTTTCTCCAAAATCAAACTCTATGTATCTTCAATGATTGTCTCATAACTATTTTTTTATTCTGAGTAGCCTTGATGTGATACTGAATGGTCTTGACCTTTTCCACCATTTCCTCGACTATTTCAGGACCTTGTAGTTTGTGTTCATGAAATTAATACCAGTACGCAAGTGTTCTAAATCCATTCCAATATAGGTATTTTTAGGGATCCATTTTGATTCTTTAGTGGAATCTACTGTTGTTTAATAACTAAACATGAGGAATCTGTTAATATCATCCTCCTTCGAGTCTTCTAGTGTATGAATAGTTCACTCAGATTAGACAAAGTTTGGGGTGATATGGTGTACTTAATCTCAACTCAGTATTTAGTGCATTTTGGTGACTATTCCAGAACATAACGATAAATCATGGATCTCAATCAGATACAATTGATAGTGGTTTTTTGTGAATCCTATACACTTCCCTAATGAATATCCCAGCAAGTTGATCAAGTGAGAAGTCCTCAAGAATTGCAATAAATTGAGAAGTCTTTATAAGGTGTAAACCAAAACCCATATAGAATTATTTTCTATTTATTTATTTTGAATACTAGTGACAATGTCCATGGTTTTGTTTCCCCATTTAAATATAGGTATGGGTAATGTTTTCATCACCCCCTTGTAATTTTTCCTTTTATCTATCACTTGTTGACATACAAGACACCTTGATGTATATTCCAAGATCTCCTTATTCATATTTTCACACCAATAGTTCTCTCAAAGATCTCAATACATATTCTTTCTTGTTAGATAGATGGAGAAGGTCAAAGTATCTATATCATCCAATAGCTCCTTCTGTAACTCGGGATTTGATGGTACACATAGTCATGACCCAAATCTTACAAATCATTCTTCATTAATTTTGAATTATAGGGATTCCTATTTTATTATATCTTCATACTTACTCTGAATTTTTACATCATCTCTTTGAGCATCCTTTATCTTCTCCAAAATGAATGGTTGAGCAATCATTTGTGAAAGTATTGACAATGATCCTTTCATTATGATTCCCATGTCCATCCTATTTATGCCAAAGAATATCTGATCTTTCTCAATTCTCATTAGTGTTAAGGTTATAGGATTCTTTCTGCTTACAAAATCTAACACTTTATTTTATTTTATAGGATGGTAGTGGAGTGATCAGTCATGGTCCTTAACCAGCTCTAACCATATTTTTTGGTGAATATTGAACTCTTTTTGTGTAAATATATACTTGAGGATCTTATGATCTGTATATATCTCACACTTCTTCCCATAGAGAGAATTCCCCAAGATTTTCAATGCATAGATCACTGCATCCAACTCCAGATCATTAATTGGATAGTTAAATTCACAAAATTTCAACTACCTTGAGGCATAGGTTATCACTTTTCCATTATGCATTAGTACACATCCCAAGACCTTTTTAGATGCAATTTTGCAGGTAAAAAATCCTTCCCTACTTGTGGTTAATGTGAGAATAGGTGAACTTATTAGCCTCTTATTCATCTCTTTAATACATTCCTTACATTAATAATTTTATAAAAACTTGGTTCCTTTTTCATTTATCTTGGTTAGGGTGATTTAAAATAATGAGAAGTTTTCAAAAATAAACAATAGTACCAAGATAATTCAAAGAAACTATGTACTTCATTCATAGTGTTTGGTCTTGGACACCCTTCAATTGTCAATATTTTTTAACGATCCATGGATACCCCTATCATGGTGATGACATTCCAAAAAAAATTACTTAGTCCAACCAAAACTCAAATTTATTATAATTTTCATACATGTTTTCTTTCTCTAAGGTCCTCAGTACAATATTCAAATTATTCTCATGTTCCTCCTTGATTTTGGAGTATATAAGAATATCCTTAATAAATACTACCACATATTTGTTAAGGTAGTCCCTAAATAATCTATTCATTAAATCCATGAATATTTTTTGGATAATTAGTGAGTTCAAATGGAACTCTTATCAACTCATAGAGCATGTACATTTCCCAGAAACTAGTCTTGGAGCTATCCTCCTTCTTCACCTTTACTTGATAATATCTCAACCAAAGATATATCTTAAATAAATATTGGCTCTACATAGATGATCAAACAATTCATAAATACATGTAAGGGGGTACATTCTTTATCATGATCTTGTTGAGATCAATATAATTGATGCAAAAGTGCATTGATTCATCCTTCTTCTTGATGAAGATGACGGGTGTTCCCCACAGTGAAGCACTTGGGAGTATAAACTATTTATCTAGATTCTCCTGTAGTTTTTTATTAAGCTCCTCGTGTTCAAAAATGGTCATTCTATACTGATTCTAGGATATTGGAAAATCTCCATGTATAATATCGATTAAAAATTGAACCTAACATATAAGAGGAAGAATAAGAAATTATTTGAGGGAAATATCAATGTATTTCTTCACACTGTTCACGTCTTTTAAGGATGGAATTTTCCTTAGACATGCTCATTTGATCAGATATTCTAACTCATATTAAAATAATATCCATTACTAAGATGATGATACCGAATAATATTCAACCTTCTCCTTTCACTGGTAATGAATCCAAGGGTGCTTCACAATAAATATGGTTATTTCCTTCATCGATAATTTATGTTGGATCTATATGAAGAAGGACAATATGTACCCTTAATTACATGAAAATAAACTAAAGGAAGTACCAAAAGGTTCACTAGTAATTTCTTCCCACAAATTTTGATATGGGAGGAGTTATATACATGGGATTCAATAATTTCTCCATTTTTCATTCTCACCGACAACTCTACTTCCATATTTTGTGGTGTTGTTTGAATATTTATACTAAACATTCCTAATACAGAAGAATGTATAGAACAAAAATCTAAAAGTATGTTTTCTATTCGTGAATGAATAACTAGCATGCACTTCACCACTTCATTTTCCAAATCCACCTAAGTGGTTGTGATGGAATATGTTCTACCTTACCTCCTTGTAGGTTGTTGGCATTGATTTTCTCTATCAACCCTTATCTAAGGTAAGTTCTTCACATAGTTTCATTGTTCCTTACAGTTGAAACAATGGAAAATGAGTTGAGGATTGACAAGATAATTCATCTCTTCCATCACATTAGGGGGTTCTTCCCATAAAAAATGTTATATAGGTTCTGTTTCTTTCTGTACCTAAATCATTTATTCACCCCCTTAGTCAATTTTTAGGATTCTTATTCCCGTGCATTTTATAAGTGGTATTTTGGACTTTATTTCCACCATTATATTTACCCATTATACTACCCAAATTAAACTCTAATTTCCACTTATTATATTTATGGAATTCTTTAGATTCACTGACCTATATTTCAACTTTGAGGGAACATATTACAACTTCCTTATAGATTTCAATGTTATAAATCATCAGGTATTTTCGTAGACTATGATTCATCCCACCAAAGAAGTGGTCAACTTTTCATTTAGGGTTAATGAAAAATCTAGAGTAATATCATTCAAGAGTTTTGAAGTCCAACTCATAAGCCTTGATGGATTAATCATCTTTTTGCTTAAGGGAAAGGAAATCCCCCTCCATTTTAAGTTGGAGAGTGAGAGGAAAATATTTTTCAAAAAACATTTTCTAGAATTACTTCCATCCCATCACATAAATATCTTCCTTAATCTTAATATTCATGATCAATGTCAACCATTGATTTCAGGTTCTCTCGGCCTCTCGGTTCAGCGATCCCCTGGTTCTTCTTTGGAGTTATGTCGATGAAGTCTCTTCCGTTGTCCACCCTCCTTTGTTGGTTCTGCCTGTGGGAATCTGCGTTCTGGATTGCTTGCGGTCCTACTCCAGCTTTGTTTTGCCCTGTGTGGCTTGCTGATTTTTCTTCGGATCTACTGTTCATTATCCCTCCTCTGTCCTTATTGCATTGTTCCTCCGTGCATGACTACATACTGGTTAGGCTTGAAGGTTTCATGGAATTTTGGGATGGTTTTAGTGGTTCTAGTGATGGTGGTCTGATATTGGAGTTTGCATCTCATTTTTCTTGTTCGGTTCACCCTTATCCATAAAGTAATGTCAGGTGTTTTTGTGGTGTTTTCTGGATGGGATTGGTCCTGGATAGAGTTATTTTCCCAACCAATCCATTGCTCATTATGATGGCTTACTGGTTCTCACTTAGCCTTAAAGTGATTTTATACTTGTGGGTTCACACTTAGCCAAAAATTGTTTTCCAAAATTAAAAAAAATGGATTTTCAGTCCACTAAAAGTTAGAGGCCTTTGTCACATGAATGTATCAATTGAAACTTATTCATTATTAGGGGGATTTAGTTTTTCCTCCTAATTCAGGATTCTAATTAGAACCTAAGTATATTTAGAAATTACCATCACTAAATTTTCAGTTCTTTCTCCCATCGAGTTAGTAATATTGTTTGGTCATTCATCACATTGCCTCTCGAATGGGCGGTTGGTCTGGTTTCCCCTATTTCCAGCTATTTACTCGAATCAATTAAAAATTCGAGATGATAATTTTTAATTATTAAACACATAAAAGGAAAACTATGAATGTTAAAGGGATAAAAAAATAAATGACATATGTTCCTTAACCTATGAATTTCCAGGATTCAATCTAAGTTACCCATGAACTATTTCCTAACATAAACTCTTATTGAATTATTTCCTTTAATAATGGTTCATAATTATCTGGTAAATTTACCAAATCAAATCCCCAAAGAGTTTCAAACTATATGTGTAGAAATTTTTACTTTCATGCACTAGTTGTGGATCGATTCTGGCTCAATATGGTGTTTTGGGGGTTATTACCCCTAGGTAAATCCATTCCAGAACCACATCAATCTATAGTATCAAGACAGGGATGTATTTTCTTATTAACCACTTAATATATACATTAACAAAATTTTAATTATTTTTTGGTATGTTTAGTTTTATCCCAAATTATTTTATGATAATTTTATAATCTTAATCCCAAAGATGAATAGACATTCCTTTGATACCAACTATGACAACCCTTGTCTTTAATACACTTTATCTCATGATTTATTACATAAAGTTTTACTTAATAAAGCCCAGAATATTGAAAGGCATGGTTCATTTTGTATATTTTTGTATATAAAATAACATCATAAAAGTTGGATACATCTAATTTATTGAAAACTTCCTTAACATGCTCTTAAATTTTCACCGCTCTTCTAAAACTGTATAGGATAACATGGGGACATACAAAAGAATGGGGTGATCTATAAATCCCAGTTAGGGAATAAAAAATCATAACATGATAAAATTATTACATGTTATTAAATATTAATTTAAATGGGACATAAAAGCGGTGAGAATCATAATCTTGAACAATGAGGCATGATACAACATGATATCATAAAGGCAACATGGGAATGTGGAAAAACATTAAACATGAGATCATAAGCATAAGTCAAGGTTAAAAACTAATACATAATAACATAATTTGAATATGATTACCTCCTATTAACCATACATTCCATCACATGAGAATAAATAACTACCTAATACATTAGATCACTTTCTGGGAGGACCCTTCATAATCATATCATGTATGTGCATTTGTGTGCCACATAGATCATATATCCTAAGAACATATTTCACCACATTTAATACCATGATTAAGGATTATGGTTTAAATACATGTAATTCACAAATAAATTATTTATAGTTATAACTATGTGAATAACCATGAGTGTAAATGGGTATAAGTATACACTTCACAAATGTTTGGCATGGAAAATAGTAGGACAATTTTGGCAACATAACGGGGGCACATAAAGGTTCATTGAAGAGATTAATGAGAGTGAAAAGAATATATAATCACTTGAAAATAATAATTTATATAATAGGGATATTTAATAACATAATAAAACATGGAAAATTAGGAATTAAAATGAATAATATAAAAAGGTTCTTGTATAAAAGTTTGGAATGAAAAAAACACAAGATAATTTCATCACCACAATGGGGGTGCATAATGAGTCATGTGAGGGATTAATGAGATAAAAGGCGTATATATTCAATTTTAAATAGTAAATTTTGTAATATTTATGTGTAAAATAATATCCTATCAATATTAATTGTAATATTAAAGGAAATATTAAAATAGGTTCTTGAATAAAGAGGAGAAGGCGATGATCCCATAGCTTGAGAGGGTGTTTCGAAAATCTTGGGAGGAGGTTATTGAGAGATTTTAGGAACCTTGAGAGGACTTTTTAAAGGTAATTTCAGAGTAATTATGTGCTAAAATATTTTTAGGTAATATAAATTGTAGCTTGGGTGGGTTTATATAGGAAAAGAGAGAGGATTTCTTTATTATTTCCTAAACTTAGATTTTGGACTCTATACAATAAAGTAATCAAACCCACAAACCTTATCATGGTTTTTGTCCAATGTTTCTACCAAATAGTAGTGGTTTTGATTATTTTATAATATATTTAACCAAAAACATTAAATAACATTCTTGTTTATGTGGAATTGAATCATGTTTACAAAGAATTGTTTTTAAAACCTTAAAATATAATGTAGTTTTTGTAGTTTTCAAAAAGGTTTTATAAAATTAATAAAATAAACACAAAGAAACATTATTTGAAAAGGTATAAATATATTTGGTATTTTATAACTTTTATTTCACATAGTACATCACTTTTTTGTCATTATGATGTCATAATACACATCATATATTTATAATTTTTTAAATTTTTACCTGAAAAATTAGACTGTCTCAAAAAATAAAGGAAACATTATTGGATAATTTCAACATGTTAATTAAATTTATAATATCTATTTTCATCAATAAAATTCTCCAAATATTATAATTTACACATTTAAATTAAAATCTATATTTATTGAGAAATAATGGTTTTTTAACAATAACAGTTTTTAGGCCCTTACCAAAATTTCATTTTCACTTTGTAAATTTATATTACCATTTATATTAAATATAAAAAATTTAATAATTATATTTTATTTAAATGTCATTTATTTCAAAAAATATTTAATTCATCAAAAAAAATCCTTAATTGAAATTCCATATTATCCAAAAAATACAATTTATGTTTTATCGTATCAAATTTTATCAAAATAATTTATTAATTATATATAAAGTAAAAAACAATAATTAATAAATATAATCATTATAAAAAATATATATATTAATAATGTTAGGGTAGATATACATGACCCTTTATTACACCAACAAACTTCCAAAGGGTAATGTGTGTGACAATTCGATTTTGTTAGGGTTGTTCGGCAAATGTGGTTTGGGTCGTGATCTCGGTGAGCTTCAACTTCTCCCATAAACAATTTGTCTCATGCTTCATTTGTTGAATATAGGCTTGGGATGGGTCAAGTGAAAATCCTATAGAATCTATCACCCTTATAATCTATGATAAATGGGATTCATAGGGTATGATCTTACTGGTCGAGGCCATCACTTCTTTTATCCGTATCAATTGGATTTTTCCAAACCCTTAATATATACTAATAATTAGATCACTACTGAATGGTTATATTATCAATGTTAATTATTATTAATGTAATTTTAAATATTATATGATATTTCCAAATAATTCCATGTGTTTTATATAACAATATTAGATAATATGGAATTTATTCATTCAAAAATGGAATTTCATTTATAAAAGTTTGGGTTGTTATAGGTTTCATAATCATTTCATCATAGCATAACCCTTGGAAAAAAGTGAGTTTAATAAGAATCATTTCATCATAAATATAAAACATTCAAATAAATAATAAGAATGAAATCCTTGGATAATATCCCAAGTAATTCATAAGTAACATTAAAGGATGACATCATAGATAGAAAATGATTTTGAAAGGTCTCTTGGAACATTTCTTGAGGAAAATAGCCTTTCCACTTTGTAAAAAACTTTTTAAAGCATAAAACATTTTCAAAATCATTTTCTTTGAAAAAAAACCTTGGAAACTTATAAATTAAGCTTTAAAAATCATTTAAAAATTTCTTGAGGAAAAAAATATTTCTTTGATAATCAATTTTTAAAACTAAAAATTTATAAAACATTTTGAAAATATTTTTCATTGAAAATAAACTTATAGACATATAAATAATGTTTTTGAAATATTTAGTTATCATGATATAGGAAAATACTGTTCAATCAATAATCTTCAAAAAATATTCCTTTCATATTTTTGGTAAACGTCAAATGGTCCTTGTTTGGAAAAAACATGAATATTAATTTTAAAAAGTTTTCTAATATTTAAAAGATGGGTAAATATTCCTTGAATAAATCCATTGGATGATGATAAAACATTTCCAATTTTTTTTTAGAAAACATAGATAGGGAGTAAAATTGGTCTTCGACCAAAGATAGAAATAAAGATACTTTTTATTAAAAACATTATTTTGGTATCTTGAGTGCATAAAAAGAGGTAAATGAAATAAAAAAATTATTTTCCTAAAATGACCATATTATAATAAAAATTATTAGGTTATTGATAAATATGTCAAAATATTTCATCATCTAAAGCATAATCATAAATAATCCTGATAAACAATTTGATTGTAACATAAAAACATTACCATTTTGGTATCTTTTGAATCATAGGATCCATTAAAGAATAAAATAAAATTAAACATTTAATATCATGAAATGAATAAGATTAATGATATAACATATCAAAATATAAATATATACAGCTCATATAAGAATATAGGTTCATCAAATAACATATTTCTCAAATTTTACAGTTTGAGATAAAATTCCCTTACCGCTTTGGTTACTTTTGAATCGTAATTCCAATGAAATAAAGATAATAAAATGATATGTAAATCCAAATAACGTTATATATAATAGTCCTCAAATAAATTAATGTGATTTATATACACTATATAAAATAAATAGGTGGTGAATATGGCATGGGTCTCACATAAGTAAAAACTGAGATAGAAATACATTACCTTAAGTCTTGACTTATTTTATACATGTTAAAACCTCCTATATAATAAATATAATTTTATTATAAATATATTATAGAACCATTATCATATTTATCCAACCATATAATATTTACTTATGACCTTTTATTACACTTTTATCAAAAATTCCTTATTAAAATCGTGTTTTTTGTAAAAACTACTTTGTTTTTCTTGTATATTTTAATTTATTATTTTTATCCATATAACATTGATCATGTTTGAATAATATTAAGAATATTAACTATAATATAAATATAATATATATTATATATTTATTTATTTATATTAATCTATAAATGATAGAGATAGAAACTGAAATACATCGTTCATGGAGACGGTAGGCTATACGTACACATGAACTTTGTTTCCATTTTCTCAATAGATTGAAAGATAAAAAGCTAAATAATATATTATCATTCATAAATAATTTATATGTCACATATATCACATATTTTTTGTTTAAACCATTCCTTGTTTCCTTCTATTTAAAGCGTATGTGAAAAATGAATCACGTCACTTTGTGAGGTAGTAATATGTCGTGCACACGAACGATGTTATCGTATTCCCACTGAATGGAAAGTAAGAAGGTATATATGATATAATAATTAAATAATGAGAATAATAATATCATAAATATCATATAGAAATATTATATCCATTATTATATCCATCCATGAGAGGAGTTTATGGAAAACGAATAACATCAGTTCGTGAGGCGGTAGTCTTCCGTACACATGATCAATGGTCTCATTTCCCATTTGTTAGAGGTGGTGATGGATATAGGTTATTAAGTTAACATAATAAAATATAAATATATGGGATATAATTTTTTAATACATTATTATAGTTGAATAATATTTTAATTATGTGGAAGAATAAATAAAACAAAAATTCCACTTTAAGAATTTTACCTCTTCTTCAAAGAACCTCTTTTGGTTTATACCTAAAGCCTTCTTAGGGAGGTTTAATAATAAAAATAAGGCCTATAGTAAGTGGATAGGTAATTATGTAAGATATTTGGGTAGGTATTTGACAAACCAAATGGTTTTTTAATTATGAATAGGGGAGGAGAGGGGGTGGCCTTTAATAAGTATGGGAGTGGATACACTTGGAATTTTTGAAAAAAATAGTGTACCCACATTTTTAACATTCCAAAAAGATAAAAAATAGGTAATTATCAGACCTTGGGGTTTAAGAGATATAAATATATCCATAAAATGGATTTCAGTAAATATTATAGGTTATTTTACCCCTTATATTGGTATTTTAACCCCCTATAAACTTGTTTTAACATTAACTCAGGTAATTAATTTTAATGGTTTCACTGTTATTTATGGGGAAAAATTAAGTTCAACTGATTAAATAATATTAATTATTAATATTCCAAATATGGAATCCATTTTGATAAATTCCATTCACATAATTACAAAAATTTAATTTAAAATTAAACTCATTGACGTGACGAAAAAGAGGTTTTCTAAATAGAAAATATTCGAAAGTTTAAAAAGTTTTTATATCAAAATTCGATATAAAATTGATTCCAATTACCCAAATTGGATTAATTTATATAATTGAGCATGTTTTAAAATTAGTATCATCTTAATTTTTTTCTTTAAAGGCATTAAAATAAATGGTAATTATTAATTAAAACCAGTATTTTTTACAATTAACTGAAAATTTTATATTTTTTGAAAACTATAAAAAATTAATTATAATATAATTTTAAATTTCATGATTTCAAAAATAAATTTAATTTTTTTAAATTTATTTTCAAAAAAGTGTAAAAATTTAATTTTAAAATAAGGGATCAAAAATGTTATAAAATTTCTTTTTAGAAAAAAATACAGTTTTTAAGCGTAAAATTGGATTTATTATTATCTCATGTTTATAAAACACATAAGATGAATGTTAAAAATTTTATTGAATATATATAATAAATAAATTTCATTAAAATCATTCACTTAAAGTGATTTTTTTATTTATCGAGGTAAAATTCATTTGTGTACAGAATAATACTTGTTTATAAAAATATTTCCTTTATTTTAAAATGTTTCTTATTTTTATTTATAATTAATTGGTAATAAAAAATTTAAATTTTATATTCAAGTGTAAAACATATATTTTCATAATTTATTTAATACTATTCATACCCATTATTCCAATGGCTTGGTGATAACTTTCATATTAAAAAATTATACTATAGTAGTATGTCACATTTCATTCAAGCTCAATGTTGTGTGTAACACAAGAAAAACTCAGTATTGTGTGTAATGAAATCTAAAATCAGTGTTTCATGTAAGGCTAGATAAACATATTGTTGCGTGTAATTAGAGATAAACTTGGTGTTTCATGTATCACAAAATTTTGAAAAAAAATAAATTAATTTGTAAAAAAAATAGTTCATAAAATTTTATGGAGTTATATAAATATTGTTTTTTTATTTTTTATGAACCTTACACATGTAAAAACACTATTTTTTTACTTTTATATTTAAATTCATACATGATGATCATTTCTATTATTTTTATGTTAATTTTTATATTCATCAGTTTCAGTAACATATTTTTTGGTTGAAGAGGCTTGACATCATGGTTTTTCTATGACTATTTCTTTGTATTCATTGTTTTTAGGTTTTCACTTTTATTCCACCATATTAGTTAATAAAATAGGTATAATTTTCTTTCTAATTATGAATAATCAAATTTTTACTCAGAAAAATCATTTAATTCTAACCAAATACAGGTACACATAATTACACAATTTTTTATGTTGATCTTTTTTACCATTTTGTATTAATTTTTCTATTAATTAGTTTAAGTAACACAATTTTTGGTTCAAGAAGATCAAAATAATTGTTTTTTACTATTTATTTGTATTCATTATTTTCATGTATTCACTTTTCTTTAGTTTTATTAGTTAATATAATTGATATAATTTTAGTGATATTTTAAATAATCAATTTTTTACATTTAATAATAATTTAATTTAAATCAAATATAGGTGAAAAAATTAAATACTCTCAGATATTGATCCTTTTTGCTATTTTTATATTAATTTTTTTTATTTATATCAGTTTAAGTTATATATTTTTTTAGTTGAAAAATCCAAACTAAATTATTTTATTGTGAATATTTCTTTGAATTAATCATTTTTATATATGCACTTTTAATTATCTATATTAGTTAATAGAATAGATATAATTAACTTTTTATTATAATTAATAAAAAAATTAATCTAAGAATAATATAATTTTAATAAGATATATGTACATAGAATTTCATTAAAGTGGTATACATCTGTTTAAATGGTGAAAATTAAGATAGAGGAGAATTTACTGAGGTATGTGTATATTTTATCATGTAAATATATTTTCAATAATAAAATTATGTAATGAAATAAACTTATGTTTTTTGAAATTATTTATAGAATTTATTCCTTTCTAAATAATAAGATACCCAAAGTTAATAGACATGGGATTAAATGTTTTCAAAAACATCTCTATACTCGTGTGTAGAAGATTTTTCCAATTGAATTCTATGATAATAATAACCCACTAGTCCCAAATGAGAAACATTTTTAGTGTTTTGTAGACATGAAGATTCAATATAAGATCAATATATTATATCCTAATTTTAGGATCATTGACTAGATAATAGATCTGTTTTTTGAGAGTGTAATGGTAAGATATCTCAACTAATTTATTTATTTTTCTAATGGTTCAAATATTATTTATTTCAAATGATTAAAATTTGACCTATTCAATTATAGATGAAATTTGAATTTCCCAAGATATAAGTATTTAAGAAGAGGTCCATATATTATATAGAAATTTGATGAAGGTATTTTAAGTAAAATTTTATTTTAGTTTATAATTTTTCAAAGAAACATAATGAAAATCCATGGCCTAAATATAGGTTTTTAGATACAGAGATACGGAAGAAGTTCCTCACCAGTCGGTTGGAGGAAAAATTTCTAGAATGATAATTATTATTTATAAAACCCATTTGTAAAATTATTTTATAATTACTTGATTAATTATTAATTAATTCTAATATAACATTCATCTAACTTACCCCAGTTATAGATCCATTCATAGAGTTTATACCCTCTTTCTTTATCACATGGAGGGTATCCTTTACTAGAAGAGAAAAGTATTTCCAAAAAGTTTGATGACTTACAATCTAGGTCTAGAAACATATTTGAATAGGTTTGGTTTGTTCCTCTATATCCAATCACTCACCATGAAAAATGGAAATTGGAACTAATGAAAAAAAGTAGTAAGTTTCTTATTGATCCATCAAAATGGCTAGATGATATTACTATATTAAATTTATTATAATTTTTATTAAATATTAGTATTTTTCAAATTCATCACACTAATAAAAAATTTCATATATCATTTTAAGGTTCCATTTGGGAATAATAAATAGAGAGGGATATTTATCCCTATGGGTAAGATGAATATTATTGTGAATGATTTAAAAAAGGAAGAATACTTGGGTTTTATAAGAGGAAATGGGTCAGGTTTTAGTATGAGAAAATAATTTTAATGTATTAGTATAACATCAAGGGAGGAATAATACAATGGAAAAACATATTCCAAGAAAGATGAGATTTAGGTGATTAATTAGTTGATATAAGGGAAAATTAATTCATTTATGTAGGCTGTGTTTTCAGAAAATAAATGATAGATGCAACCATTATAACCTACCTATCCACATACTTAACCTTGTTATTCAGACCTGACTATTCATTATGAGTTGCATGTTGAGGATCCCCATTTACATATTGTATCAGAAAAAATCATACATAATTATGGGGATTATATACATAATCATCTTATTCCATAGGATCAAGTAGGAGTAGTGGTACAAGATATTATTTATCAAACTACTCCAATGTCATTTCCTACAATGGATTTGGATATAATTGTATAGCGTATGTGTCATTTTTTATTTGGACATCTACCCTTGTTCTCAAGATGATATATGAGCTATGTGTTTTTTTATTTTTAATTACTATATATTTAAAATTACATTTAATATTTTCTTACATTTATCATATAAAGGAGTATCTGAAATCAAAGGAATCATTGCAAAAGTAACAAAAGTTTCAATAACCAAGACCTTCAAATATTTATCAGGTTTCTTAATGGATAAAAAAATTATTAGTGAATTCTTTTATGTTGAATAATTATTATGATTGTATGATGACTTATAATAGATTTCGGAGAGACGGTTCTTTAAGAATATTTAAAAATAAATCATGTATGTTGTTATTGGTAATGATATCATGGTACTCATGCTGTATTTTTTTTCTATCTAAGTATCAATTTTGATTTTCATATCATAAATTAAACATAACATATAGTGATTTAATTTGTTACTTATCTAATTAGGTATCTCTATAATAATTTCCTATGAAAATGACAGCACTACCATTTTTGGTTTTACAAATCACTACAGGAAAATAACCTATTAGCGGCGGTTTAAACCGCTGCTATATGCTTTGTCGGTGGTTTTAGGAAACCGTCGCTAAATTGCTCATCGGGAAACTATTAGTGGCGGTTATATCTATTTCGCGGTGGTTTAAGGGAATCATCGTAGTTGCCTCACTTCACGGAGGTTCTGGTTTTTTTAGCGGTGGTTTTACGGTCGGTGGATCTCTTTTATTTGCGGCAGTTATAACCACCGTGAATAAAAAACACCCCCTCTCCAGAAAAAGCACATCTAAAATAATTAAAATCGCAGCGGAATAGACGTGAATGGTGGGATATTGTAGTGGCGGCTTAAACCACCACTAAATAATAGTAATATTTATCGGCGGTTAAAACTACCTCTACAATTTTACCAGTTTCATTTAGCGGTGGTTAAAGCTACCGCTAAAAGCTGATTCGGGAAAAAAATAGCAGCTCTGCTTCCCCTGCACCAGTGCCCTAAAAAACAAACCATTCCAGGAATACGAATAGTCTAACAGAATACATACTAGTCAATATGAAAAGAGATACTTAACTAAGCACA
The DNA here is from genome assembly GCA_963277665.1 of Viscum album. Taxonomy (NCBI): domain Eukaryota; kingdom Viridiplantae; phylum Streptophyta; class Magnoliopsida; order Santalales; family Viscaceae; genus Viscum; species Viscum album. The sequence continues at coordinate 1,616,486,356 of OY728129.1, forward strand.
ATAAAATGAATATTTTAATAAAGGAATGAAGATAAACATATCACATGGCTATTAGACCTTTAAACAAGATTATAAACAAGCATGTCTGTCATATTTCATGAAAACAATGCCAAGCCTAGGTTCAACCTATTCCATTCATACCAGTTCCAACCCTGACATAACAATTCATATCAACATACATTCCACTTGTAATATATGATGAATTGTGTATGGTATTAAAAAATTATGGTCATTCTCTCATATCATTATTCTTATCTTATTCTTTCATATTATTCTCAATTGATATCTCTTCTGTTTACCCTTAATGAACATCTGATTTGACAAATTCTTTTGTTTCCTTAACCACTAGGTTATAAAGAACTACTACCCAACCTGTGAATTAGCATGACACGATCAATCAATTACACGTTCACATAAAAATAATTTGAATTTTTTCCAAAATTAATTCTTTTAAAATAAGTGCATACAAGAATGGACTTACATTATATAAAAGTGAATACTAGTAATGCATAGTGGAAAAATAGTGCATATAGTAGTCAGGTCACAATTACTTTCTATATAAGTGAAAACTGGTAATGTATACTAGAAAATAAGCACATATATGAATATGTATATTGGAAAAAATAAAATTAGTAATATATATATAGAATAAAAAGAGATTCCATGTGTAAGAATAAAGCACATCCTTTAGTAATGTAAATCAAAAATTCACAAAGAGAAACTACAATCATAAACTCATGTATGCACTTATGTTACGAAGTTAATTTTGTGTGATTGTATCATCATTAATTATTCAACATCATCTTACCTCTACCTCTATTATGAGAATGTAGGAAATGAATTGTTTGGTAACTCTACAAAAGGGATTCCCATGACCGGGTTTAGATTCTATGAGCCTTGTTGGTATGTAAATTTTTCCAATGCCTTCATTATGCTCCAAATATAATCAAGTAATTCAGTCTATCATCACACCCAACCCATGTTTCTCGAGTCCATATCATCTTTCTCATACATCCTATTCACTCTTGTGAATAAAAAACCCACCCTATGGTGATGTTAATGACACCCTTTGGTGATAACAATCAATGTAAGCATAGTAGGGGAACAATCATTCCATCCCAAGAATGATGTCAAAACCATCATCTCAAGGAAAACAAGGTCCCATACGAGGTGACACCCACTTATATCAAGGTCCACTCCCTACACTAACATAAATTCTCTAATCAAATCCCTAACAAAGTTTTGAGTGTCATCACTTCATAGGAAAACTGAATGTCGAGCCCAAGGATCTCCACAACATGCACAAATATGATGGAATGAGAATAACCTATATCAAAAAAATTAGATACTAAAGTGGAAGCTACCAAAATAGTACCTCTCACTATAGAAGGTCCAACAATCTGTTCCTCACATATTGGTCTCACTTTATACAATTATACTGATCTGTGGCCCTAATATATAGCCTAGATACCTTGAGCAGGTCCTCTATGATAGTGATGTAAGTCTTGTGTCTGGATGCTTCGACCATGACCACCGCTTCGGACTGATCAATTGGCCAAACAGTATCTCCCTTCCTAACATGAAGCTGATTTCCCCACTCCTAAATGATGAATTATTGCAGACACTCATTCACTGTATACTATAGGAAAAGATCTACAAAAATCTTGTAGATGGCTCATCCTAATGCAATCTCGACACTCAACTTGATTAGTATCACACAGTCTCCCCATGTATCCATGCCTCCCACACTAATGATAGAAAATATAATTACTAACACCAATGCTCTATAAATTATTCCCTTAACGATAGATCACAAAGTGTCACTTCCTTCCACCAAACACTTTTTCATTGGGTCAACAAACTGAACTACCCTGCTTTGTACCCAAACCTTACCTCGAGTTATGTTATGTAATAAGAACCTAATTTATTTTTGATATGGTGGACAACCAAAATACATTCACCTATGATCAAACAAAATGATTGTTCCCGAACGCGAATCATATCACCCTAGATGGATCATCCATAAGACAAATATGAACAAAACCTAAAATCTCGTAAAGTGAGTCAAACACTCCATAACAAACATAGAACCATACTCTAAATGCATAAAATCTTTATCCCTTTCAGTCCTAAAATTCTATGGAAAAAATACTCCTAAAAACTAAATCATAAAAAATGAATCATCACAATAAATAATCGACATATATGGTGTATACCATACTCGATAAATCAAGACATGAAAGGAAACATTAGAAATCAATAAAATGCATAAAAGGAAACATGATAAATCAAGAAAATGTTAGGTCATGAAAATGTTTGGTGGCAATTATGTGCCACACATGATACATATACAAACCAACTGTTACCATATTTCTCCAACACATCAACAATACAACTACTCACGGTCCAATGATGAACATGTATCGTCACCCTCTCCACCTCCATCTCCACTTCCTGCTGTCACCTGTAAGAATATTATATTGAAAATTAAATATTGTTGCATATTTATATTTAAACTTAAAACTGATAAAAGTTTGAAAACTAAATGATTTTTATTTTTTTTTATTTACCTGCTTACCACCAGTCGATGCACTACCACCGGGGGAATATCTGCTCATCTGCTGATGTATATCAGTCATCACTTTTTGAAAAGAAAATATTTGATCCCAATGGTCTTGAACTGTGGTTCGTAGAGAAGCAATCTCCCTCTGAGAATCTTTGGGTATGGACTGACTATAACCAGGAGTAGATGCAGTTGGAATCCCTGGTGGCCTGCCAAAGACCTCAGATGGTATGGGTCTGAAACCCATCCCTCGCACTCTACCAGGATGCTCCTTCATAAGGACTTTAGCAACCGGGTCATCCTGGGAGACTGAGTTGGAATGCCCAGGATTGGCATCCCATATTTCTTTAATTTTTACCTATAAATCAAATATCAATATATATTAACATAGTAAAAACTGATAATAAGTAATTATAAGAAAAAATTTACTTTATACCCCAACTTCTTTTGTAGTCTCGTTAACAAAACTTCCATATGATTTTTTTGAACATCCAACCACACTTTAGTTCGGGATGCTTCGTGCCCTAAACTTTGTGACTACATTAAGAAAAGATAAATCAAAAATTTAATATATTAAACAGATAATATTTTCTTATAAATATTTAAACTAATGAAAATATTACCAGAGGCTATCGACTTCTAGAAAAGCTTTTTGACCCCACAGTGTGAGGGATGACTTGCTTAGCCTGGTTTGATGCATTCTGTCTTGAGAGATCCTGAAATAAATAAAATGAAATTTAACAGTAATGTATTAAATGTCATATCCTCTTCATATACATGTATAAATATAAAAGGAGGATAATATAATAATATATATTTCAATACCATCCACTTCTCATGACGATGTCTGTCAACAAAAACTTTCCACTGTTCTTTCGGTACCCCACTGGGTAGCTTCTCATACATTTGTTGCATGGTCAAAAAAGTATCGTTGACATCGCACCACAATCTCCATTTGAAGTCGTTCCATTTCTTACCAAGATTTTTCAATGTCCACTTTCGTGCTATCACATAAGCAAGTGTAAAGTGGAAGAACATATGTATACAGAAATTCATTTTGAACATATTAGTAACATGACATTCAATTAAACCATAATGTATTAAAATTAACTTTATTTGGGAATCAAAAACATAATTTTTCCAACTTGGAGGCATATGTCTCCAATCATCATAAGTAATAGGTAGGGAAATGGGCTCCGCTGCCAGTTGTCCAAGAATCTGACTAAGTAATCCCGCGACATCATCCGTAGGGACCCCAAATGAATCAAATGGAACGAATATCTTCTCTCCATTCATATTACAAACATATTAACTTTTTATGTTTTTATCCAAGGTTTCATTTTTTTCATCTTCAATGAGCAAACAATTAGTATAAACAAAATTCAATAAATTTATTTATATTAAAATTTGTACCTATGACAGTGACCCTCCATTATGACCGTGATGAACTGGAAGGGGTGTGCTGCCGCCCCACTACTGAGGCTCTTGAAGGGAGAGTCGACGACTCAGCCTCTAATGGGACACCCATAGATGGTGTGAGAGATGATGTAGGGGGAGATGGTGCAGGGGTGCAGGCAGCTGGTGGCTTAGATGTCATGGGGAGGGAGACAGATGGATCGTCATCTATCACAGTAGTAGATGAAATAGTGTACCACTTCCTCCTTGGTATTCCTTTCATTTAATAAAATAAAATTAAGTTCATAATATATATTTCAAAAACATTATGCAGAAAAATAATAATTTAAATGATAATAGATGCCTAGTACTAACAAACAAAATATATATAACAATGATAATGAATGACTGCACAAATGAAATAAGTGGTTGCTGAATGAATAAATAACTGTACATACAATCATTTTCCCCTTCAATCATGTCAGTTTGCTACTCCATTACTTCATCCAATTCATTCATCCTTGCTAGACTAATATTTTCAATATCATGATGGACAAATAATTATGCTTCTTGTTGTTGATGAGATTCAATTTCAAAGGTCAAATCTTCCACTTCATCACCCATATAATACAAATATCTTTGTATTATGTGAGAAACTACACTAAACCCTTAATCCAAAACATCATTCACATAATATACCATTTTTTCTTGCAATGATAAGATATATGGATCATGCAGTTCATGATCACCAACATCCATCAAGCGAGAGAAGTTTACAGAAGTAAATTGTAAGGAATATATTTTAACACCTCTGATAATATCGACCCAATTACATTTGAATAAAACAACAGAAAAATGCCCATGGTAGTTTAATTCAATAATATCAAGTATCTTTCCATAGTATCCCACTTTAGTAAATGTAAATATACCACAATTCTGTGTTTTCAAACCCATTTCTCAATCGACTGTATGAAATCTAAAGCCATTCACATTGTAAGTGTCAAACTTTCTAACTTGTTTTATAAGACCTCTAGCAAGAAACTTCAAATATTATGAAAACTCTGCTTGAGTATCGGTATCCATGATATAAAAAAAGAAATATAATTTATTATATTTACAAAATGTATGTATAAAACTAATATTCGTATTTATTGCAATATTTATGAACTTACATGTCGTGCAAACCATTCTACAAGATATCTATTAACATCTTTCATTATATCTTTCACATGCCTTGTTCGACCTCTCATTCGTCTCTTTTTTTGTATCCTCAACTCTTCAAAAAATGGATCTGCAATTTCACTATTCATTAGCACATATCTATGTGCCTGTAATAATTCCAATTCTGTCAGTGTCACATTTGAGGTCCTCCCAACTGATTGGCCAATAGAAAGATATATTTTTGATTTATAATGTATTTGAGATTGATTCGATGTGTCATCAACATTTCCAACTCGATTAAATCTTATCATAATATCATCCAAGTATCTGGAACAAAAGGTAAGACACTCCTCAGCCAAATAGCCTTCAGCAATAAAGCCTTCTGGTTGAGCTTTATTTCTCATGTATGCTTTCAAATGCCCAAGATATCTGTGAAATAAAATAATCATAATTAATCATTTATTTAAATGCCAAAAATATTTACTTAACTGAAAAACATATAAATAAAATATCTCTCAATTGGATGCATCCATCGATAATGAACGGGGCCTCCTAATTTAGCTTCCTCAACCAAATAAATAGTTAAATGCATCATGATAGTAAAAAACTATGGAATAAAGATCATCTACATTTCACAAAGGGTCAATACAAACCTCTCATGGAGGTTGTCAAGCTAAAATGGATGTAGAGATTTTTCACATAATTGCCTGAAAAATGTACAGAATTGGAGTACAACAGCGGTAACTTTTTCAGGTAATAATGTACGCAATGCCAATAGTACTAACTATTGTAACAAAATATATGAATCGTGACTTTTCAATCCATGTAACATACAATTATTTAAGTCAACACACCTTGTGATGTTACTTGAATACCCATCAGATACCTTCAAATTCTTTAAAATTCGAAGGAATGTATCTTTCTCCCTATTTTTCATTGCAAAAATTTCCAGAGCATACTTCTCATTCCCATCTGGCCAGAGATCACTTTTTATGTTCATTACTTGTAAGTATTTGTGAGCATTGAGATGATCCTTCGACTTTCCATGCTCATTAAGTAATATGAAAATCAAATTGTCACAGAAATTCTTCTCAATATGCATCACATCAAGATTATGCCGCAACAAAATAAATTCCCAATACAGAAGTTTGAAGAATATACTTTTTTTCTTCCATTGTTGCATTCTGATTTCACTTGATGATGCACTTTGTACCCATTTCCGCTATCATTCAAATGATGAACCTTCCCAAATTCTATTTCAACATTTTCAAGTTGTGTCAATATTTCAGAACCAGTTAACAACTTTGGAGGTGGTCTACGATCAATGAAACCATTAAATTTTGATATGTTCAGCCAAAATCTATGAGATGCATCAAACTAATGGAAATGCAGGCTTTACCAATGATTCTTTACCAATGGTTTACTTAAACCATTGGTAAATAAGGGCCAGGACACTCTTTCCCAAAGGTTCACTAGAATCATTGGAAACGGTACCCCTTTCCCAATAGTTTTAGGAAACCGTTGGTAAAGGGGTGTCCAAGGCACCCTTTCCCAACGGTTCTAGTAAACCGTTGGGAAAGGGTGCCTTGGACACCCCTTTACCAACGGTTTTTAAAAATTGTTGGTAAATTTTTACCCCAAATATAGTCGGTCGCTTCTCTCCCCCATTCGCGACAGAACCCTAAATCTCTGCAGTGCTCGGCTCCTCTCACGACTTCCCCCACCCGAACCAGTGAAACTCCATCGGAATCATCTCAAATAAGGTATTTTCTTATTTATACACATAAAATATTTAAGTGATACCTTGTTTTTATTGTTATTCATCTAATATTTTAGTTTTAAGTTTTGATTTTGATGTGTATATCATTTTTTTGTGTTTTGATTTAATCTAGACTTTCTCCATTCCAATCCATTTAATTAATTAAATATTTAACCCTCCATCGAAGAAGAAACAACTCAAATTAATTGTGGTTGGATTCTAGATTTTCTAAGTGTATGTTTTTATTATTTTTCTTCATCTTATAATTAATTGTTACTTGGAAATTTATTTATATGTGTTTATTAATTTTTTTCAAAGTTTCTATGAATATTTTTCTTAAAATTCCTTGAGGAAAGTGTTTTATTAAAATGATAATTTTTTTAATAAGGCTTGTGTAATGTGATTTTTTATAGTTCACTTGTTATGTGACTATGTTTGGTATTTAGTAACACATGAGATAACTGGTGTGTGAGAATGTGTTGTGAAAGAGATTCCATTGTTGGTTCAAGATTATATTTACATTTTGAGCCTATTAATGAGTTATTTTAAAGATATTTTGAGATATTTACCTTATGTTTATTGGTGAAAATTGGGATCTATAGAGGTGGTTCATGATTAAGACATATAATTACTACTAAACATGTGTATAAACCATGCATAGTAGTGAATTCTTGAAATGTTTGATGTTTTAGTCCTTTTTTATTTAGAGTTTCTTTTGATGTTGATGTTTCTTATTGATACCTATGATGGGAATTTATTTTAGTTTCTAAATTGGCTGAGACTCCCCCACCATGCACAGTGTATGCAACCTCTACCCTTATTTAATCATTTTGTTTACACAGCCTATGCAACCTCTACCCTCATTTAATTAGTGAACTCAAGTCATTAATTCAAGCCTTAATTCTCACTAGCATGTAAGAAATTTAATGATGTAAACCCATCCTCACATGATTTCTTACCTTAGATAGTGTCCAACATATGGAATATGAGCTTTTTAATTCATCAGTTAACCAGGATCATATATTCCATTTCCCCCAAGATGACTGTACTAATATAACTTTAGGGTCAATTAAATATGGTTCTCATTGTACATTGTTTATTATGTGTCCTTCATTTCCAATACTCACTTTTATGAGGGTGGGGTGATTTTCACTAGCCATGCTGGCATGTGTAGACATCCATAAAAATGTTATATAAGTCACAAGTTTAATTTAGTAATGTTGTTATCATTGACATACTTTATTATTAATCTCAAATTTAAAAATAATTTTTTTTGTCTATACTTAATGAAATTAAATCTTTTTACAAGACATGAACAATCTATTAGTGTACAAGCCTAAAATTTATTCACCCATGGGGTGCTCTTGACTTGGGGAAGTAATTGGGTAATGAAAGGTATGGCCATAGAGGTGCCAATAATGAGTTATTGAACATGACTGAATGATTTGGGATTCCTATAACACATAATGAGACCTAAGGAATGTGCCTCTTATAGACCTAATGAAAATGAATATAAATAAATGTTAATTTAATTTATGAGTACTTGTTCTTTACATTATTTTAATAGTTCACTACATCGACTAGAAACTTCTTCCTTTATCGTTTACTTAAATATATTTTCTATTAAAGTTCAATCCTATTGAATTGTTTATGACAAAATGACTTATATAAATTCTTTTTACAGAATAGAAAGAAGTTGAATGTATGAAACCGATCAGATATCAAGCAATTTTCAAAACAATTTGGAGAGATTTATAGATTTTGCATTTCACAATGCTTCAGATAGTGGTCGCATACACTGCCCATGTTCCAATTGTGTTGGTAGACCTTGGTTGAGCCATGAAGAAGTCAGCTACCACATAACCAAAAATGGTTTTCAAGCAAACTACTTTGTGTGGTATCACAATAGGGAGAAAATGAAATCTCAAATTGGTGATGATCGAAATGAAAGGACTGGAATGGAGAATTTGTTAGATGATCGGTTTCTTTTTATTCTTCATCATGATAAAGAAATGATTTCGACTAAAGAAGGCTTCGATATGAGGAAAACTGATGTATCTAGTGAAAATGATGATATTGATAGGGTGAAAAAATTGACTGATGCTGCCACGACTCCAGTATATCGACAATGCGATAAAATGAAAAAGCTAGAATTTTTAATCTGATTGTTTCATGGGAAAACTATGTATGGGATTTCTAATACAACAATTGATTACATTCTTACCCTCTTGAAGTATTTACTTCTAGATGATGAATATATTCCCTTAAACCACTATATGTTATGGAAGTTAGTTGAGGAACTTGGATTTTCAAGAAACAAAATTCATGCTTTCCCGAAAGATTGTAGTTTATTCTGGGAGAAAACTGTTGAACGAAATGATTGTATAAAATGTGGCACATCCCACTGGAAGTAAAAATCTAATGGAACACCATCCCACATTCCACATAAAGTAATGTGGCACTTTCCATTGATCCCCAGACACCAGAATATTTTTATGTCTGATGACATATCAATAAAAAAGAGATGGAATGATACCGAGAGAAAGAAGACTAATGATGAGTTGGTTTATCCTGTAGATGGATTTTCATGAAAGAGATTTGATGCTCGACATCCTGATTTTGCAGCTGACGTGCGTAATGTGAGGCTGGGTCTTTCGTGCGACAGTTTTAATCCGTTTGGGCAGATGCTTACTTCGCACATCACATGGCCAGTTTTTATACACATTTATAATCTTCCCCCATGGTTGTGTATGAAAAAACCTTCCACTTTCATGAGTATACTCATATCTGGTCCTTTTGATCCCGGTATTGATATTTATTTATACATGCAACCTTTAATAAAAGAGCTGAAACTTCTTTGGGATGTGGGTGTGCGCACATACGATACATGTTCAAAAGACATATTTCAGATGTGTGCTGCTCTTATGTGGATGATCAATGATTTTCCATATTATGCAATGATGTTTGGATGGAGCACGAAGGGAAAACTATCATGCCCAGTTTGTATGAAGAATACATGATCCAAGAGACTAAAACATCATTGTAGTTTTAGTTTTAGGGGACATCGACGATTCTTTCCAAATGATCATCCATATAGAATGAATCATTGAAGATTTGATAATACCATAGAGACTGATGATCCACCTCAACGTATGTCTAGAACTGATGTTCTTAATGAATTGAAAGATTTCATTTTTTCATTCAGGAAGGTTCAAATGAAATCTGGAAAGAGAAAGAATGTTTCCACTAAAACCTGTTAGAATTGGAGGAAGAGGACTATCTTTTTTTATTTTCCATATTGGTCAACCAATTTGTTATTTCATTGATTAGACTTAATTCATATTGAAAAGAATATATGTGAAATGTTGCTTTTGGTTCTTCTAAATGTCAATGGGAAGACAAAAGATGATTTACGATCTCTGCATGACTTGGTGGATTGGGGAATCAGACCATAATTGCATCCTGTGCGTATCTGTGAAAATAAATAGAAACTTTCATGTTCTTCTTATGTGATGAAACCTACGAAAAAAACAATTTCTGGAAGTATTAGAGACTATTAGAGTTCCTGATGGATATTCAAGAAACATATCTAAATGGGTCAACAGAAGAGAGTTGAAGCTAAAATCTTTGAAGACTAGGGATTATCACGTTCTACTGCATGAGTTGCTTCCAATAGCAATCTGTCATCTTTTTTCCAATAATTTAAGGGTGACTGTTATTTAGTTTTTCTATTTGTTTAGAGATCTTTTTTCTAAGAAGTTTTCCAAGTCTTTCTTGCAAAAAATATTGACAGATGCCCCATTAATTTTGTGTGATTTGGAGAAAATATATCCTCCATCATTTTTTACATGCATGCTGCATCTGACTGTCCATATTCCCATTGAAATACTTCTCAGAGGACCTATTTCATTTTGTTGGATGTATCCAACTGAAATAAATATGTACACATTAAAGTCTTATGTCTAAAATAGGAATCATCCTGAAGGTTTTATCGTGAATGGTTACTTGGCTCAAGAATGTATGGATTTCTGCTCAATGTATTTGTCGGATTTTACTACAAGAATGAACAAACCAATGAGAATGAAGAAGAACGGTATGAGAAAATTGAACCCAGTTTTCCATCACTTCCTCAAATAGGAGGAATTCTTGGATCATATACATTGAAGACATTAAGCCATGAATAGAGGGATATGGCACATCACACAGTTTTTTTCAACTGTGATTTATTTGATGACTATATCAGGTAACTAAATTGAATATGTTTATCTTACATATATATCTGTTAAACTATTTATATTTTTTATCTATAGGGAACATAAAACAATGATAAATAGAAATCATCATTCTTTATCTTTGAGAAGAAGAGAGACTTTTCATAGAAAAGAGTTTTCTTCTTGGTTAAAATTGAAGGTAAAATTATTAATGTTTAAAATAATTATATCAATATTTAATTAAGTTTAATAGTCATTTATATTGCAGGTATTGAGTTTTTCTGCTGACTCTGTCTCTTTGGAAATAAGAGCTTTGGCTTTTGGTCCTAATATCGTGGTTCGTGACTACAAATCAATTGTTATCAATGGGTACAAATTTATTGTCACTGAACAAGAAAAGAACATGATAACACAACATGATGGTGTTATGGTTACTGCCACAATAGATTGTTATTCCATTACATCAGATAGTAGACCGCGATTTGAAAATGTGGGTTATTATGGAGTCGTTGAGAAAATAATAATATTGGATTATTACTCTCATGGACGAGTCACAATGATGAAATGTCATTGGTTTGATTCGATTACGAGACAGGGCACACTTATTGATGATTATGGATTTTGAGTAATTAATATGACTCGCACTCTTGCTACTGAAGAACCATATGTGTTGGCATCAATGGCTAAACAAGTTTTTTATGTCAAAGACCAACATTGACCTAAATTTGGTGTCATACTTGAAGTAATTCCAAGACATATTTTTGATGATGGTGATGATGGAATTGACACTGTCCCTAGTGCCATTGGAACCAATCCATTTATTTTTTTGATGACTCCAATAGCTAAATTGTCATAGTTGATTTTGAACCTGATGTTGTGGTTGAAAATATATAGAATCATTCATCCATGTTCTCAATTCTTTTGGTTTACCTCAAGTTGGGTTGTTAAGGTTGGTAATATTAAAATTGATTTGGTATTGATCAAAAATATGTTTTAGATGACTTGAATAATATGTGAATTTTCAATGTTTATTGGTTTCAGTTTTATTTGAATTTCATTTTCTAATTTGGAATTGAACTGTATTCAAACCTAGTAAAACAATATGTCTAACTTGGTGAACATTACAACTTGTATGATTTATTAAATCCATTCAAGATATTCTAAAACAATTGATAGCTAAATTACCAATGAATCCCCCTATTCCCTCATATATTTAGTTTTTTATGTTACACATTAGTTTCCTTTTTATAATTAATTACATATTTGTTTTCAAAAGTAGGAAATGCAGCCAATTGAAGAGAGATGAAGGAAAAAATGATAGAGAACAATCGCCGAATGGAGGAGATGGGAATTCCACCATTAGTTCCTACAGTGAGTACTTTATTTCAAATATATATATTTAAAGAATATATAATGTCATGTGATTAATTTTTTTGTAAACATTTTTGTAGGATCCACCTTTACGTCGACAGTTATTCGACGAGGAGCCTAGTACTGGTCCTAGTACTCAGCCCGGTGGTACGAGGAGGGTTCATACCAGAGGTGGACGAGCAGCTTCGCGTACCTGACTAGACCCTGCCCCTCCCACTGACATTTCATCCTTCGCACATTCTGATCCTGGAGTGTCGTTAGGGACAAACAGGATATTTAGGCCTCCCATATTTTCACCACCTTTTGAATCTTCTGACCCATCTTTTTCATATCCCATGAAGATTCCCACTCCCTAGTCAAAATCCGGTCATACAATTGTCCCATCTTCTTTCCCTTCTACTTATGTCTCTCTGAGCTTCTATATTCCATCTGCTTCGACTCCTGTTCCACCACAGGGTGTTCCATCAGTTTTTGTGGATCCAGTGGTGCTCAACGATCAGACTGGCGTAGGTATATTTATAGAATCCTAACAAAATTTTATAGCAATATTTATTTTCATTATAACATGTTTTGATAAAATATTTGTTTTTATTTCATGATAGATACATATACTAATAGGAGGTAGGGCGGGGGAATACACGCATGCGTGCGGTGTGGAACCGTTGCACACAGGTTAAGGTGGATTACAATGAAGACAACCAAATGGTTGAGAAAATATGGCAGCAATGTCAGAGTTTTTTGGTGATGCTTGACAAATACTCCGAAATCATTCCCTTCAGCCCGCTATCATGGAGACATTTTCCACATGAGGTCAAGGATAGAGCTTGGGTAGAGATATGGGTAAAAAAATCTGTTGTATTTAATGCCATGAATTATTTTTATATTTATATGAATTAATATTTTGATGTCAGCTTCGATTTAATTTTCCCAATGGTGAGGGTGCACGACCGGAACGTCTAAAGGATTTAGGCGAGCGTTGGAGAGCCTACAATAATGAGTTGTATATTGGCTGGCGTGCTATAGTTGGCACTGAGTTAGAGGCAGTACCAGTCATGGATGATTGTCCTATAGAGCAGTATCGTCAGATGATTACTCATTGGAAGACTACCCAGTTTAAGGTATTAATTACATTTGAGGTATTCAAATAACAAATTTCATGTTTTGTATTAATATTATCCTTTGAATTATCTAATTTTATTTAGGAATCATCTGAAAAAAAAAACATTGATGCAAAAAAATACCGCCACACACTAGGACGTACTACGATGCCCGATCATGAGAGGAAACAGGTATAAAAATTGTTTATAAGTTTTATTTACGACTTACACATTCTTTTGTTTACTTAATTATTTAATAGTTTGTTAAAATTTTCATATAAATTTAGTTTTCAATGTCATTGTAGAGTCAAATACAGAATATTGAAGGACGTGTGCCTCAAGCAAAACTGTTTTGCTCGAGTAGATGGAAAAAGGATGGAAGTGCCATCAATGAAGCGACTCAGCAGCAGATTGTAAGTTTTAATATATTGATTTTATATTTTAATATCTATTTTTTAACTTAGTAATATATTTATATTTGTAACAGGCTACTTTAGAGGCCCTCGATGCCCAAGAACCAGACAATTTTGGGCCAACTGATCACTTACATCAGGTGTTGGGAGAGGAGCATCCTGGCAGAGTAAGCTGCCAACCTAGGATAGCCCCGACGAGGTATTGGACCTCCTCAGGTACGAGTTGTAGTGCCACCGAGCTACAGAAAGTTAGGGCATAGGCATAATAGGCTGACAAAAGGGCCACAGAGAAGGAAGAATAGTCTTTTAGGGAAGACAATGCATTTATGAAATTTATTGAAGTTCTACGTCCAACACTTCCACCAGAGGCCAGCCCAACTTTTGATGAATATATGTCATCAATATGTTCTATATATGGTGCACCAAGTGGTAGTTCTAGTGGTGGTCAAGATGATGTAAAACCTGATGATGATGATGGCGAGGAGTCTGGTACGGAAGAGGAGGGAGAGGCGGATGGAGAGGGCGAGGAGGAGGGTGAGGGTGAGGAGGAGGGCACTGAGGGTGGCAAGGATGATGATGGGGACGATGACGAGGGTGATGATGATGGTGATTATGGTGATGGTGATGTGGCGCAAATTTATCCATTACATTTTTGACTAATATTACTGAGATTTGATGTTTAATATATTCTATTGGTTGGTTTTATCTAGACCCGTAGTATAGTATTGGAGTTGAGTTATTTTTATATATTGTCTGTTTTCATGGATGTTGTTGTCTTTTAGTGGTTGCGGTGTATCTTGAGCATGTTTATAGAGTTTTGTGTGTTTGGGAACTCCCTGGACAACCCCCTCCTTCCTGAACCTTGGACAACCCCCACCATCCTCCTTGGACCCCAGACAACCCCCCAGACAGCCTCCTGGACAGCCCCTCGGACATCCCCCCACCATCCTCCTTGGTCTTTGGATAGATCCTTGGACACCCCCCAGACAGCCCCCCGAAAATCCCCCCCACCCTCCTCCTTGGACCCCAGACAGCCCCCTGAACACCCCCCGCACAACTCCCCCACCCTCCTCCTTGGTCCCTGGCCAGCCCCCCGGACACCCCCCGAACAGCCCCCCAAACATCCCCCCACCCTCCTCCTTGGACCCCGAACAGCCCCCCGAACACCCCCCGGACAGCCCCCCCGCACAGCCCCTCCCCCCCACCCCCCCCACCCTCCTCCTTGGTCCCCAGCCAGCCCTTCGAACACCCCCTGGACAGCCACCCATCCTCCTCCTTGGACCCCGGACAACCCCCCGAACAACCCCTGAACATCCCCCGCACATCCCCCCCCCCCCCCCCCGCCCTTGTCCCTGGACCCCGGACATCTCCCCAGAAAGCCCCCCGGACAGCCCCCCACCCTCCTCCTTGGACCCTGGATAGCCCCCTAAATACCCCCCGGGCATCCCCCCGCACAGCCCCCCACCCTCCTCCTTGGTCCCCGGACAGCCCCCCAGACACCCCCGGATATCCCCCGGATAGCCCCCCCACCCTCCTCCCTGGACCCCGGACAGCCCCCTGGAACCACTTGAATTGTCTCTCTATAGTTTAAAATGGACAACATTTTAAGTGAAAACAACAACTGACATACGGAAAACCGACCAAACGCATTCATATTCTATTGAAACTTTAGGAAAAAGTTACATGAGTCATTTGTGACGTGTACGAGTCAACCCCGTCTCAATCTGAGGCCCGGCGTGGCCGAAACCACTCAAAGTGTCTAAGGTTTATTTGAAATGGACAACATTTTAATTGAAAACAATAACTGACATACAGAAAACTGACCAAACACATTCAGATTCTATTGAAACATTAGTACAACGATCCATGAGTCATATGTGACGTTTATGTGTTAACCTAGCCTCAATCCGAGGTGCGGAGTGGCCGGAACCACTCGAAGTGTCTCTCTATAGTTTAAAATGGACTTCATTTTAATTGAAAACAACAACTAACATATAGTAAACCAACCAAACACATTAGGATTCTATTGAAACTTTAGGAAAACGATCCATGGGTCATATATGACGTGTACGAGTCAACCATGCCTCAATCCGAGTCGTAGTGTGGTCGGTATCACTCTAAGTGTCTCTCTTTTGTTTAAAATGGACAACATTTTAAGTACATACAGAAAACCGACCAAACAGATTCTGATTGTGTTGATAATTTAGCACAACGATCCATGGGTCATATGTGATGTGTACGAGTCAACCCCGCCTCAATCTGAGGCGCGGTGTGGCCGGCACCATTCACAATGTCTCTCTTTTGTTTAAAATGGAAATCATTTTAAGTGAAAACAACAACTAACATATGAAAAACTGACCAAACGCATTCGAAATGTGTTGATGCTTTAGTAAAATGATCCATGGGTCATATGTGATGTGTACGAGTCAACCCCGCCTCAATCCGAGGTGCGGTGTGACCGAAACCACTCTAAGTGTCTCTCTTTTGTTTCAAAAGGACATCATTTTAAGTGAAAACATCAACTGGCATACGGAAAACTAAAAAAACGCATTAGGATTGTGTTTATATTAGGAAAATAATCCATGGGTAATTTGAGACGTGTACAAGTCAACCCCGTCTAAATCCGAGGTGCGGTGTGGCCGGTACCACTCTAACTGTGTCTCTTTTGTTTAAAATGGACAGGATTATAAGTGAACCGACCAAACGCATTCGGATTATGTGGATAATTTATCACAATGATCCATGGGTCATATTTGACGTGTATGAGCCAACCCGGGCTCAATCCGAGTTGTGGTGTGGCCGAGACCACTCTAAGTGTCTCTCTTTTGTTTAAATTGGACAACATTTTAAGTACATATGGAAAACTGACCAAATGCATTTGGTTTCCATTAAAACTTTAGAAGAACGATCCATGGGTCATATGTAATTTTTACGAGTCAACCTCGCCTCAATACGAGGTGCAGTGTGGCCGACACCACTCAAAGTGTCTCTCTTTTGTTTAAAATGGACTTCATTTTAAGTGAAAACAAAAACTAGCATAGGGAAAACAACAACTAGCATAGGGAAAACTGACCAAACGGATTCTGATTGTGTTGATACTTTAGCACAACAATACATGGCTCATATGTGATGTGTAAGATCCAACACTTCCTCAATCCGAAGCACGGTGTGGCTAACACCATTCATAGTGTCTCTCTTTTGTTTAAAATGGGCATCATTTTAAGTGAAAACAACAACTGACATACGAAAAACTGACCAAACACATTTGAAATGTTTTGATGCTTTAAGAAATCGATCCATGGGTCATATGTGATGTTTATGAGTCAACCCCGCATCAATTTGAGGCACGATGTGGCCGGGATCACTCTTAGTGTCTCTCTTTTGTTTAAAATGGACAACATTTTAAGTACACATCGAAAACTGACCAAACGGATTATGATTGTGTTGATAATTTTTCACAACTATCCATGAGTTATATGTTATGTGTACAAATTAACCCCGCCTCAATCCGAGGCGCGGTGTGGTCGGCACCACTCAAAGTGCCTCTCTTTTATTTCAAAAGGACGTCATTTTAAGTGAAAACGTCAACTAGCATACGGAAAACCGACCAAATGCATTCGGATTGTGTTTATACTTTAGGAAAATGATCCATGGGTCATTTGTGACTTGTACAAGTCAACCCCATCTAAATCCGAGGTGCGGTGTGTCCATTACCGCTCTAACTATGTCTCTTTTGTTTAAAATTGACAGGATTATAAGTGAAAATAACAACTGGCATACGGAAAATCGACCAAATTAATTAGGATTATGTTGAAAATTTATCAAAACGATCCATGGGTCATACTTGACATGTACGAGCCAACCTGGTCTCAATCCAACTTGCAGTGTACCCGTGATCACTCTAAGTGTCTCTCTTTTGTTTAAAATGGACAACATTTTAAGTATATACAGAAAACTAACCAAATGCATTCGGTTTCCATTGAAAATTTAGGAGAACGATCCATGGGTCATATGTGATGTGTAAGATTCAACCTCGTCTCAATCTAAGGTGCAGTGTGACCGACACCACTCAAAGTGTCTCTCTAATGTTTAAAATGGACTTCATTTTAAGTGAAAACAACAACAAGCATACGGAAAACCGACCAAACGGAATCTGATTGTGTTGATACTTTATCACAATGATCAATGGGTCATAATGACATGTACGAGTCAACCCCTCCTCAATCCGAGGTGTGGTGTGGGCGACACCATTCATAGTGTCTCTCTTTTGTTTAAAATGGACATCATTTTAAGTGAAAACAACAACTGACATACGAAAAACTGAACAAACGCATTAAAAATTTGTTTATGATTCAGGACATAGATCCATGGGTCATATGTGACGTTTATGAGTCAACCCTGCCTCAATCCAAGGCATGGTGTGGCCGGGATCACTCTAAGTGTCTCTTTTTTGTTTAAAATGGATAACATTTTAAGTACATACGGAAACCTGACCAAACAAATTCTAATTGTGTTAATACTTTAGCAAAGCGATCCATGGGTCATATGTGACGTGTAAAAATAAACCCCGCCTCAATCTGAGGTGTGGTGTGGCTGGAACCACTCAAAGTGTCTCTCTTTTGTTTCAAAAGGACATCATTTTAAGGGAAAACATCAATTGGGATACGGAAAACCAACCAAATGCATTCAGATTGTGTTGATAATTTAGGAAAATTATCCATGGGTCATTTGAGATGTGTACGAGTCAACCCCGTCTAAATATGAGGTGCGGTGTGGCTAGTACCACTCTAACTGTGTCTTTTTTGTTTAAAATGGACAGGATTATAAGTGAAAAGAACAACTGGCATACGAAAAACCGACCAAACACATTCGGAATCTGTTGAAACTTTAGGAAAACGATCCATGAGTCATATGTGATGTGTACAAGTCAACCGCACCTCAATCCAAGTTGCGGTGTGGCCATCACCACCCAAAGTGTCTCTCTTATGTTTAAAATGGACAACATTTTAAGTACATATGGAAAAACGACCAAACAGATTCTGATTGTGTTGATATTTTAGCACAAGGATCCATGGGTCATTTTTGATGTGTATGAGTCAACCCCGCCTCAATCTGAGGCACGGTGTGGCCGACACCACTCAAAGTGACTCTCTTTTATTTAAAAAGCACTTCATTTTAAGTGAAAATAACAACTGACATATAGAAAACCGACCAAACTCTTTTGGAATATGTTGATACTTTAGGAAAATGATCCATGGGTCATTTGTGACGTGTACGAGTTAACCTCACCTCAATCTGAGGCACGGTGTGGCCGGTATCACTCCAGGTGTATGTATTTTGTTTAAAATGGACATCATTTCTTGTAAAAACATATGGTATATGAAAAACTGATCAAATTATGAATTGAATTCTGGATTCCACATATAATTGTCATCTAAATTTTAAATTGAATTCTAAATGAATTATTTATGTTTATAATTACGTTATGAATTCTGATTTAATTCTGGATGCGTATAGTTCCAGGATGCATTTTATGTTAAATGTGTATGAATTTGTTCTCTATATGTATGTGTTAGTTGGTTATTGCAGGTATAATAATTGTATATGTATGTGTTAGTTTATTATAGGTACAATAATTGGAAATGATTGGAAATGAGAGGGAATTGGAAAGGAGAGGGAATAGACTGGCTGGTGTGTAAATTGCAGGTTGTTGTGCAATTTGCACAGCATAGGCTATGCCAACGGTTTCAAACCATTAGCATAGAATTCTGAGTAATTTTTTACCAACGGTTCTCTAAGAACTGTTGGTAAAAATCCTTTCCCAGCAGTTTAGAAACCATTGGGAAAGAATTCATCTGGTTGGTTTTCCCAACGGTTCAAGCCAAACTGTTAGGAAAAACTATCCCAATGGTTTGGAACAACCGTTGGGATAGGTTCATTTTTTCTAACCTATCCCAACGGTTTAGTGTAAACTGTTGGGAAAAGGTATAAGATATACCAACGGTTCTGCAGGATTTCCCAACGTTTTAGAACCGTTGGGAAAGCCTTCATTTCCAGTAGTGTCAAGAAATCTTCGATGGCACAAGAAGCACCATTTTCTACTATGAGTTAGCCATTTGGGCTCAAAATCAAAGTTACAAATGGGACAAGACAAACCCATGTAATTGTTCCAACAAGATAAATTCCCAAGCCCAGGGAAGTCACTAATGGTCCACATTTAAGAATCATGCATTTTGAACATTTTTTAGAAGAATCATCAAATGTCTCAACATCGTTGCTCCATAAATCCTTGAATTCGTCAATCAAAGGCTTCAAGTATACATCAATATCATTTCCAGGCATTTTTTTCCAGGAATAATCATCGAAATGATAAAATATGTTCAGGAATTTGTTTTCCAGGAATAATCATCAAAATGATAAAATATGTTTGTTGCATACATATCCACAGAGGCAGATTGTAAGAGATCAAAACAACTGGCCAAATGCTATAACTGGTACTCAAATTCCCAAATGGGTTGAATCCATCGGCAGCCAATCCCAATCAAACATTCCTAGTATCAGCTGAGAAATCTGGATGTAATGGATCAAATGTCTTCCACGATTGTGAATCTCTTAGATGTCTCATTAACCCATCATTGTTATTATCTACAGAATGTCACTTCATGTGTTCGGTGGTTTTTGAGGATATGAATAATCTTTGCAATCGAGGCTTCAAAGGAAAGTAACGCAAAACCTTTGCAGGTGTGTTCCTTTTTTTCTTCTCCATGAAATTATGTTGATTCAGACTTCCAAAATCACCCTTTGACTTCCATCTAGAAGAATAAAAAAAAATCAATTCTGTCTACCTGAATCCTCTCCCAAATAAAGCACATAATCATTGGGACACGCATGTATTTTTGTATAATTCAGACTAAGCCTGTTAACAAATTTTTTCATATCATAAAAAGACTCAGGGATTTTTGCTTCAGTAAATGCATCACGAATCAATTCCAATATCATGGACATTGCCTTATTTGTAATTCCACATAGACATTTTATATGGTACTACTTCAGCAGAAAAGAAAGCTTTGAATATTTCAAACATCCACTATACAACTCTTGATTTCCATCGTCAACTAAATCATGAAATGAATTTTCCTCAGTGAAGTTTTCTCTTACATTTGGATCCACATAATCAAGAGGAGGATCCAATGATATGTTACAATCTTGATCTGTTTGTGTTACAGTCTCAAAAGCATCACTTGTCACATTGTAATTTATAGCACCCTCATTCGGTTGTTCTGTTATGTTTTGATGTTGATAGTGGTGTCTTGTAGTGCCGAATACATCATTTATGAGGTTTTTCATTTCATTTTCCATTTTCGATGATGTTGGGACCTCATTCTATGGATTAACATCAGTGCTCAATCTTTCTGTAACGTTTGATTCTCCATGCCAAATCCAACAAAAATATTGACTAGGTAATTGCTTTAGTATTAAATTTTCATAAATTTCATCTCTCTTCAACCATATTCTAAATTTACATTTAGGACATGGATATATTATTCTCCTTTCAACGGATCGATTAGAAATTGAAAAATCTAAAAAATCCTTCAAACCCTTAACATACTGAGGTGCGTTCCTCAGTATTGTGATCCAACTTTTATCCATGTATATCACAATGTTCCTACACAATATTAAAAAAATTAAAACACATAGTTACTACTAAATAGAGAAAGAAGTTCATATATACGATAGTGTAAGATTATAGAAACATAATATAATAAAGATGATCCATTGATCATAAAGTAGGTATAATATAATTGTACTTATTTGAGTAGAATATTCTCAAGTTTATGTGCTATGGTGTAGTGAAATCCATAATTTTTTTTATGTGCTCACACGAGGAACTGCGCATATTGGAGCTATATTAGATCTTAGATTCTTGGGATTAAGTATAGTAAGGTCATTATTGGGGCTATAATGTTTGACATGCACTTCCAAACTATGCTTGGTGTGTATTTTGTTCCAGTAGAGTAGGCATGGCATGAACTTGGGTTTGTGTGGATGTACTTTTGTGTTTCCTATGCACTTTTGATTGAGGTTTCTTGGTATCCATTTAATTTTTTTACTACCCCAGTAGAGACTAGATTCAATGCATGAATATAAGTATCATGATTCATCACCATTAAACAATTTAATATAGTAAATAGATATTACTATCCACTCATTTGTTAAATTCAATAAAAATTCTTATTTAATCAATTTATTTCATTAGATCCAGCTGGATTTATTATTTTCCATTACAATTCTTATATTTCCATCAAATACTCATCTGAGCATTAATCTAATCATCCCATAGTTTCCATTATCCCATAAACCAACATCAATACTCATCCCATGAGTTCAATGTCAATTACATTATCAATTTCATAATCATGGTATTCAATGATCAATCGTAAGTTACCACAATGTGATACACTCAATAGGGAATATAGAAACTACAACAAGTAGTTGGGAACCAAAACAATCATCCATTTGATAACAATAAATCAAATCATTCGACAATTAATAAGAAAGATGGGAATACCCATCTCTAAATTTAAACATAAACAACCCATCAAAAATATTCACACAATAACCCAACAAACATGATAACACAACTCTCAACCTGAGGAATCTATTCCTATTAACCATATGACAATAAATGGAAAAAAGAGATCCCCTCTCTTAACAAACACCATCCTACACTTTTTTCCATCAAAACCCCAGACATCAGTCTTAAAATGCCTCTACCACCCTAGAGAACACATATATAGAATCAAAAGTATTTTTATCATCAGAAACACAAGGGGAAACTACATCCATAAAAAATTGATAAAATCCTTTAGAAACCAAGAATAGACTCACATAGCCCCAAATAATTATTTCTATAACCAACCTAATAATTACCAACTTGAATTAATAGATTCATTATGCATAGGTTTCATCATTATAGAACCTATAATCACCAGCTATCAAATCCAATAACCAAACATAAATATATTCAAGAAATATTTCAAATTCAACAGTTTTGATGGATGAATGGTAATCAATATCTCATGCCACTTTCATTAATCAATTAATTATTACCCACATTATTTTTTTATCCAATTTCAATAATATAAACCACTATAAACAAAAATAAAAATCATATAAAGTAGATAACACACTATTTTGAAAATTATAAGAGGTGTTATGAACAATTCATTAATACATATGACCATAACATCCATTTAAATTAATTATTGATTCTAATTATTATATTTATTAGGATAATTCCACTATAAACCCAATTAAGTTATACCATCATACCTTAGCATGAACACATAAAATGGAGAAGTAAAAAAATCCCCTACCTAGTGAATTTAAACTTTCTTTGAGAAATAATGGAATAGAAGGTATAGATCTCTAATCACCTCTCCCAAAAGAAACTCGAAATCCCTGTAAACATCCCCCATGGATCCACAATAAAACACCAATAGAAACCCCATGATAATTTAAGGAAACCAATTTTCATAACTTTTAAATAGAGAATAGGAATTAGAATAACTAACCGATGAAGAAGAAACAAACCCCAAATCACTAACTGGTCGCGGGGTTGCTGGGAGAAGGGGGGTCGTGGGGTCGTGGGGGATAAGGTGTTTGTCAGGAGAAGGGGGTCGTCGGGAGAAGGGGGCGTGGGGGGGTCGCTGGGGGGGGTCACCGGGAGAAGGGGGGTCGCGGGGGTTCGCCTGGAGAAGGGGGTTGTGGGGTCGCGGGGGGTCGGGGGGAGAAGATGGATCGAGGTCGGGGGGGGGGGGGGAAGGGTTGGGAGTGTATAAAAAAGAGATGGTTTCATGGTGGTTTATTATAAACCGCCACAAAAAAAATTTAAAAAAAGGTTAAGCGGCGGTTTTTTGAACCGCCGCTACACAACCGCTGATAAAGTCAATTTATGTTGTAGTGGATCTAGAATAAATTTTAATTATTTTTAAATGCCTAAATTAGAATCTTAAAATTTAAATATATATCTAAAAGATTGGAAAAAATAGAAATTAACTGATGGTTTCTTCAATTCCTTAATAGGTAATAAGGATTATATAATTATTAAATATTATTCATTATAAATTCATTTATTAAAAAAGTTTATCATTTTAGTGTAAATTAGACATTATGTGTATTATTCCCACATTAATTCATAGCATATTGGTTATGCTCTTTACTAGGCGATGTTTGTGAAATATTTCATTATTTTTTTAATCTGTAAGTTTTATTTTATTCTATTAGTTCTTTAATATTAATTTTTTTATGTTGTATATGTTTTGGTATTTAATATATAAAAATAAAAAAATAATCAAAGGTGTTTAATAGGGTTCAATTATTGATAAATAAGTCAAATGAAATTAATTGTGTGTGAGTACGTAGATAAATGTTATATTTGTTAATTATTTTTTTGACGTAAATATATTTTGTTTTCAATATCCTAAGTGTTGATTCATAATTGTAGTGTCATAATAAAAGATTAATTTTTGAATATTGTTATTATATTTTATGATTCATTGTTGATATTATCATGATTGGAATGATGAAATATTTTCACAAGGTTAGTTCTATTAAAACTCTTATGTTTTAAACCAATATATTATATTGTTGATTTTATAACATGTATTATTCTTGTAGGTTATTAATGATGTTTCATGATATTCATCAAATTAATTTAACCACCTTTGAGGATTATTTCTATAATATTTTATAATTTTATTAATTTTTAGATGTATATATAAAAGTTTCTTCAATTTGTATTATCTTGGTAAATGATGTTGTAATAAATCTATCATTGAGTTTGTATATTTTGTTTTCTATTGTTTTTACCATTGGATTTTTTATTATAGGTCATGGGATATTATATTTTAATATATTTTAAAAAAATAATTTTGTTTTAACTGTGATTATTATGGAAACCAACATTGAAATTCACTTTTAACATTAGTTCTCGTAACATCCGTAATTAGAAGTGACTTTTGACAATGGTATTTTATTAATATCGATATTGAAAGTCACTGCATTTCTATATTTATTCAGTATTTCAATTTCATTTTTCATAAAAATCCTACCTTGAAAGTCTATATATATATATATATATTATTCTGGATTTTAATTCCAGTAAATATAATAACTGATGTTCAAAGTGACATTAGATGTTGGTTATTAAAAAACTAACATATAAAGTTACTCTAAAATTTTGTTTTTGTGAAAACTAATGTTTAAGGACTCTTTATATCTATATATAGTTAGAATTTCAACATTTTTTATAGTAAACAATGTTGAAAGACACTTTCGATGTCATTTTTTTATAACCAATGTTAAAACTGTACATTTATCATCAGTTGTATTCATGTCACTTTTTAATAGATGTTAAAAATGAAAAATAATTAACGTTAATTATTTACTTTCCATTCTTGATATGAAATTTAATTTCAACATATGATCATAAATTAAATATAAACACTTTATATTTCAAGTCTATTATGTAAGCCATTTACATAATCTAAATATCATATATTTAATATTATTTAAACCTTAGTCATACCAATTATCCAAAATTATTTTTACATGGTTAAAATAATTTCTCAAACAAGACCTTTAGTTTGGAAATTTGAAATTAATTATTATAAACAATTCATAATATTAAATATGAAATCCATTATATATCTTCTTACCTTATTTTTTAATTTGTAAACATTATATAAATTGCAAATAAAATTTACATAAAAACATTTTATATCTAAATTATAAGTCAATTAATATAATATAAAAAGGTATCTATTATTATCATTTAATATTATGAATATTTATTTATTAAATGTTTCTAAAACTTTTAATAAATTTATGATAAACACTTAATAATTAATTAATTTATAACCACCTTTATAAATTAAGTAAATATCCTAAAATACCATTTTTTATAATTTATAAAAAAAATTAAATTATATAATAAATTTTATAATTGAAAAGTAAAAAAAATAAACTACTAATGTATGTAATATTTTATAATATGAGTACATCATAATCTATAACTTGCACTATTATCTATATTTGTAATGATAGGTAATTATTTAGATATGATATAAATGTAAGTTCTTTTGGTATTTTATCTTACTATATTACTTATATCATAACAATGATAGGGTACTATGTTTTGTGGTTGTGGTGTGCCACTATCATCCCATATGACTCATCATATTATATGTTATGATTTGTAAAATATAAGGACCTATACCTTATTTAATTCCTAAATTAAATATTTTAGAAAAGAAATAACTTTATTTCATTTTGAGGATCTTTTCGGTTTAGAATTTTAGAGAATTAGATCATAACTCTATCTTAATAAACACATATATTAAAAAGTGGACACATCCACTCGGTATACATTTTTCACAGTATAAGTCTTTTAAAATAAAAAATGTTTTCTTTTAATGAAAAATATTTATGATTTTTAACATGACTTCTTCCTTATTCTTACTCATCCTTAAAACCAATAACAGACATTTGAAAACCTATAATGAAAAAAAATCAGTAATGGAAGTAAAAAAATAGGAAAGAAACCCATTAGTCCATTTTAAAACCATGAGATCATAAAATAGAGTTCTCCTTTAATATAATAAAATTCAATCTCAAATAACCATTTACTTACACAGGAAATCATCTTTACAACACATAGTTTTTTATAAAAAAACATATAATAAAAACATAAAGGTAAAATCATAATCATGAGGTATTCTTAGAAAATAGGAGAACCCATGAAAACATTATCTTAAAAACTTACCTTTTAACCTAAAAGGTAATAATACATTTTTTAAAACAAAATATAATTATCATAACTTTTGAAATCAAATCATTTCTTTGAAAACTCATTAGAAACCATAGAAAACTCATCTAGGTTCCATTTGACACTGTCTTCATAGAACCATTATAATAACCCTTACAAGTGTAATAATCAATACGGTTAACTTCCAACATAATTATTAAGAGAACATAATCATTACTTAATTAATTTAAGAGCTATATCAGGGTCTCGCTTCATCAATGGATATATTGGGTTCACCCGTCACCATAACAATTTTCCAAGGATGATAACATGCATGAAACATATAAAATATTTCATTTCCATTATCAAAATCATAAAAAAAAATATTGGTCCTAGTGGAAAAATCAAGAGGGGGTGAATTGAGTTTCAAATAAAATGTATGTTTAAAAAAAATTAAAAACTAAATCCCATAATTTGATAAAATTTCCTAGTTGAAAAAATTAGTATTAATATATAACTTTATCTTTTGAAATTATTCTCAAAATATCGATCAAAGCTCAATTAAAATACTTTTTAAAATTCCATAACTTTTGAAACTAGTCTACTAAAATAAAACATAGTATATAAAACACTAATTTTAGTAAACTATCAGAGTATAGTTTTTTTTAATAAACAAAAAAAAGTTGTTTTGGTTTAATGATAAAGAAAAAATAATATTTAAAGAGCACAATGGAATTTTTAAACAAGGGGATTGGTCTCAAGTTCAGACTTAATCCCCTCCACATAGAAATCACCTACTTATAAGATGTTTATTTTTAAATAAACGAAACCACATGTTGGATCGGGTTTTACAAACAACAACATAAAAGGATATACAAGAAGAGAGCCTCTTCTATATTTATGTGGGGGATTAATCAAGTACATGTCACTTGAGAACTCTTCCATTGTTTTTCATGGGAATAAAAATGAAATGTTTTGAGAGATTATCATGTACAATCCTATTTAGAATAAGGGAATGTCTTATACTTATAATCAAGGAAATATAAAACACAGATCAAATGTTAAACATAAACAGAAAGAGAAAGAACTATGAGATGAGAAAATATAGTATAGCTTGATATGAAGAGATTTAGTAGTCTAAGTTATCATTGAAGTTTCTTTAGAATGAGCTCAAATAAGTTTCACAATAGGTTTAGAAAAACTTTATGTCATACTAGGTTTAGCTCAGTCAAATTTTTCACATGTGGGATCCTTTGTTATTATCTATAGGATCTTATGTCCATCACACACTTCACACAATCATATTTTATTTTTAAAAATGTATTTATCATAAGTATCCATTGGAGAAAATTCAATGTAGTATTAAATGGAATGATTCTTCAATTAATACACTTAAAACTATCAATTAGATATTTGAATCACTAAACTACTAAGTTGGAAATGGAAATATATCTTTACATAAAGCATGGTAAGTTGGCATGATAACATGACATAGTTTATTTTCATAATAATTTGATGCATCAAGTTTTCCAGTTCGATTTATTTCTTCATGCAGTCAGTTCATTTTTTATTTCGGTAGGAACTCCTCTTCATGTGGTTTGTAATAACCCACTTATTCTCATTATATTGATAATAAAATGAATTATTAATAGGCCTTAGGCAACATCCCCAAGATTCCAAAGGCTGAAAATAAATTCTAAAGGGTTTCAAATGAAAGTGGGGGATGATTTTCCATTTAGTAACTAAAACCATGTACCCAAAAAACCATAAACAAACAACTCACTAAATGATGCATGAATAAAAGAAAGACAACTCAACCATTATCTTTATAACAAAATCCAACCAAAAAATTCTATAGTAGATTCCAAATAAAAATCAAATTAAACAAAGGAAGAACAATTAAAGACTCTATGATGACCAAAAGACTCCATTCTCCACAAGCTCCAAGATTCATCATCACCAAACATCCCATGTATCACGAGGTGGTGCTAAAACGTGTGATACTTTACCTTTGGAAAAGTCTCAGGAGATAGAATATGAAAACGAACCAAAGTTCCAAAGAAGGGGTGAGTATAAAACTCAGTAGGTTTTCCCCCAATGACATCCCTACTCATTCCACTATGATATAAATGTTAGAAACATTTATATAAAATAGTTTATATAACACAATTTCCCTAAACAATTTATAACTAAATATAAACAAGTCTCAAAACCATTTAAAACCAAATGTAAATAAGTGTTATTTTAAACCAATTTCCATCAAGTCACATTTCCATAAAAACAACAAAAAAATATTTAAAACCATTTATCTTTAATATTTTGGCATATATATTACATTCCACTTATTCACACATCCAACTATGCATGCTTCATTATGACAGTTCCATACTCATGAGCAGTCTCTTGTCGATCTACCATGTCCTCACATGATAATTATACCCCATGTTCCATTACACATTTTTAACTGATTACAAGTTCATATTCCAACCAATCCTCATAAATTTGATCTACACACACACTGTTATTATTCTAAAACCATTTAAATTAATCATTCCAAACCATTTCAATAAAACCATTCTTTTATTGAAACCCATTTAAACAAACCAAATTCTAATCACCTATTTAATTTCAATAAAATCATTCTATTTATTGAAAACCTTTTTATCAAATACATTAAACATTATTCTATAGAAATCCCATTTTAAAATCCACATTTAAAAATCAAGAATCTAACACTTTAATCAAAAGCACTGATTTTCCAAATTTTCCACAACCATCACCAAAGAGGGTTTATAGCAATCATAAAGCAGAAAATTTACAATAAAATCCACATTAAGAAATCAACTATAAACCATTCCATTAAATTCTATAAATAGAAGTTGAGAGTTAAGACACCTACCTCAAAGGTTTTGACAAGAAACTAAAAACAGATGAAGATCACTTAAGAAATCAGGTCGATTATCCAAAAAACCACTTTAGATCTCTCATTATATCATGATAAAGACCAAATATCAACATATTTGGAATTTAATATCTTATATCTACCCATAACGGGTGTATATATTAGAAATTTAGAGGGTAGCAGATGTTTATCTGAGTAGATCTAGGAAAATGTGACAAGAACGGTGAAGAAAGACACTTACCGTGAGAATATGTCTTGAAAACACCAAGGGAGGTCTCCAAATTGATTCCAAATCACTTGGGAAGGGTTATCCTACCTTCAATAGAGGTTAATCCTAAGTTAGGGCCACACAAGAGAAAAAAGATAGAGTTATAGGTAAAACGAGTGAGATCTAATTTTTTAGGATCTAACTTTAACTCTGTGCACATTTAGTTCACTTAGTTATACAAACCGTATGCTAAGCGTGTGTTAGATAATTACTTAAGGAGACCCCCAGACAGCCTCCTTTCATGGTCTCCCTAACCATGCACACAACATTCCAAATATAATATCTAGAATCTATAACTTCATACGGTTTCTACTAGGCTCTCTGTAGGGTTTGGAAAAATCCTGCATAGCTTGTGGACCTCTCCTTTGGCTCCAAAAACATATTTAAAGTTCTAAAAAATCTCTCATCCATCTCCTTTACACTTTATAAACATAAAAGGACAACATAAGGGTTACATAACATAAACCGGTGGTACTACATTCTCGCCACCTTTAGACTTTCCATCCTTATAAAGTAGAAAACTATCCTTACCCTAACAGAGTTCTGGGTATATCTCTTTTATTTCATTCTCGTGTTCCCAAGTCTCTTACTCAATTTGACCATGTTGCAATAAAACCCACACTAGATAGATGATTTTTCCACATAATAATTTCTCTTACCTATCCCCAATCTGCATCAGTATATGTAATAACAAAGCATCTGTCTCTAGGTCAATGTGATCCCATAACATGGTTAGGATCTGGCTTATACTTTTCAACTAGGATACGTGGAACACATTAGGCACTAAATTGAACCATGGTGGTAATACCAACTGATATTCCACCTCTCCAACCCATTCCAGTATCTTTAAAGGGACAATGTATCGAGGAGATAACTTGTCTTTCTTCCCAAAATGATGATGTCCAAGCCTTGGAGAGATTCTCAAGAACACATGATCACTTACTGTGAACAATAATGGTCTTCAGCGATGATCCACAGAAGATTTTTGATGACTCTAAGCCATCTCAATCCTCTTTTTGATCAACTGAATATTCTTCATTGTTTCTTAAAAAATGGTCGGACCAACTACTGAAGTCTCACCTATTTCCACCCAATATAGTAGAGAATGACAAGGATTCCCATACAAATCTTTGAAAGGAGCCATATGTATCAAGGCCTAATAGATTTTATTATATGAAAACTCCACTAATGGAATCTGATATTCCCATGAGCCACCAAAATCCATTACACAAGCCCAAAACAAGTCTTTCAATTCCTATATCATCCTTTTGGATTTCCTATCCGTTTGAGGATGATACTTTGTACTCATAGTCAACTAAGTCCTAGGGGATTTCTATAAGGATTTACAAAAATGAGATGTGAACCTCAGATCTCTATATAAGACTATCGAAACTGGTACACCATGTCTCTTTATCACATCTTGGATAATGATTTTAGAAAGAACCTCCACCATATGAGTTTTATGAATAGAGATTAAATGAGCCTACTTTCTAACTCGATCCACTATCACTCATATGGAATCATGTTTATGAACCGTTCTTGGGAGAATTTTAATAAAATCCATCGCGATCTTCTCCTATTTCTACATTAGGATAGGTAAAGACTGAAAAATATCCATAGTTCACTGATGCTCTTTTTTAACTTTCAAACAATTTAATCACCTTGAAATGAACTCAGCTACTTTCAATTTCATGCCGCTCCACCAAAACTACACCTTCAACACCATATACATCTTCTGTATACCTGGATGTACATCCCATCGAGAATGGTGGTAAGAATGAAGAAGTTGTTATTGAAAATCCATAGGTACAACAATTCGATCTCTGACTCACAACACTGAATTCCCTTCATGTTTTTAGCCCTCAATTGTCTCCCCACCATTGAGTTTTGAACTCATAACCAAGCATTTTTCATCAGATATTTGTCCCTTTTTAACCATCTTTACCAAATAAAGAACAACAGAAACTAAAAAGAAAACCAAAACATCACATTGGAATTCACATTCCACATGCATGTCAGCTCGGAAAAAAATAACTACCACTCATCTGAAGCTTCTTTTTCCAACTGAGTATATAAATTTCTACTTAATTCATCTTCCATCACATTGCCTTTAACAGGTGTATATATCAAGTAAAATTCAAACATCTGAAGATACTATATCCATCTCCTTTACCTCAGATTCAAATACCATTATGAGAAAATGTGTTTTAATTTCTCATGATCTGTAAACATAGTAAATTTCTCACTAAAGAGATAATGAAACCAAGTCTTCAAGGCATGGAAAACTACAGATAACTCCAAATCATGTGCGGAGTCATTTTTCTCATGATCTCTCAACTACCTTGAACCATAAGCAACCACAGGGTCTCCTTGAATGAGAACACATCCCAACCTAGATCTCAAATAATCATAGTACACCACATACCACTGTCCAAATTTTAGAAAAATAAAGATAGGTGTTGATGTAAGGTGAACATTGAGATCTTGAAAAGAATTCTAGTATTCCTCAGTCCATTGGAATGAAATGTTATTCTTTTTAAAAAAAATCATTGGAGAGGCTATTCATGAGAATTCATGCACAAAGTGTCGGTAATAACTAGATAGACCAATAAAACTTCATATCTCAAAGAAATTCTTCAGTGGTTTCCAAGAGATAACAACTTTTATCTTCTCTAGATCAACTGAAAAAACTTTTTTAGAAATAACATGGCCATGAAAGTGTACCGCTTGTATCCAAAAGTCACACTTTGATAATTTTTCATTCAAAATGTGATCTCTCAAGATTTCCAACACTATCTCTAAGTGTTACTCATTCTCATACCTTGTCCTTTAATACACCAATATGTTTTCCACAAACACCACAACAAAATAATAGAGATATCTCTAAAATAACCGATTCATCAATTCCATAAATACTAGTAGTTCATTCATTAGACTGAAATTCATGACTACACATTCATAATGGAGATATCTACTTCTGAAATCTATCTTTGGAATATCCTCCTTCCGAACACATAGTTGATGATATCCTAATCGCAATCAATTTTAGAGGACTACTAAGACCCCCCTCAATTGATCAAATAGATCATCAATGCATGGAAGTTGATTTCTGTTCTTATTCGTAACTTGGGTAATATTACAATAATAAATGAAAATCCAAATATTTCCATCTGATTTCTTTAAGAACAAGACTGGTGATGCCCACAGAGATGTACTTGACTGAATGAAACCTTTACTTTCCAGCTCCTCCAATTGTACTTTCAATTCCCTTAATTTTTTGGCACTATCCTATAAGATGAAAGGGAAATATGAATATTCCTCATAAGGAGATCAATCATAAACTCAACTTTCCTTATAGGTGGTAACCCTGAGAAGTTCTTGGAAAATACATCTATAAATTTATCAATGACTACTGGAAAACTAGTATCTTCAATATCTTCCATCAATGTTAAATTCAATGCCGCCAACTAGTAAGAGATCATTCCCACCACTAGTACCAACAAGCTCGTGGCAGCTTTCTTTATAACCCTCTCTCCTCTAAAGTGATGCTTGATGTCATCCTCAGTTGTGAAAATAACTTTTCTGATATAATAGTCGATGTGATCCTTGAACATTGTTAACCAATCCAAACCCCAAATTATATCATATAAATTTATCTCCAACACTGAGAAGTCCCATTTCATCTCAACTCTATTAAAAGTTATAGAACTTTCTCCACACAAGAAGGCACTACATTCTCTTTATCAAGAGGATTTTGAAGTTTTAACATAGAGGGAATCATCTCAAGTTTTAAACATAGCAAATAAACTACACAAGAATCAATGAAGGAATGTGATACACTAGTATCAAACATCACTTTCATAAGGGTAGAATTCAAAATAATCATACCTCTCACCATAGATGGTCTAACCTGATCATCTACAATCATCTACTCATCTCCATAAAATTGCTTCATCTCTAAACTCGTCTCCTTGTTCCCTTGTTTATATTTCCTTTGTTGAGGATTCATGGTATTTCTAGAATCACAAGTCTAGCTCGGCTCTACTGATGAGTCTAATTCTTCTATCCTCATCTGGTTGAAGCATTGGATGTCTATGATGCCTGAGAAGTGTTTCGAGCACTTGACCTTAGATAACTTTAACAATAGTGCTTAAGATGTTTCATCTTTTTTTAGTTGTGGAATTATCTTGGTTGTGTTGTACACTCTTACTTAATGGGGTCTAAGGATCCACATTGTAAACATTATGCTTGGCTCTAAGGTCATGGAGGAAGCTTTAATGATCTATCCATCTGATTCTGCATCCTGCTCCTACCTTGGAAATATGTTTCCCTCTTCAGCTTTCTCCCAACATTCAAGTTCCCACCATTTCCTATAGGTATCATCGTACTTCCTCCTCCCACAGATCCTGATATATCATGTTCATTGATTGTCTCTTTGTTCACAATCTCTGTATAATCCATAATACAGAGCACCGCAATCTTTGAGTGAATCTCATGTCTCATCCATGATTCAAAAATGTGTGTCTTCAAGGCCACACTCGCCACAACTTCTGTTTCAAAGAACACTAAATTCATGAATTTACCCTCATATTCTGTGATAGAGATATTTTCCTACTTTAGGTTAAAGAATTTTGTCATTCAGTGGATCCTGAAAAAGTGAGGATAGAATTGTTTGTTAAAAAAATCCTCAAAATCCTCCCAAGTAAGTCCATGATTCAGTTTAGCTTTTACTGCTAAATCCCACCACTGGCATGAAAAATCCTCAAGCATATAAGTTTCCAACTCAAAATTCATCTCCAATGGTGTTCCAATGAAATCGAAGATACAATTCATCTTATTCAGCCACACCTCCACATTTTCGAGTTTAAAATCACCCCTAATGATGGGTGGATTCAGATTCATGAATTGGATGAAATGATCCACATGCCATGGATCATCCCTCTTGTTCCCTGTATCCATAGCTTGAAATTCTTGAACAATACTCGAAACAAGCTCTTGATTCACCTATGGCTCTGGTGCAACCACATTCTCTACATCTTCTTTCAGTTTGTTTCAACGATGTCTACTAGGTCACATTTTCTAAACAAACAATAAAATCGATAAGTCTCACTCTTTAGAAATAGATGGCTAAGCATTTCAAATTCTATCACATTAACTATCACAACATTGATTTCCAAAATAAACCATTTTTGAAAACTTGCAAATTTCTTTTTGAATAAAAAACCACTTTCAAAATACTTCAATCATGCTCTTTTCAAATTATGTCTTTTGAAACCAATCTCATACTTTTTAAAAATCATCACTTTTTCACAAAACATAAATAATTAATTCAATGAAATATGAAATCCTAGTGGGAATTGATTCCTCTATAGTTCATTCCATTCTCATCTCATTAGCTAAACCCGTGACAATAAGATTTCCACAATCCTATAAGTGTTTTCTAAACACTTATGCACCCAAATCCCTGGTAACTTGAATTTCAATATAAAAATGTTAACTATGTCTTTTTATGCTCTAAATTTCAATTCCCAACAATCCTACTCCGTTCTAAGATCACAACCCAAGGAATAGAAAAGAACAAATTTCAACTCCAAGACCAAGAAAACTGATGACTACTTGTTCTGCAAGCGAAGGAACAAGATGATACCACTTATCTCAATCAATCTTTTGGATCGAACAAACTGATACCATTTGTAATGACCCACTTATTCTCATTTGATTGAGAATACAATGAATCATACTAGGCCTTAGGTGACATCCCAAAGACACCAAAGGCTAACCATAAATTCCAAAGGGTTTCAAATGCAAGTGGGGGATGATTTAACCTTTAGAAACTAAAACCATTATCCCCTAAAAACCATAACCAAACAACTCACTAAATGATGTATGAATAAAAGCAAGACAACTCAACCATTATTTTTATAATAAAATCCAACCAAAAAATACTACAACAGAAGCCAAATAAAAATCAAAGTAAACAGTGGAGGAAAAACTAAAGACTCCAAGATTACCACAATATTCCATGCTCTACAAGCTCCAAGATTCATTGTCACCAAACATCCCACATATCATGAGGTGGTTCTAAAAATGTGTGACACTTTACCTTTTCTAAAGTCTTGAGAGATAGAATATGAAAAAGAACCAAAGTTTCAAAGCATGGGTGAGTATAAAACTCAGTAGGATTTCCCCAATTACTTCCCTACTCACTCTAATTTTATATAAATGTTAGAAACATTTATATAAAATAGTTTATATAACAAAATTTCCCAAAATAATTTATAACAAAATATAAACAAGTCTCAAAACTATTTAAAACCAAATGTAAAGAAGTGTTATTTTTAACCAATTTCCATGGAGTAAAATTTCTATAAAACAAACAAACAATGATTTAAAACCATTTATCATTAATTTTTTTGCATATCTATTCCATTACACTTATTTACACATCTAATTATACATGCTTCATTATGATCGTTACATACTCATGAGTAGTCTCTCGTCAATCTACCATGTCATCACATGATAATTACACCCCATGTGCCATTACACATTTGGAACTGAGCACAAGTTCATATACCAATCAATCCTTAAATGTGATCTACACACACACCACTATTATGCCAAACCCATTTCAAATAATCATTCCAAACCATTTCAATAAAACTGTTATTTTATTGAAACCCATTTAAAAAAATCAAATTCTAATCACCCATTCAATTTCAATAAAATCATTCAATTTATTTAAAACCTTTTTATCAAATTAATTCACCATTATTTTAAAGAAATTCCATTTTAAAATCTACATTTTAAAATCAATAATCAAACACTTTAATCAAATGCACTGATTTTCCAAATTTTACAAAACCATCACCAAATAGGGTTTCTAGCAGTCATAAAGCAACCAATTAACAATTAAATACACAAGAAGAAATCAATTTGAAACCATTCCATTCAATTCTATAAATATTATTTGAGAGTGAAGACACCTAACTGAAGGTTTTGACAAAAACTAAAAACAAATGAGGATCGCTTAAGAAACAAGGCCGATTCTCAATGAAAACACTTTAGATCTCTTATACTATCATGATCAAGACAAAATAACAAAATATTTGTCATTAAATATCTTAGATCTAACCATAATTGGTGTAGATCTAATAAAACTATAGGAGAGTATAAGTTTATCTAAGTAGATCTAGGAAAATGTGACATGAACGGTGAAGAACGGAACTTACCGTGAGAATCGGGGTTGAAAACACCAAGGGAGGGATCTGAATTGATTCCAAATCACTTGGGAAGGGTTCTAGTACCTTTAATGGATAATAATTAAAATTTAGGGAAACCAAGTAGAAAAAATGATGGATTTATAGGCAAAACGAGTGAGATCTAATTTTTTAGGATCTAACTTTAACTCTACGCATGGTTAGTTCACTTAGTTAGACAAACCGTATGCTAACCGTGCGTTAGCTACTACCTTATGGAGACCCCCATACAGCCTCCTTGCATGATATCCCTAATCGTACACACACCGTGCTAAAGCTACTATCTAGAATATTCAACCTCATACGGTTTCTAATAGGCTCTCCGTATGGTTTGGAGAAATCCTGTATAGCCTATGCACCTCTCCGTTGGCTCCAAAAACCTATTGAAAGTTCTCCAAAC
This sequence comes from Viscum album, assembly GCA_963277665.1. Lineage (NCBI taxonomy): Eukaryota > Viridiplantae > Streptophyta > Magnoliopsida > Santalales > Viscaceae > Viscum > Viscum album. Next base: position 1,616,523,963 of record OY728129.1, read on the forward strand.
TCTCCCATACTTCACCCTTACACTTTATAAATATAAAATAAAAATTTAAGGGTTATATACCAAAAACTGGGGGTACTACATTCTCCCCACCTTTAGTCTTTCCATCCTCAACAAGTATAAAACTATCCTTGCCCTAAAAGAGTTCTGGGCATAGATCTTTCATTTACTTCTCATGTTCCCAAGACTCTTCCTCAATCTGACCATGTTTCCATAAAACCTACACTAGTCCGATACTTTTTCCACACAAGAATTTATCTTACCTATCCACAATCTGCATCGGGTATGTACCAATAAAGCATTTGTCTCTAGGTCAAGGTGATCCCATATGATCACATGGTCAGGATCAGGCTTATAATTATTCAATTAAGATACGTGGAACACATTATGAACTAAACTAAATGATAGTGGAAATGCCAACTAATATTCCACCTCTCCAACCCAATACAATATCTCGAAAGAGCCAATGTATCAAGGAGATAACTTGTCTTTCTTCCCAAAATGACGATGTCCAAGCCTTAAAGAGATTCTCAAGAACATATGATCACTTACTGCGAATGGAAATGGTCTTGAACATTGATCCGCTAAAGATTTCTGATGACTCTGAGCCATATCCATCCTCTTTATAATCAACTGAATCTTCTTCGTTGTTTCATGGACAATGTTCGGCCCAACTAGTGAATTCTCACCTGTTTCCACCCCACACAGTGGAGAATGACAAGGATGCCCATACAAAGATTTGAAAGGATCCATATGTATTTATGCCTAATAGTTGTTATTATATGAGAACTCCACTAATGGAATGTGCTCTTCCAATGATCCACAAAAATCCATTACACAATCCCACAACATGTCTTCCAATTTCTGAATCATCATTTTGTATTTCCTATTTATCTAAGGATGATATATCGTACTCATAGTCAACTGAGTCCCAGAGGATTTATGTAAGGATTTAGATAAATGAGATGTGAACCTTAGATATCTATCTAATACTATTGAAACTGGTACACCATGTCTCTTTATCACCTCTTGGATATAGATTTTGGATAGATTCTCAACTGTATGAGTTTCACGAATATGGATGAAATGAGATAACTTTGTGAGCAAATCCACTAACACTCATATGGAATCATATTTCTGAACTGTTATTGGGAGACCTGTAACAAAATCCATGCTTATCTACTCTCATTTCCACATTGGGATAAGTAAATACTACAACATTACCATTTTTCATTGATTCACTTCCTTAACTTGCTGACAAGTTAAACGCCTTGAAACAAACTCAACCAATTTCTATTTCATGCAGCTCCACCAAAACTGTGCCTTAAACACCATATACATATTCTGTATACCCAGATGTACAACCCATGTAGAATTGTGGTAATCATAAAGAAGTTGTTCCTAACAAGAAATAAGCACAACAATCCGATCTCGGAACCACAACACTGAATTCCCTTCAAGTTTGTAGCCCTCAATGGTCTCTCCACCATTGAGTTTTGAACTCATAACCAAGCATTAGACATCAGATATTTTTTCCTTTTTAACAATCTTTACCAAATCAAGAACCACAGAAACTGAAATGAAAACTACAATATCACATCGGCCTTCACATTCCACATGCATGTGAGATAGGAAAAACAACAATTTCCACTCATTTGAAGCTTCTTTTCCAACTAAGCATATGAATTTATACTTAATGCATCTTCCACCATATTTCCTTTAACTGGTGTATACATCAAGTAAAATTCAAACATCTGAAGATACTCCATATATATCATTTGCCTCAGATTCAAATACTATTGTGAGAAAATGTGTTTGAATCTTTTATGATCTATAAACACAGCAAATTTCTCACTAAAGAGATAATGATGCTAGGTCTTCAAGGAATGGACAACTGCAGCTAACTCCAAATCGTGTGCAGGGTAATTTTTCTCATGAACTCTCAAATGCCTTGAAACATAAGCAACCACATGTTCACCTTGCATGAGAACACATCCCAACCTAGATCTCAAAGCATCATAGTACACCACATACCTCTATCATGATTCTGGAAAAATAAATATAGGTGCTGATGTAAGGAGAAAATAGAGCTCTTGAAAAGACTTCTGGAATTCCTCGATCCATTGGAATGAGATGTTATTCTTTTTAAAATCTTTCATTGGCAAGTCTAGTCATGAGAAGTTACACACAAAGCATCGGTAATAGCCAGCTAGACTAATAAAACTTCATTTCTCAAAAACATTCTTTGGTGGTTTCCAAGAGATAATAGCTTTTATCTTCTCCATATTGACTAAAAAACATTTTTTATAAATAACATGGCCAAGAAAGCATACCTCTTGTATCCAAAAATCATACTTTGATAATTTGGCATAAGAAAGGTGATCTTTCAAGATTTCCAACACTATCACTAAGGGTTCATCATGCTCAGACCTTGTCCCTAAATACACCAATATGTTTTCCAAAACACTACAACAAAAGAATTGATATATCTCTAAAATATCAGATTCATCAATTCCATAAAGACCACTGGTTCATTCGTTAGACCGAAAGGCATGAATACACATTCATAATGGAAATATCTGCTTCTAAAAGCTATATTTAGAATATCCTACTTCTGAACTCACAATTGATGATATCCTAATTGAAATCAATATTATAGAACCACTAATCTCCCATCAATTGTTCAAATAGATCATCAATGTGTGGAAGTTGATATCTATTTCGTATCGTAACTTGGTTAAGATTGCGATAATCAATGCACAGTCGAAGATTTCCATATGCTTTATTTACAAACAAGACTGGTGATGCCCATGAAGATGTACTTGGCCAAATGAAACCTTTTCTTTCCATCTCCTCCAATTTTACTTTCAATTCCATTAATTATGTTGGTACCATCCTATAACATGAAAGGTAAATAAAACTGGTCCTCAGAAGGAGGTCAATCACAAACTCAACTTCTTTTATAGGTGGTAACCCTGAAAAGTTCTTGGTAAATACATCTATAAATTTATCTATGACTATTGGAAAACTGGTATCTGGAATCTCTTCAATCAATGCTAAAGTCAACACCTCCAACTGGTAAGAGATCGTTCCCACCACTAGTACCAACAAGCTCATTGCACCTTTCTTTATAACCCTATCTCCTCTGAAATGATGCTCGATGTCATCCTCAGTTGTGAAACTAACCATTCTTCTACAATAGTGGATGTGATCCTTGAATGTTGTTAACCAATAAAAACTCTAGATTATATTATAGACATCTATATCCAACACCGAGAAGTCCCATTTCATCTTAGCTCCATTAATAGTTATAGAACATGATCCACACAGGAAGGCTCTACAATCTCTTTCTCCAATATAAGTTTGAAGTTTTAACATAGAGGGTATCATCTTGAGTTTTAAATATAGAAAATAAACTGAATGAGAAGAAATGAATGAATTTGATATGCTAGTATCAAACAACACTTGTATAAAGGTAGAATTAAAAATAATCATACCTCTCATTGTAGATGGTCCATCCCGATCATCTATAATCTTATGCTCAACTCCATACAACTACTTCATCGCTACACTATTGTCCTTGTTCCCTTGATGAGATTTCCCTTGTTGAGCAGTCATGGTATTTCTAGAATCAACATGGCTAGCTCTACTCTGCTGATGAATCTGATTCTGATATCCTTGTCTGGTCAAAGCATACGATGTATGTGATGCCTGAGAAGTGTCTCGAGCACCTGACCTTGGAGCATTGTGTATATTGCTTAATATGTCCCATATTGTTTCAATTGTAAAATTCTCTTGGTTGTGTTGCACACTATTGCTTCATGTGGTCAAAGGATCCACATTGGAAACATCATGATTGGATCTTTGTTCATGGAGGAAGCTTCATTGATCCAACTATCTGATTCTGCGTCCCGCTCCTACCTTGGAAATATGTGTCCCTATTCAAATTCCTCTTAGAATTCGAGTTCCCACCATTTCTAATAGGTAACATCATACTTATTCCTCACAGAGATCCTAAGATATCATTTTCATCCATTGTCACTCTATTCACAATCTTTATATAATCTGTAATACAGAGCACAATGATCTTCGAGTGAATCTCATGTCTCAGCCTCAATTTGAAAATGTGTGCTTTTAAGGCCATACTTTCCACAACTTCTTGTGCAAAGAACACTAAATTCATGAATTTACCCTCATATTCTGTGATAGAGATATTTTCCTGCTTTAGACTGAAGAAGTCTATAATTCACTGGATCTTAAATGTGTGAGGATAGAATTATTTGTTAAAAAATTCCTTAAAATCCTCCAAAGTAAGGCCATGATCCAGTTTAGCTTTCACCGCTAGATCCCACCACTAGAATAAAAAATCCTCAAGCATATAAGTTTCCAACTTAACATTCAGCTCCAATGGTGTGCTGATGAAATCAAAGATACGATTCATCCTGTTCAGCCACACCTCCACCTTTTCGAGTTCAAAATCACCCCTAATGATGGGTGGATTCATCTTCATTAACTAGATGGAATGATCCACATTCCATGGATCATCCCTCCAATTCCCTATATCCATAGCTTGAAATGATTGAATGATACTATGAACCATATCTTTATTAAAATGTGGCTCTGGTGCAACCACATTATCCATAGATTCTTCCGGTTGGTTTCTACGATGCCTATCTGGTTCTATTTGCTAAAAAACAACAAAATCTATAAGTCTCACTCTCTAGAAACTATTGGCTAAGAATTCAAATTCTAACACATTAATTATCACAACATTGATTTCCAAAATAAACCATTTTTGAAAACTTGGAAATTTCTTTTTGAAGATCAAACCACTTTCAAAATACATCAAGCATGCTCTTTTCAAATTATTTCATTTGAAACCAATCTCATGATTTTCAAAAATCAGCACTTTTTCAAAAAAACATAAATCATTAATTCAATGAAATACGTAATCCTAGTGGTAATTAATTCCTCTACAATGCATGTCATGATCGTCTCATTAGCTAAACCCATGACAATGATATTTCCATAATCCTATAAGTGTCTCCCAAACACTTATGTTCCCAACTCCCTGGTAACTTGAAGTTCAACATAAAAAGATTAGCTATGTCTTTTTATGCTCTACATTTCAAGCCCCAACAATCCTACTCCATTCTAAGATCACAACTTAGGGGATAGAAAAGAACAAATTTCAACTCCAAGACCAAGAAAACTAATGAATACTTGTTCCTCAAGGGAAGGAACAAGATGATAACACTTATCTCAATCAATATTTTGGATCGAACCAAATGATACCATTTGTAATGACACACTTATTCTCATTGGCTTGAGAATATAATGAATCATTACTAGACCTTAAGCGACATCCCTAAGAATTCAAAGGCTGGAAATAAATGTCGGAGGGTTTTAAATGCAAGTGGGGGATGATTTACCCTTTAGGAACTAAAACCATTAACCAAATAAACCATAAACAAAAAACTCACTATATGATGCATGAATAAAAGTAAGCCAACTCAACCATTATCTTTATAAAAAATTCCAACCAAAAAGTGATATAGTGGAAGCCAAATTAAAATCAAATTAAATAGTGGAAGAACAACTAAAGACTCCAAGATGACCCCAAGACTCCATGCTCCATAAAATCCAATCTCCAACATCATCAAACATCCCACATATCTTGAGGTGGTGCTAAAAACATGTGATACTTTACCTTTACCTAAGTCCCAGATGATAGAATATGTAAAAGCACCAAAGTTCCAAAGAAGGGGTGAGTATAAATCTCAGTAGTCTTTCCCCAATGACTTCCATACTAACCCCACTAGCATAGAAAAGTTAGCAACATTTATATAATACAATTTATATAACACAATTTCCCAAAATAGTTTATAACTAAATATAAACAAGTATCAAAACCATTTAAAAACTAATGTAAACAAGTGTTATTTTCAAAAAAAAAATCAGTAAGTCATGTTTCCTGAAAAACAACCAAAAAAGGATTTAAAACCATTTTTCATTAATGTTTTCTCATATTCATTCCATTCCACTTATTTGCACATCTAACTTTGCGTGCTTCATTATGAAAATTCTATACTCATGAGCGGTCACTCATTAATATACCATGTCATCACATGATAATTATACCCCATGTGACATTACACCTTTGGCACTAAGCACAAGTTCATATTCAAACCAAGCCTCATAAATGTGATCTACACACACACCACTATTATACCAAAACCATTTCAAATAACCATTCCAAACCATTTCAATAAAACTGTTCTTTTATTAAAACTCTTTTTAACAAACCAAATTCTAATAACCCATTCCATTTAAATAAAATAATTAATTTTATTGGAAACCTTTTTATCAAATTCATTAACCATTATTCTAGAGAAATCCCATTTTAAAATCCTCATTTTAAAATCAAGAATCAAACACTTTAATCAAAAGTACTGATTTTTCAGATTTTACACAACCATCACTAAAGAGGGTTTCTAGAAATAATAAAGCATCCAGTTCACAATTAAATACATAAGAAGAAATCAATTTTAAACCATGCCATTTAGTTCTACAAATATGATTTGAGAGTGAAGCCAGCAACATTGAACGTTTTGATGGAAACTGAAAACGGACGAAGAATGCTTAAGAAATGAGGTCGATTCTCCACAAAACCGCTATAGATATCTTCTCCTATAATGATCAAGACCAAATATAAACAAATTTGGCATTCAATATCATATATCTACCCATAAAAGTTGTATATATGATAAATATAGAGGAGAGGAGATGTATATCTAAGTATATCTTGGAAAACATGATAAAAATGGTGAAGAATGGCACTTACCTCAAGAATCTTGCTAGAAAACGATAAAGGAGGGATACAGATTAATTACAAATCACTTGGGAAGGGTTATACTAACTTAAGTGGAGAATAATTCTGAGTTAGGTTCTCCAAAGATAAAAAACTATGGATTTAGAGGCAAAATGAGTGAGATACTATTTTTTAGGGTCTTACTTTAATTATGGGCATGGTTAGTTTGCACAGTTAGACAAAACGTACACTAATCACGTGTTAGATATGGACTTAAGAAGACCCTTTCATGGCCTCCCCACAGGGTCTCCCTAATCATGTGAACTTCATGTTGAAGCTACTATTTAGAATCTGTAACTTTGCACAGTTTCTACTAGGCTCTCCACACATTTTGGACAAACCGTGCGCATCCCGGGCGTAACTCCTTTGAATCTAAATTTTTTTTGCGAGTACAAAAAACTCTCACATCCTTCACCCTTTTACTTTATAAACATAAAATAACAACATAATGTTTACATACTAGAAACTGGGGGTACTACATGGTTACTAGGATAACATGAACGGTTGGTACCTTACTTAATCAAAATTTTACTTACCTTGGAATGGTAGCTTTGTTTCAATATGCATTATAAAGTTTTCTTTATGTTGTAACTTCAATAATTTTCATAGTTTGGTCATTTTTACTCATGTTATTTATATCTTTGTCACATGGTAGGTTGATTTTTCAAGTGGTAAGGTGATTATTAATGCAAAGTAAACTCAACTCCAATTCATGTAAGGTTCATTAATTTGATATAATTTTCTCTTATGGATCAAAGTAGGTAGTTTTTTCATGAATTGAGGTGAATTATAACATGTGTTAAGGTGTGACAGTAAATTTACCTTCATTGTTAATTCAAATTTCTCACATGATAATAACATTACACATGTGTTAGTTTTTCATAATAAGTTGACTTAGCCAATTTTTCTAGTTTTTCTAGAAAGTCATTTACTGACAGAAAATATGAAAGTCATTAATAAAAATATAAACATGATTTGAGATCATTAAAAAAGAAAGGTTTTAGAAACATAAAACAATATTTCCCTTTTTTATGATCACAAATCCTGACATTTAAATTGAAATGAATTAAATATAAAAAAAATATTTCCATATGATTTGATTAATTGTTTAGAAAGTTCCTAAAATCATGAAAATGTTTCTAATTAATTCAATTTTTTTAATTTTTCACTACTCCTCCTTTAGGAATTATCAATAAATTTAATTAATAAATAGATAATATATGTAAAAAAAGAAATAAAAATATTAATAGAAAGAATATTATTCCATCAATATCAAAAAAGATATTACAAGAACTTAAAAAAATACATTCTATCAGATATTCTAATCTAAATGTGAATCTGGGATATCTCTAATATGTGTAGGAAGGATATGATCATTTCCTTTGGAATTCGAGTTTGGGGAAGAGGTGCTATGAGGGGTAGATGAGGAGGTAGTCTCATCAAGGACTACACATCTGGAAAAAGGTGTTAGTTACTAAAAAGATTTTCTAGGAGATTGGCTAAAAGGATTGATGGTAAAAGTGGTAGTTGTAGGATCTAGGGATATAGGAATGGATAAAGGATATAAAAGTGATGTTTTTAGAAGTTTATAGATAATATTATATCAACCGAGTAAACTCACTGATTGCGTGAGAACTTAGCACCAAATCCTGGATGTCATCATCTCAATTCTCCAAGAAAGATTCCAAAACTGGATTCGTAGATTTGAACTTCTCAACATGAGTCTTGAAAGATTGAGTAAAGGGTGGAATCATTATACTTGATGTAAGTTTTTTGAATATACCCTATAAATTAATCTTATTAAAGATGAAGCTATGAGAGTAATCAATAACCTTCTTTATGGTTTCTCTATCTTTCCCAGCTTTCTTCAAATATTCTTGAACAAGTGTCAATGTCTTGGAAGCATGGGTTTGAAATTCATAAAATATAGAATCTCGAGTATTTCTGAACTGATCAAAAAAAATATTCAACTCATCCCTTATTATTTATTTGGTATTTTCTTCATCAAAGACTAACTGAATATGAGGAGCTGGAGAAGGAGCTGAAAAATAGAACTCATGAACCTCTAGTCTTGTTGTACGATCATATCAGAAAGATCATATTGTCGAGAATCGAACTAAGCTTTGATCTCATTGGTCTTATTTTTAAGTAAATTCATCCCAAGAAAAAAAATTGGATGATGATGATCATTTATAATCATCACAATCCTTATGATATCTTCTACTCTAGAAAGCTCTAAAGAATTTTCAAAACCAAGAAATGCATCCTTTAAAACACCCATAAGATCATATATTAATTTATTAAAATCATACTCGGTAGCATTTAACATATATGTGATGGAGTTATATGGATTATAATCTCTTTATCTACCATATAACTCAAGGAAATCATCCATTGATTCATCTCTATCTGGAAGATCTACGATTCTAGGATCTTCACCCATTTATTCTTCATTAATATCGGGGGAAATATCGTTAACATCTTCACTAGTATAACTTCATTTCTCATCTTCTTCGCCTTCTTTGGCTAGAATATGACCAAATATATCATGGGGATTCTATTCAACTAATGTTCTTATAGCTGATACCTCAAGACTCTCTTGATTATCTATAGAAGAATATGATATCCCCCCATAACTATCTAAGAAGAAGGGATGGAAGGTTCAACATTTACAGGTAAACTTCCCCCATCATCATCTGAATATATATAATCCAACCACAAAATAATAGATCTAGGAGTCTTCTCCCCTATAGTGGATTCATCTGGAATAGGTTCTCTGGGAGTATTGTAAATCAAAAGTGATCAACTTGAACTGACATTAACACATTCAAAGTCCGCAAAATCATCTGATTTAGGCCTATAACCACTCAAAAAAGCCTCTATGTCAACCAGATCCTCATAAAGAATCCTTTCTTCATGAGAGGGAAAAGATAAAAGAGATTTATGAGGTCTAAATGATATAACAGGTGATTATTCCAAGAAATCCTCTCGATAATCGCTTACTTATTCATTAAAATATATCATTTCATCTTCTTATTCAACTTTTTATCACCAACATAAACCATATCATATTAATACTAAACCATCTCATTAGGTTTAATACCTGTATCAATAAGATCACTAGGTATAATTGAGTACATCACTCGGTCAAAATTTTTATAAATATTTTTTGGGTCAGCCACCCACTCTCTTTTCCATGGGTTCTAATTTACTTTCATCTTCTTAAAAATATTATATCTAAGGAAGAGACCATCTAATGAGTTAATTATCCCCCCCCCCCTTAAAGAACTTATCCTTTTCTCTCTAACAAGGCTAAAATAATCTTTAGGTAATTTAAAGAACTAAACTTTGAAGAAGTCCTACATAATTCAACCATATGTCTCATGAAATATATTTAAAGGTTAATTTGAACATTATTATTCATCAAAAACAAGGAAAATTATCATGATTCCATAGTATACTGAAGTATCCTTTTCTTGGGAAAATAAGATATTTGATAAAGTTAACTATTATCCAATATTCACCACTCAACTCAATGGTAGTGGGTCTTTTGGGAGTTCAATTTTTAGCGTAAACATATAAAGTACATTAAAACTCAAAGTATGCATGATTAACTATATTAGAGCTCTAGAAATCTCCACATTCTCCTTTGTGAGGTACACCCAAATAATTTTCCCATCACCTAAAATATACTTTTAAAACTTCTCAATTTATCATTTATTTAATTGTATCATTTTTTTATCAAAAATAAATAAATCATCATTCATATAAATTTCTTTAATATTTGGATATAAAGGATTATTATTAACTTTAAACCAAGAACCCCACACCTATTCTCAAATCACATTCCAAACCCATGATTTTCTTTATTGCAACCACTAAGAATCAATTTCATTTTCTACAGAGACAGGATGATCAACCAGGTATATATTTTTCAGCTTCACTAATGTACTCGAGATGGCTTTTGATTTCATTGAATTCTTCAAATGAGACATGTAAATACGAAAATTCATTTCCAATAATCACTTCACTCTTAGTATTTTCATTTAAATTTGATTTCTTAAAATAATTAGGTTAGTATGAGAGGTTTGAAACTGGAAGGTTTGGGTTTAATATATAGAGAATTTGAGATAGGTGGGTTTTGATTCAAGGTAAAGACTAAAAAATCTGAAGAATATTTTGGGAAAAGACCGGTATCGAACAAGATTCCAATTCAAAAACAATTATAATCTTTTAAGGAATAAAATAATAATATACTTAAGTGAAATCCCACAAAAATAATTTCATAAAAAATCTATGTATATAAACAGACGCATTAGGTCTGCTAGTCATAGATCTATAAGACCAAAGGTATGGTAGACATGTTAACCATGACCTCACAGTAGGCATACAAACTACATAAATAAAATATTCATGGTAAGAATCTTGGTAGTGAGATAATACTCATAGTAATTATGGTGACAATATGAGTAAGTGTTCATGGTAGTTATACTAACCATATGAATAAAAACTCATGGTCAGCATACTGACCATGTGAACTACACTTCAAAGTTACATAAAAAAGTCCAAGAAACAAAGGTTAAATAGACTAACATTAGAATTAAATAAATTTAGATAAATTAAAACAATTATATATAATTTATCATGCCCAATTAATTTATTATATAATTTATTCTCTCAACATTCAAGGTTTTTATAAATATATGAGCAAGTAGATGTTCGTTACCAATGAACTCAAGTTTTATATCACCTTTTTAAAAATGATATCTCAAAAAGTGATGTCTTATATCAATGATATTTCTTCTAGAATGTGAGATAGGATTATTATAAATATTTATCATTCTTTTATAATCACAATTTACATGGACATGTTGGAATTGATATACATAGCCTAGTAATGTGTGTTTCATCCATAGAATCTGCACACAAGAGTTACCTGCAACTATATACTCAGCTTCAGTAGTGGATAATATAGTGGATTTTTATTTCTTACTACACTAGGAAACAATACAATTTCCCAAAAATTGACATGTTATATAAGTGATTTTTCTATCTAACTTACAACCATTAAAATCAATATTTTAATAAATCACTAAGTCAAATATTTTTCCTATTGAATAAAACGATCCAGTGTTGGTTGTATTTATAATGTGTCTTAAAATTATTTTAACATCTTGAAAATATGACTCCTTTGGGCCTACTTGAAAATGAGGACACATACACACACTAAAAATTATATCAGTCCATCTATCAGTTCAATATATTAAATTTATAATCATACCTCTGTAAGTGGTTTGATCAACCGGTTTCCCAGTTTCATCAAGATCCATCTTACAACTTGTACTCATAGGAGTTTCACTACCTTTAGTAATATTCATTCTAAAATTTTTCAAATGAAATTAAGTGTAATCACTTTTCTTTATAATGATAACATATTTATTTTAAAAAATATAAAAACTAAGTGGGAGATTAAAACAACCCGTAAAAATCATTTAAAATTGATTTTTAATCATTTTTAAAACTCAGTACACAAAGAATTTATTGATGATCCAAAAAAATATGATCAGCATATATTTGTACAACCAAAATATATGGTGATATTATTTAATAAATAAATTAGGTACAATTATTTTGTTGGTAAAACATTTTTAAATTAAAAAAATGATGATCATATCATACCAATCTTCAGGAGCTTGTTTTAAAACATATAAATCTTTTTTAATTTAAATACATGATTTTTAAACTGAGGGTTTTGAAATCCAAGGGTTTTTCAACAAAAAGATCATAAAAAATATAACTATTTAATAATATAATATTGACATCCATTTGATATAGTTTTAAATCTAAATGTGGTTCATAGTTAAGTGACATTTTGATGTCTTTGAGTATAAATACTGCAAAAAAAATTCCTCATAGTCAATACCTTCTTCTTGACTATATCTTTATGAAACCAATATTTCTTTATTTGTAACTATTATGCCTGACACATCAACCTTATTTATAAACACCCATTTAGTGCCAATATTTTTATAGTCCTTAGATATTTCAACTAGTTCCCAATATTTATTTCTTTCAAATTGGTTTAAATAATCTCGAACTTCCATTACCCAAAATTAATTATTAATTGATTCATTTATGTTCTAAGGTTCAAGTTGTGACCATAAGTATAGATGTTAAACCAAATTTCTCAGAGAATATCTAATATAAATTCCTATATCTTGGTCATCTACAACTACATCTAAGGGGAGATATCTATGAGTTATAGTAGCTCTATGAAAATATTTGTTTGACACATCATTCTCATCTACAGGTTCGGGTCCAGGAAGTTCATTAGAACTGGGAGATTTATTTATAGGAAGCCTAGAAGAATTATTGTCCACATTGGAAAAGTCATCCTAAAGATATTCAAAAGGGGTCTTAGGTTCATGTGGATATATCTTGTAAAACTTTAAATTTAGATATTCTTCTAAAATATTAGTCCTTTTATTAAACACCGAGTATGATTTTTTATATGTAAAAAATCCAAGGAAAATTCCTTTAACACTCTTGGCATAAAACTTTTCATAATTCTATTTTTTATTGAGTATAAACACTTTACTACTAAACAATTTAATGTAATTAACCTTTGAGTTTATACCATTCCATAATTCATAAGGGGTCTTCTTTAAAAGTTGTTTAATTAGAATTATATTAATTTTAGATCAAGTTGTATTTATATATTCTACCCAAAAATAAATAGGTAAATCATACTCATTGAGCATGGTTCGGGAAATTTATTGAAGGTTGCATTTCTTATTTTGACTATACCATTAGGTTTTGGGGTCCTAATAGAAGAAAATTTATGATTATATCCATGTTGTGAGAGTAATGATTCAAACTCTTAATTTTAAAACTCACGATCATGATAACTTCTTAGGGTCTTTATTTTAATTCCACTAAGATTATCTATAAATCTAGAATATTTATAAAAATATGAAAGTTTCACTATTATGAGAAAGGAAAGTCACACATGTATATCTTGAGTAATAATCTCCTATTACATTGGCATAATATTTTCCTTCTAAAATAAAAGCTCTTGAGGGTCCAAAAAATCCATGTGAACCAATTCTAATATTTTAGAATTTGAAACTTTTTTCTTTGTTTTGAAAGGTATTTATTATTTTTTTACTTTTTGACATGGATTATAGACTTTTTCTATTGGGAATTCTATTTTGGGTATATCCTTGACTAAGCCTTTCCTAATTAGATTTCTAAGTGAGTGTATATTTAAATGGCCTAGTATTTTATGCCAAATCCAAGATTTTTTGTAAAATTCACTTAAAAATGAAACCTTCTAAGTAAAAAGGAATTTAATTCTTCATCATAAACATTGTCATTTCTCATAGAAGTAATACCTAAAGGATTATTGGAATTAAAAACTTTGAAAGAATTGTTTTCAAACTTCACATGAAAACCATTATTACACAATTTTAAAATACTATAAAGAATATATTTCAATCCATATTCAAATAAAAAATTAGAAATTAAAACTGTATTGGAGTTATCAATTTGTCCTAGTCCAGTTATTTTCCCTTTAGCACTGTCACCAAAGGTGAAATTTCCACTATCCAATTTTATTTTATTCTTGAAACATGAGTAGTATGAAGTCATATTTCAAGAGTATCCACTATCCATATATCCTAATCTCTTTCTAGTACTCTTCAAGAAGGTTTCCTACAAGATATATTTAAAGAAAAAATGATTTTTGTACCTATATTTTTTTATGTCTAGATATGTTATTAATAAATGATTTAGGAATCTTTAATTTTATTACCAATTTCCTAAAATAAGATCATATATTTTTATAAATAAATACTTCACTGGGTCTAGTAGAATAAGAACTATTAACAAAATTATTAGAACTAGATCTTGGTACAAATATTTTATTATAGATTTTCCTCAAGTTGGTAAATTATTCATATCATATACTTTGGATTAGCCTTTTGACCAAGAATCTATGTAAGGGTTTTTATTCCATTGGTAAATCACTTTATATTCTTTTTTATTTTATCATTAGATAATTTTAACCCATTATTTTCTTTAAGTAGTTCAGAATTTTTTATCCTTTTCTATTATAAGATCAGTTTTAAAGTGAGAAGACATAGCATACTACTTCTTTAAACTTTTATATTTATCTTTTAATTCATTAAAAATGTCTTCCAAAACGCTACATTATTCAAATAATTCTTCCCCAGAAATAGTTTTATCTTTATTTTTAGTTAATAAAGGAAGATAAATATGTAAATGAGATTTAGGAAAAATATTTAATAACTTAGATGTGTTTTTCATAAATATCATATTAGCCTTTTAATTTCTCTCTCCTTGGCTCAAGTCTGAATCATATGAGCTATCCTCAGAGGCACTCCAAGTGGATTTCATTTCCATATTATAAATTTTTCCTTTATCCTCATACGTTTTCTTCTATTTGAGATTGGGATAGTCTAATTTGATGTATCCTTTACCCTTACACTCATAAAAAATTATTTCTTTTGTATTATCATCCTTTTTCCATTTTTTTCTTCAACTCCTTCTATTATCATACTTAAATTTATAGTTTTATTTCTTGAAAAACATCATATTTATATATAATGATTTGAAGAATATTTATAGGTGATCCATTTATTCATCATAGTCTGGTGGTGATTATTTATTACATGAACTTTTAACTCTAAAAATCCCTTTTTTTAGAGTTAGAAGTTTTAAATGATATTGACTTCCTATTAAGTTTATATACTTCCTCGTTATTCACTTGTTTTTATTCTCTATATATCATGATACTTTCAATTACCTATTTTACTGATAGAGTACTAATTTCATTTGACTCTCTAATGTACAAAGATGATCCTCTCCATTTATCTGTTAAGCATCTGATATGTTGCATGACTTGATCCTTATCGGTAATTTCCTTTCTGAGTGTGTACATAATATTGAATATTTCATTAAACCTGAGTTACATTTCAAAAATGGATTCATCATTATTCATATTAAAATTATCATATTTAATATTATAGGTATTTGAACATATTTTTTTAACATTAGAAGTCCCTTCATGAGAAATAGCCAATGTATACCATGTATAAAAAGTAGTAGTATAAGAAGATATTCTGTTAAATTAATCTTCTCCTATTGCACATTATAATGAATTAAAAGATCAATAATTAAAATATTATTATTTATTAGTTTAATGACTCCAGGAAGCTCTAAAATCTTGTGTTTTTTTATATTTATCTTTAATTATAGTCTAGATATCAAATCCCATACTTTCTAAATGAATTTCCATCCTGAATTTCCATTGAGAATATTTTTTCCCATTAAAATAAGGAACTTAGTTAGGAGTTTTCCTTGATTAGCCACTATAAGGAGATAATATTCATTGTTTATATTTTAATATTCATGTGCTTCAATGTCTATAAACACCGATTTTAGTGAATTTTATTATTTGAAACTCATTTCACATCGTTGTTTAATTCATGTTTAAGGTGTATTAATTTTGGCCCAATTAATCATCAACCTATGGAATACATTATTTTAATTATTTGTATTTAATATTTCAAGATATTATTGATCACTCTATGTGTAGCATATTTTCTTTTAGGATTAATTGAATATTTATAAGGTGATATGGACATTTTTTGACATGGATTCATAAATTTCTGAACAAATCATAATGGGCCTTAAGTAAATAAAATAAAAGTGTATCCCACAATTCAAGACCAATGAATCTAAAATTTTAACTATATATAGATAAATTTATGGATAAAATTTTATTAAACTATTTCCATGGATAATTTTGATGTTTTAAAGTAAATCTAGGGATCCCAAGTTGAAGTTTAAATTATGGGCCAGATTTCAAGGCCCATAAACTCTTCCTACCAATTTAATCATAAAATCTGAATGAAATATAAAATTGGGATGAAAATTTAATGAAACTTAGAGGACATGTAGAATAATATATTTATCTTTTAATACCTTCCAAAAAAATTCATTGTCAAAGTGAAATTTTAGGGTCAACATGGGGGGAAAATAATGATCCAGTTTTTCTGGTCAACATGAAATGTCCACTTTCCCAAATTCTCAACCTTCTTTCACAAATCTAATTTATTTGGATTTCATTGAATGATGGGGTATCTACCCTAGGACTCTAAAATTACTATTTAAGGTTGTAATTTTGAAGGAATTATTGGTGTAAGTTTTATTCATTCAATTGTAATTTTGCATTGTCATTTTGTAATCACATGTTAAATTTATCTCATATAAGTTGTTCAAATAGACTTAGTTTCTTAATAAAAGGTCTTCTTATTCACTTTTTATATAATTCTTCTTAACACATTGATACCTTTTAATCAAGTTTATAATTTATATACCCTAAAAATTATGAAATTCCTCACACCACGGTGGAGTGTTCGTTATTTCTTTGTCTTCACTTCTTCAATCCTGGTTCTTTAAGTTAACTATCATCTTCCATTGAGATCTTTACATCAATGGAAGGATGAACCTTTAATGGTTTTATCATATGGATATTTTGGGTATATATTTAATTTTATTTAATGTGCTTTAATATTTTAATCAGATCATTATTTTAGGAGTTCCATTTGATGAGTTATTTTCTTCTTCGTCTTAACCAACATTTACAATGACTCGTTTTGAGTGCTAGTACAATCCAATTACTTGGAGTGATCATTAAGGTGATCCTATTAGTGAATTGTCCATTATTCTTGTAATTTTTTTGGGGTTAAATTGGTGAATGGGTTTTTGGAATTATTTCATTGTTTTAATACATCTTAAATTATTGATCTAAAATTTTCTAAGAAAAACAAATACATCCAATTTTTTCCTAATGATAACCTTGCATCAACTCATATTATTTAATTATTTCCATTAAAAGGTTTATTTGTTTCAATCTTTAATTAAATCCATTCTATTAGGTACTTTAGTATTCTATTATCCGAATTACAATCAATCCTAGAGTTGGACACTTTCTAGCCAATCCTCTCAAAAAATATGAGTGTTTATAGGATGCTTATTTAGTCCTTTAATTTGATCCCTACATGTACTATAATGAATCCTTAAACATTTAGGTTAAATTTGTTCATGACCAAATTTTGGCCCTATTTATGGGGACCAAAGTAAGTCATATTAGAAATCCACCGTCTATCCTCACCCCAAATTCTTTATTCTCACCCCCATTTTTGTTATCTTTTCATCTATCTATTTTTATGTGTCCTAAGAATATCAAATCATAATTTCAGTCTACTCCAATGGAGTGTCACGTTACCCCATAATTAACCCATGCTAGAATCAAAAGGGAAATCAACATTGGGAATCCCATAACTTTTGTAATTTCTTTAATCAAACAATGAATTATTACCCCACGAGATTTATAATCATTGGGATGATGAATGTTTAAAGGATAAATTTTCAGACCTCTTAAGGATTATTGAATAGATCAATCTTAGGTAAGTTCTTGATGTTCAACCTCTTACCCATTCTACTCCCCGGATATTGGTTAAAAAACTATATAATCAATTAGTGAGAATGAATTTCAAGGTTTCATATTTGATATTAGAACTAAAATGTATTAATACTTTTGAGGAACCTATCCCTACACTAATCTTCCCTTCCATAACCTTATGTAGAGTGTCTCATTTCCCACAAACATCTCTTCAATTTTCTGAAGAAATAGCCTTTGTATTTGGGATATCTAAATATGATCAAATAATTGTTGAAGGGACTTTAAATCTAGAGTAAATTGATTTTATTTATTCACGAGAGGGTAATTTTACATCATAGATTGGGTGTCCCAAATATTGATCCATTGTTGATTTTTTAGAACCAAAAAAATCTAAACCATTTAAAATAATATTGAACTCTGAGTCTATACTAACCCCTAACACTGAAATAGAAAATTTGAGGGTTAAAACATATTTTCATAAGGAAATAATATTTTTAAAAAAATGGAGATAAAATTGTTTTTGATTCAAATTTCTAATCATATTTAGGAAATTTCAATAAATCCAAACTCAAATTTATATTCCTTCATTCCCCACTCAAGTATCCCTTCATAGGGTATAATTGTGACCCTACAGTTTCCATTCATTCTTCTCTTCAAACCCACAAAGGGGGAATGATCCTTGATGTCTTATTTAATACTATAGAATCAACTAGATCAACTATTTATAATAATCCTTGGATTTTACCACTCAATATATAAAATAGGTTTTTACATGAAAAATATTATATAAAAAAATAATAAATATCAATATAATTGAAGTGGTGAAAAATATGGGCCTTAAAATGATGAAAGATGGTATTGGTTAAGTTGGGGGTTCATATTGAGTTAGTAACTTTAAACTAACCACCTTCTAAGAGTAAAACTAGAGTTTTTTAAAAACAAATGTAGATTTTTTTTATTGTTTTGTAGTTAAAGAAACCACTTGGTGTTTTCATGGTTCTTTAATTGTGATATTGTATAATATATATGGGATACCGAGGTTGATGAATTTTTAGGGAAATCACATTTATCCCAAGAATTGGAACAAAATCATCCATAATTGATGAGGCATATACAAGTGACATAGAGGTCAAATGATCAATTAGTTTAAACATGTAATTCTTATTTGAGATACCATGTGACATTATTCCATATTTTAAATATTTCTTAAACTCTTATCATCCAATTTTTCTCCCTTATAAATTTTATTTTATTTAAACATTAGGAACAATTTTATTCTATGTTGGGGGTGGTGAAATTAATGAAAAAATAATTTTTTTGTGTGTCAAACAAATTGTGTGGTGTGCGGATCCATGGTGAAAAAAAAATTGTGTACATAAATTGGAAATACATTTCTTTAACCTTTAATATGATAACACACTTTTTAAACATTTAAGATGAATATAAAATAATTTTACATGCCTTTACTATGATTTTAAGGAACATTTAAGTTCATGAAAAGATTTTTTAGAAAGTACAGTTGTCTGATGTGATTTTTAACTACTAAAATTTTCAACCTTTTAATTAAAATACCAAAATTCACATATAATGTATTTTGGATGTAATTTTGAGTTATTTGGCCCATTTTATCATACCATAGGGTTTGGTTTCACATTAAGTTTACATTGAGTATCAAAAAAATAAAAAAATGAACATGTAGAGAAATGTTTGGTCCAAATTCATGGTATCTTACCCTTGTGAATTGTGATTCCATAGTTTTATTTCCTAGAGTTTGGTATTACATCGCTATTTTAGAGAAAGAAATTTAAAAAATTTGTGATGTTTGGAAATTGGGGACCATGACTCTATAGTTTTATTTCCTAGATTTTGTCTTCTTATTTCTATTGGGGTTTAAAAAAAGAGAAAAAAATAAAAAAAATTGATACTCATCCTAAGGTTAAATGTGATTCCCATAAATAGTATCCATTTTTTCCCATTGAACAATAAAATGGGCCTCATATCTATAGTGAATCACAACACATCATCATTCTTAATTTAAATTATATGAAATGTGTTCATGAATTTTAAAAAATGAATGGTCTTGAGCTTGGTACATGCTTGTGAACCAAGATTGTGTTAAATTATTTTTATAGGATTCATGGTTGTTTTGAATTATATATCATGTTAAGTATTTAATGTTAAAATGTTTTTGGGAAAGGTAATTCAATTTTCATGTTTTTAGATACTTTTTTCTTGGGACTAGTAAAGAAAAATGGGCCTTAGGCCCATCAAAAAAAGCATAGCCCATAATGAAATCTTAAAGAATCTAAAATTTTAAATGGAAATAGAGAAAATTATGGGGAACATTTCATTAAACTATGTTGAGAGATAATTTTTGAGTTTATCAAGGAGATATATAGAGCCAAAGTAGAAGTTTAAATTATGGTTCATATTTCAAGTCCAATAAAGTCAACCCAAAAATTTAATCATAACATTAGAATGAAATATCCAATTGGGATAAAATTTCAACAATAATTATAATAAATATGTAATGAAATATTTATCTTCTAAAACCTTAACAAATTCTTATATATTAAATTACCAATTTTAGGTTCAACATGGGGGAAGAATCTTGACCCTATTTTTCTGGTCAACATTAAAAAGTATGATTTTTTCAAATTATCAACCACCTTTGACCATCCTAATTTAAATAAATTCTATTTAATGATGAGGGGATCAACTCTAGTAACCTTAAATTAATATTTAAGGTGGTATTAGTGAATTAATTAGTGTTCCATGTTTTATTTTTTCAATTGTAATGTTATACTATTATTTTGTAATCTCATGTTAAATTTATCTCATGTAAGTTGTTTAGATAGCCTTAATTTCTTAATAAATTTTTCTATTATTCAGTTTTTCTAACATTTTTATTAAGATGTTAATACCATTTAATCATGGATTGAATTTATTTACACTAAAAAAATTGAAATTCCTTACACCATAGTGGAGAGTTTGTTATTTCTTTGTTTTCACTTCTTCAATCCCACTTCTTTAAGTCAACTCTCATCTTCTATTGAGATCTTTTCATCAATAGAAGGATGTAATTTTAATGGTTCGATCCTATAGAGTTTTGTAGGGATGAATTTAATTTTATTTCATGTGATTTAATATTTTAATTAGATAATTTTTTTAAGAGTTCCATTCAATGAGTTATTTTCTTCTTCATCTTCTCTAACTTTTACGATGACACATTTTTGATTGATAGTATGATCCAATTCCTTGGAGTGATAATTAATTTTATTCTCTAATTTAAATGGTGATTATCCTCAGAATTTTATAGGTATTAAATTGAATAATTATTTTGTGGAATTATCTTTTTATTTGTATATATATTGAATTAGTGATCTAAAATTTTCTAAGAAAAAAATAAATTCAATCTAGACCATCGACAACCTAGGATCGACTCATAATATTTAGATATTTCCATTCAAATATTTTGGTGTTTCAATCTTTAATTTCATCCATTATCTTATTTATTTGATTATTCTATTATCATAATTACAATCAACCCCAAATTTGGCCACTTCATAGACAATCCTCCCAGAAAATCAGTTTGTCTCAAGGATACTTCTTCAGTCCCAAAAAATTAGACCCCTACATGTACTACAAGAAATTTTTCTACTGGTATAGTAAATTTATGTGTAACCATTCCATATTTAATATTATTATCCATAAATAATTAAATTTAAAATATAACATAAATTTAAAATCTTTAAATAAAACAATATCAAAGTAAAAAAGATATTTTTATAGTTCTCTAATACCAAATGTTGGTCCCATTAGAAAACTCTATAGGGGTGAATTGAGTTTCGAATAAATGTTTTGTTTAAGAAATATTTAAAAACTAAATCCCCCAATTTGATAAAATCACCCAATTAAAAAAATAATTAACATATATAATTTTATCATTAGAAAATATTCTCAAAAGATCAATAAAAATTAGTTAAAACAAATTGGAAAACACCTTATAATTTGAAACTAGTCTTCTCATATCAAACACATTATAAAAAACACTAATTTGAATTAAATATTACTGTACAGTTTTGTTTAATAAACTAAAAAAGGAAGTTATTTTGTGTAAAGATAAATAAAACAAAATAGATAAAGACAACATAAAAAATTTAAAAAAAGGGTTTGGTATCAAGCCAAGACTTAATCACCTCTTTTTGGAAATGACTGAATGCCTACTATTTTATTATTAAATAAATTGATAAACAACATGGATTGGGTTTTACAAATAATAGCATGCAAGTTTTTTTATATATAGATACACTTCTATAATTATGAATTGATAAAAAAAATTATAGGTCACTCAAGAACATTTCCATAGTTTTTAGTGGGAATAAAAAGGAGCAGTTTTGAGAGAGTATCAAGTAATCTCAAATTTATCTTAAGAGACTATGTTATACAGATAAATTGATCAATAAAAACATATCTTTAATTTAAATCATAAATAGAAAGATAAAGAAATATGAGTTGAGAAAATTTGATGCAACTCTATCTAAAAATATTCATTTTTATAGGAATCCTTTGAATTTTTCTTTAGAAGGAGCTTAGACAATTTTCATAGGAGTTTCATAAAAATAGAGTACCATAGTAGGTTTATATTTATCTAATTTCAAAATTTATATTATCCTCTATTATTCTATGTAGGATCATATGTCTATCAAAAATTTCACATGATTTTATTTTCTTCTTAAAAATTTCTTTACAAAAAGTATTCATTGGAGAACAATCAATGTTATGTAAAATTCAATGACTCTTTAGTTAATGCTCCAAAAACTATCTATTGGAGATTTGAAGTGTTCCACGACTAAGTTATATATTGAAAGGTTTCCTTAATTAAATCATTTAAATTAATCATGGAAACATAACATGGTTGATTTTCATTGTCAGTTGATGTAGAAAATTTTCATAAAGGGTTTATTTTTTCTTTCATCTAGTTTATTTGTTCTTGCGGTAGGCATTCCTCTTATTGTTTTTAATGTAATAACATACATGGTTATTGCATTAATTAATGCAAATTTTACTTACCTTAGCATGGTAACTAGATTTATTTATATGGTAGGTAGTTTAATTTACATGGTCACTTCATTGATTCACACGGTCATATCATTTTCACTCATGGTAGTTATATCTGTATCACATAGTAGGTTAGTTGTACATGTGGTAAGGTGATTCATAATGCATGGTAAGACCAACTCCAGTTCATGGTATATTTATTACTTTGACATAATTTACTTCTATGACACA
This sequence comes from Viscum album, assembly GCA_963277665.1. Lineage (NCBI taxonomy): Eukaryota > Viridiplantae > Streptophyta > Magnoliopsida > Santalales > Viscaceae > Viscum > Viscum album. The sequence goes on from OY728129.1 coordinate 1,616,547,614, forward strand.
TGGTATGTAGTTTTTTCATGCATTTAGGTGATGTATAATATGTATTAAGATGGCACGGTCACTTGACATTTAAAGTTAGTTCAAATTCCTCACATGGTAAGCACATTGCACATACAGTAGGTTGTCATGATAAGATGTAAAATTAGACCACTTTGAAATTTTGGATAGAAAACAATTTACTAAAATAAAAATAATACATTCATTAATAACATTAAAAATATGATTTGGGATTATTAAAATAAGTAGATACTAGAAAAATCCAACACTATACTTTTGAACCCATAATCAAAATATTTTTGGATATTGATATATCCATTTCCTTTACAACTAATTTTCAAAACAAAAAATACGAGAACAAACGGCAGGAGGGTTTTATTTGAATAAAAAATATAATATTATAAATTAAGATAAGTAATAATATAACTATTTTGGAAGTAGTAAAATACATTCACACTATATATGTTAAAATAGAATATTCCTTTTACCTTTTTGTAAATAAAGTCAAATCATTATGTGAAAACATTTATTTTTGAAAACCTTTGAAAGAAAGGAAAAAAGATACATAAAATATACTTTTTAATTCATTTATGACCATATAAATTCATCCATAAAATAATTATACTAATATATACATATAAGAAAAATATTTAGAAAATAAATATTTAAAACATTTAAAATGGGGTTTTAAGGTAAAGTGTCATTTACCTTGAGTCTGAATCATCACCTACATTATTTATCTTATTAAATAATAAACTTATGATAATTATTTAATTTATTAAGATAATTTTTCAAATTTACTATTTCTTTTGTTTTATCTATTACCATGTTATATTTAATTACTTAATCAATTAAGTTTGTGTCGTACATTTTGATGATATTCGGCTTAAACGTACAAAATGTATTCAATGGGTTGAATATAATAAAAGAGGTAATTATTCCACCATCTTAAGAATAATAATCCTAAAATAATTATCATTTTATATATTGATTTTTAATTTAAAATAATTCATGAAATATGGTTATGAAAAATTAACTATGGTATAATCATGGAGACGGTAGATCGTACGTACACATGAGTATCATTTCCATTTTTCAATGAACATGATAGAAAATTAAGAAAGTATTATTTTATATTTCTATAATAATTATTATATCATAAATATCATATTATATATTTAAATAAATTTATATAAATTATCCATGTTATGTGATCATGAAAAACAAATCACATCGATTCACGAAGGTGGTAATCCACACGTATGCACGAACGACGTTATCATTCTTCAATGGATGGAAAGGTAATAAATTAAATTATATGATAAATTTATAGAATTATAAATATTTAATTAATATCATATATATATATATTATAAATCATTATATATATCCATAATATGGTGTGATTGGAAATGAATTACATCGGTTTGTGAGGCAGTAGTTCTCTGTACACACGAAAAACAGATTCAATTCACATTTGATGGAAGAAGAAGATGGATATGGGTTATTAAATTAATATGGAAATATAAAAGTATATGTAATATACTATTTTTAATACTTAATCATGTTTTAGGAATATTTTAAAGAGGTAGAAGAATAAATAAAACTTAAACATTTGGTTAAAAGTTATACCTCTTCTATGGAAAACCTTCTTTTCTGTATGCCTTAATCCCAATAAGGTTGGTATTATTCCCAAAAAAATACCTATATAATATGAGTAGTGTTTTTTAAGGGATTTTAGTGGGAATTAGAAGATATATAGTGATAAAATATTATGAGGAAGATAGGAGAGGAGGTCCCCTTTATAACTAAGGGGAGGGGCACTCTTGGAATTTCTTAATGTATTAAATTAATATAAATTAATGTTCAAGATAAAGTAGAAAAAAAATTATATATGTAAAATATAGGATCATTAGGATTCAAAATTATCTTATCCAAAAAAATTTGGACAGGTTTAGACTGGGATTTTACCCTAATCACTTTGTTTTAACCCCCCCCCCCATTAACCCTTTTGATAATTATAGTGATATCATTATTATTTTCTAATTAGGGGTAAATAAAGTTACTATTAAATGAGAAATGGCACATAAATGTACCATTTTTTATATTTTCATAAATTCCCCTTTCAATTTACCAAATATAGGATTTTTATGAATATTAAATCATTTAATAAAATATTGATTATTATGAGATATCATTAATGTCATTTTTTCAACTATTCCTTTACTTTGATTATAAAGTAATAAAGATAATAATGGTATTAGAATCTAAGACTTTAAAATATCTAAAATATTTCATATATATCTAAATAATTTTAGGGATACTTTAATGCATCTATACAATAATACTTTTATAATTTTTAAAATCATTTACTTGGTTTTTCTACAGCTTGCACAAGCACTATGTCGGTGTTTCATATGCATTTAAGGTAATTATATAATCAATTAAAATTTTAAATAAAAAAATTATTAAGAAATTATTATTTGAAAAATTTATACTAATATTCATTCTTAAATTATTTTTTTCTCTATGTGAAACTATATGAGGAATTTAAATGCAAGAGAGTGACATTTTTTATTTTTCTTTATTTAAAATATTATAAAGGTAAAAAAAGATAAAAGGAAAAAAGGGGTCATATTTTAGAATTTTGGAAGATTATAGATGATATATAATCATAAAAAGAAATAAAATAATGTTTTTAAGGTATTTTAAGCCTTATCACATTAGTTTTAACCCTAATTAACTCATTTTAACTTTACTGCAGTAATAAAATTTTATTATTGTTACAATTCATAATGACCAAAAATTAAAGTGGATTATTTACCAAATTTTTACCTCCTAATTAATAATATGCAATTGATATTTCAAGATTCAATTTATATAATTGGGATAAATTAATTTATGATAAAAATTCAAAACACACTAAAAAACTATTTTTTAGAAAAATGAGTTTTTAAGCCCAAAAAACATATATAAATCAGGTATAAAGTTGATTCCTATATAATTAATTATATTATTTATAAATAATGGAATATTATATTAATTTACTATAAAATTAAAATAATAATGGGGTATTTAAATGAAAATTAATGATAATTTTACAAAAAAACGATATTTTTCACAATTCCCTGAAAAATCAATCTTTTCAGAAAAATTCCTAAATTTTACCTGAATCTAATTTTGATATGATGGATTAAAAAATGATGTTAATTTTTTCACACTCAAATTATTTAATTTTCAAAATTTATCTTTTAAATAAAAATATATAATTCATGAAAACCAAGTTTGGTTAGAAATAAATTGTCTTCCTTTTGACTAAAATATCTTTAATATTATTAGAATAAATATAACTCTATAAAATAATATTAATGAATGTTAATAATATATGAAAATTATTTACCTTAACATTCACTGGGTTGTTACATTCTTCTACCTTTTTGAAATTGCATTCTCACCAATTTTTTTACTATTTGAATATGTGGGGATATCTTTCCCATATAGCATTTTCTAATTTTAATTCATTAATCATATGGATTTCCCACAAATAATAAACTTGTTAAATCACCATATTCTATAACAACCACTCTCTAAAGTCAATAATTTGAATAATATGTTCCCCATATAATTTTTTTTCTTCCAACTGAACTTCTTTAGGGCTCAAAACATGAGCTGAACCTAGCACAAATTTTCTTAAAAACAAAATATTAAATATGTCATGTACCTCAGATAAACTCATTTGAAAGGCCACTTGGTAAGAAACTATTATAACTTTATATATGATTTCAAATTCTCCAATAAACCATGGAATTAGCTTCTCTTTTTTTAGCAAAATGCATAGCATTTTTCCACGGAGATACTTTAAGAAAAAAGACTTCCTAACTAGAATGAAATGCCATGCATATGATTATTTATATAAATTTTCTTCCTAATTTTTTTTGTACTCATATTTTTTTGAAACATCTTGACCTTATCAGCTATTTCTCCTACTAATTCTGGTCCCAAAAACCTTCTTTCACCTACTTCATCCCCAAAAAATCTAGATTCCAAAAATACTTTCCATGTATTTCATCAATGGTTGTCAACTATATATAGGAATGAAAACTATTATTATAAGAAAATTCAACTAATGAAATATGATAATCCCAACTTTCCTAGAAATCCATTTAACAAGATCAAATAATTTATTCCAATATCTAAATCTTTCTCTTAGATTATCCATTAGATTGAGGATGAAAAGTTTTAATGAAATTTATTTTAGTACCTAATGACTTCTTAAGGCCTTTCCAAAAATTAAAAGTAAATATAGGATCACAGTTAGATGCAATTAAGAGAGAAACTCCATGTAACTTGACTATCTTCTTGAGGTCCAATCAAGAAAGATGGTCAAAATACATAGTATCACAAATGATAAGGAAATGTAAAAATTTTGTTAGTCAATAAACAATAACCCAAATCACATTATTACCTAAACATTTATTTGTAAATATCATCATGATATTCATGGATATATTCTCAAATTTCTATTTTTGAATTGAAAAAAAAAACAAATCATCCCCATTGGTAATTATAATTTTTCTCTAACTTGTTATAAATTCAAGAATTTCATGGTAAAGTCAACAGTATCACTATTCATTTCGTCCCACCAGTAATACTCCTGAAGGTCTCTATACATCACAGTGCTTCTAGGATGAATAGAAAATGGGAAACTATGAGATTTACTAAAAAAAAGTCTCCCTTCAACAGGGAATCAAAAGGAATACATAATCTTTTTCCAAATCTAATAACACTATCTTTTTCAATATTAAACTCTAGAAACTTACCATTATTAATAGATTCTACCTTTTTTAGTAAAACATGATCCTCCTTAAAATGTTGTGACATCCTTCCACCATCTTACAGGTATTCAAAATCCCCAGTTTTGGTCATACTTAGTTTGGGTGGTTTTATTCACAAGGTTTTGCATTGTGGAGAGTCTTACTACAGTGTGGGACATGCTCACTATTACATGGTCAAAAGGGTTGCAGCACATAACACCCCGCCCCTACCTCATTGTCTTGAGGAGGCGGTGAGGGTTACTTAGCCTTAAGTGACATTCCCAAGGCACCAAAGGCTGGTAATAAATGTCGAGGGCTTCGAGAACAAATTGGGGAATGATTTTCCCTTAAGAAAAAACCAACCAAACCATCCACAAACTATATGATGAATGTCAACAAAACATTCAAACTCATACATTACCAAAAGAAAAACAGTTAATTCATAATGATCCCACATACCAAAACAACCAAACACAATATCAGTGTACTATGTGGAAGACTCAACAAGAGACCCAAAATAAACCAAGACACACTCCATGGCTCCACACCAAGATCCATGCTCCAAGCACCACCACATCTCTCAAGAATCACCACAAACCACTAGAAATAAGGTGCCTTACCTTTACCTGTGTCTCGGAATACGAAATCTGCAAAAGCACCAAAGTTCCAAAGAAGGGGGTGAGTACTAATACTTAGTAGGTTTTCCTTAAATTAATTCCCTACACACGTCACTAGGATAAAACCGTTAACACATTTATATAAAACAGTTTATATAAAATAATCACAAGTGCAACCATTATCATAATCTAAACACACTCTTACCAAGCCATCTCACCCAAACCAAGCAACCAATGGAAATCCAAAAAACATTACACAATCTATATAATCATTTACACCTTAGCACAACAATTTCCAACTTGAAAAACAATGCACAAAAAAACAACCAAAACGGTGGAGCTTCCGTCCAACCCGTTCACCCATTCACAAGTTTAGTGGCACTTCTCATCCACTTACCATTTGATGGTGGACCTTCTGTCCATTATCTATCCCCTTTTTATAGTGGTACTTCTCTCCACTTCCACACCACATTCCAAAAAGATATAACCAAGCATATAACCCACCAAGTTCACAACAACATGCAATCAACCATTTTCATTACATTTCAATCCACTTCAATAAATCACCCATTTATTGAAAACACGCTTTAATAATTTTACATGAAAACCCACATTTCAATAAAACAACAGATTTATTGAAAACCATTTTCATCAACCACTTTCATAAATCAATCCCAGAAACCCATTTTAAAATCTCCATTTTAAAATACACAACAAGAGCATTTCACCACAAAATCCCCTCTTTCCCCAAAAATCCCCAAAACATCACCAAAGGTATTTTCCAACCAATTTCGCACATCAAAACCACAATTAATTTAAATCACAAAAACTTAATTGTAACCAAAAACAGTAGCTCTAACCAAGTGGAGTCGAAAGATAAGCCACCTACAGTTAGGGTTCCGGCGAACTCGACCCACAACCAACTACACCTCAAATCCGGCGAACGCACCACCTAAACCTCTCTAGACCCCCTTCCATAACATTCACAAGCCTTAAAATTGACATGAAAGGCAACCAAAACCCTATATATGCATGAAAAGAATGTAGATATATAAAACCAATAAATAGGGAAGAGTAGATCTAGAGGAAAACACAAAGAACCCAAGAGGAGAGACTTACCCAAGAGAAACCACCTTCAAAAAACCAAGAACTCTCTTCAAAATGCTTCCAAACCGAGTGGGAGAGAACCTCCAACCCCTAAGAATCTAAAATATTGAGTGCGCTTCGAGTGGGAGAGAATTTGGATAGGAAAGAGGCAATCTCGAGTGAACCCGAATTTTAAAACCCTACTTTTAAGTGGTCACACGGTTAGCCCACATGGTTTGGAAAATTGTGTGCTAACCATGTGCATGCTACTGTCTCGAGAGGAAGGGCCTGCACAGTTGCCTCGCATGGTTTGGCAAACCGTGCGTAGGCCGTGCGAAGCCTATTGTCTCCCCTTACACAGTTTCATAGAGAATCTACATGGTTTCCCCTAACTGTGCTCAAACTGTGCTCCCTGAGAAAAGCCCCCAACCTCATTCAAAAACATTACAAACTCTCCCAACCTCTTCCCAACTCATCCCATGCACTTTAAACACATAAAAAGGCATAAAAAGGCTATATACCTCAAACTAGGGGTACTACATTCTCCCCACCCTTGGAATTTCCATCCTCAGAAAGTAGTGAACCCACCCTTTGCCGAAAGAGCTCGGGCCACTACTCGACCATCTCTCTCTCCCATTCCCAAGTCTCCTCTTGGATCTGACCATGATACCACAAAACATGAACTAAACTGATTATTTTACCACAAAAGACCATTTCTTGCCTATCCACAACCCGTACTGGCATGTGCATCAACAAAGCATCTGGTTCTAGCTCAACATGATCCCATCGAATAAAATGGTCATGATCTGGCTGATACTTTTTCAATTGCAACACATGAAACAAATTGTGCACCACACTGAACCTAGGTGGAAAATCCAAATGATAAGCCACCTCTCCAGCCTGCTCAAGAATCTCAAAAGGTCCAATATACCTCGGAGATAACTTTCCCTGCTTCCCAAACCGATGACATCCCAACCTAGGAGAGATCCTTAAGAAAACATGATCACTCACCTCAAAAGAAAATGGCCATCGATGATGATCTGGATATGATTTCTGACGACTCTGAGCTGTCTCTATTCTCTTCCTAATTAACTTGATCTTCTCTGTAGTCTCCTGGACAAGGCTTGGTCCAACCATCGATGACTCACCCGTTTCCACCCAGCATAGTGGAGAACGACACGGCTGCCCATACAATGCTTCAAACAGAGCCATATGTGTGGATTCCTGATAACTGTTATTGTACAAGAACTCAACCAACAAAAATTTCTCCTCCCACGAGCCACCAAAATCCATGACACAAGACCGCAACATATCCTCCAAAGTTTGTATTTTCATATCAGATTGACCATCCATCTGAGAGTGATATTGTCCTATCGGATTGACCATCCATGAACTGATCCACCACTTCCAGAAAAAAACTCTGCTCAACACCCTCTACTGATTCTAATGACAACACCACCAACTGTTACGATAATGTTCCCACTGCTGGTGCCAACAATCCCATTACACCCTGTCTTTCATGCCTCTCTCCTCTAAAGAGATGTCTAATGACCTCGTGCGTCTTAAAAGCCAATGTTCACGCATTACAGTTGATGTGGACCTTAAATGACACCTGCAAATCCATTCCCAGGATTACATCATACCCATCCATCTCAAGCACTGAGAAATTACACATTAGCTCAACCTCGCCCACAACGATACAACATGCTCTACACAAGAAGGCTTGACACTCTCTTCGATCTAGAAGAGTTTAGAGTTTCAAAACCGAAGGTATCATTTCTACCCTTAAACCCAGCAACTCAACCACATGTGCAGAAATAAAAGAGTGTGAAGAACCCGTATCAAAAAGCACTTTCATCAAGACAGAATTTAAAATAATAGTACCTCTCACCGTGGATGGTCCTGACTGATCAACCACCACAACCTGCTCGGCTCCAAACAACTATTTTCTTGCCACGCTCTGCTCTTTATTGCCCTGCTAAGGTGTCGTGGTATTCCAAGAATCACCATGACCCACTTTACTCTGCTGATGAGTTTTATGTTGCTGTCCCCATCCCGTCAAAGCATACAACATCTTCGATCCCTGAGGAGTTTCATGAGAACCCAACCTTGGAGAATTTCGAAAATAACATTGCATATGCCCAATCTTCTTACAATTATGACATGCTTGAGGTTGTGTTGTACAATCCTGCTTGATGTGGCTCATAGAACCACACTGAAAACATCCTAGTATGTTCTGGGGATTCGGAGGAAGATTCACCGATCCTGACATCAGATTACATTCCATACTCCCACCCTGTGAATAAGTGTCCCTCCTCCACTTGAACCCAGCATTAGAGTTCCCATTATTCCCCATGGGTTCCACCATGCCTCCTCCGCCCGGAGCTCCCAACAGATCCTTCTCATCCACTGATGCTCAATTCACCATCTTTGTGTAATCATCTATACACAGCACTGCTATCTTGGAATGAATGTCTTGCCTCAAACTATCTTTTAAGATACGAGCTTTCAATAATGTACTACTCGCCACCTCAGGTGAAAATCTCACTAAGTCCATAAACTTAGCTACATACTCTATCACAGACATATGCTCTTGCTTCAGACTGAAGAAATCAGTTGTGTTCTGAATTATGAACGTATGTGGGTATAATTTTTTATTAAACAATTCCTCAACGCCTTCCCATGTCACACCCTGGTCCATTACAGCTTGGACTACCAACTCCCACCACTGAAGGGCAAGATATTCCAACATATATGTCACCAACTTCACTTTCAACTCTACCGGTGTTCCCAAGAATTTGAAGATCTTGTTCATTCTATTCAACCATGCTTATGGCCTCTCTGGATCAGAATCACCCCTGAAGATGGGTGGATTCTGCTTTTGAAACTGAACCGCATGATCCATATGCCTTGGTTCATCCGATTTATTTCCACTTTCCATAGCTTGGAAAGCTTTCACTATACTTTTCACTAACTACTGGTTCACCTGGGGCTCAGGTATAACCACATTTTCAGCAGCCTCTTCTGGTTGGTCTCTACGACGTCTACCCGATGCCATTTCAATAAATAAAAAACAAAAAACCATGAGTCTCACTTCCATAGACATCAAGAATTCCCCATTTCAAATCGCATTACACAACACTATCACAGTGAGGCTTTCCTCCTTTCCACGTTTTCTACATTTCACCATTTTTGAAAATCAAACCATTTTCAATATACCAATTTTATTCACCTTAAAATTTCACACATTTGAAAACCCATTTCTTAATTCAACCCATAAATCATTATGCCCAATGAAATATTCATCCTAGAGGGAAGTCATTTCTACCATGCATTCCATGCTCATCTCATTGGCTACACCCATGACAATGAGATATCCAATTCCTATAAGTGTCTCTAAAACACTTATGTACCCAACTCCCTGGTAACATGAAGTTCAGCATAAAAGGTTTAGATACGTCCTTTTATGATATATATTCCATGTTTCTACATTTCTACTCCTTTCTACCTTCCCGACTCAAGGAATATACCATAACTAATATCAAATCCAAATCCAAGAATCAACTCCAAAGGACCGAACAAACTGATACGACTTGTAACACCCCGCCCCTACCTCATTGGCTTGAGGAGGCGGTGATGGTTACTTGTCCTTAAGCGATGTTCCCAAGGCGCCAAAGGCTAGCAATAAATGTTAAGGGCTTCAAGAAAAAATTTGGGAATGATTTATCCTTAAGACAAAACCAACCAAACCATCCACAAATTGGGGAACGATTTGACCTTTGGTGTGGTTGAGCCCTGTAGTGTGGAGGCAAAAGCTATGGTGTGGAGCCCTTCAGGGAGTTTTGGTTAGTTCTCCCAAAATTGGCACATGTACAGTGTTGTTTATCTTGTAGTGTCATAGCTTCTTGATTAGAAAATAGGATCTATATGCAAGGAAATCGAACATAGTTTTGATTATAAGAGCTACAATGAGGTACCAAACCTTTTATCATGGTCCCTCTTATGTCCTCCACTACTGCAAAATGATGGGGGAAACCTATTTCATAGTGTGAAAGTATGAGGTGTGGTCAGAGAAGTTGTTCCACAGTCTTTTATTTTGCATACTGGATTAAAATTTCAGGACTCCCTATAGGCTAGTCCTTCTCCCCCATTACTCCCTTGATACATAGGAACAAATGAGATCCATTTAAGGCCTTGAATCCCCTCTTTTATCAATATCAACCCTAGGATTTGGGAGATAAATTCTTGGGTATTTTTCTCCATTATCTTGGAAGGTATCTCTATAAAATCGATTAATTCCAATTCATCTGGTGTTCTTGTATAAATTCCTATCATTCGTATTATGAAATGGATGAATATGGTATTAAAGTGGATTGAAATTCTTAAATAAATTATTTAAATGGATTTTATTTAAAAATAGTTTTTTAAAAGTAATATGTTTTTGAAATGCATTTAGGGTGGTTTTGATTCTAAAATGGGGTTTCAAGCATGGAAGCGGATGGGATTCACTACGAAAAAATTTTATGAAATTTTTTAAGGAGGTTTTGCTTTTAAAAAGGATTTTCATGCACATTAGAAATAAGTATTCTCTATGAAATATGTTTTATGAAATGTGAAAAATGTTTTCAAATGGTTTTGAAAAGTATAGCACATTTGGAACCTTGGGTGCATCGAGAAATGGACTTGTTACTTTAATTCATGTAATTCCACTAGAGGTTTTGTGATATTGATAAAATATTATGGGAACCAATAATGGTTAGATCCGCATTATTCTTAGTTTTTTATTCTTTTTATGTGTATTGTGTATTCCCATCTGTTAATGACCAATATTTTTCTATATCATTTATGCATGGTTTTACACATGATGGTTTATTACATGGTAGTATTTCTTACTTTTTTATCTTATGGTGTATTCATGGATGGTTTTTCTTCTGATAAAATTCCTTATTATATAATATTTTCATATTCTTTGTTGTGATAATAGAATTTTATAAAAGACAAAAGGATGTTTTGTTTTATTAAAGTGTTTTATCTTATGGAAATGTTTTATAAATAGGTTTTTTTTAAGCTAGAACTAATGTTTTCTTCATTTTATACTTTATATAGATTCTTTGGTTAAATCTTATTGGGCTTTATTATCACATCTTACTTTTTTGTTTGGGTGTTTCTAGATGTTGTTTTATAGGACTCAGATAAAAGATAAGGGTTTCTTATAGTTTATTGGATTCTTTTGGTTATTGAAGCCTTCGACGTGGGTCATTTTGGTGGTGATGAATGATTATATAGAGCTTTGGTGTTTTGATTTTTCTGTTTCACTTTTAGTTTTTTCCCTTTTTTATTGACTTGGTTTTTCTCATGGTTATGTACACTTTCTTCCATAATGTACTTTGTTTTTTCTTTGGTTACACATGAGATTATTAAATTGTTCCATTTATACTTACCTTGTGGTAGACCTTATTGGGTGACTTGTCTAGTTGACCCAGGTTGTTTCATTAAAAAGTGGTATTAGAGCCAATACCCAACCTGATGTGTTATGACACCACTTGGGTTTGGTTTAGGGTCTTGGGTAAATAGGAGTTAGGATCATCAGAATTTGGATAGTAAGTGTATTAGAGTGCTTGGCTAGCTCACTTCTATGTCTGAAATCCTGTTACAATGAATGGTTTGGAATTTTTTCCAAGCTTAAGAGGTGGAGTTTGAGGATATTCGAATAAACTACATTTTGGTTTTATTTAAATGGACATGTTCCTTCTTAAATTTTTTATTTTCATTCATATAATCCATGATTTCTTTAAATTCATGATGTTTAAAGGCATTGATGTGGATTCCTAAAGTTGTCTTGTGATTTGGGAGTTTCTCATAATCTTATTGGTTATTGTGTTTTTTTATAAAATTCGTCCAAGAAGAGATCTTCAAAATCATATATGGGACACTATAAGACAAGTTCCATAAGAAAATCCTCCAGTGGATCCTTCTTTGGTGGAAGATTTAATATACACTATTCAAACACTAGGCCAAGTAGGTATTGGGAACCAGGGACAAGAAGTAGATCATAAATTGGAATTTACTAGGTAGAATCCACCAATATTCCATGGTGACAAAGTACCCCAAGAATATGAGGAATGGATTGAGTTGATTAAGAGGATGTTACACTTCTTGAAAACTCCAAAGGAATATAATGTATGTTTTTTCCACAAACATGCTTGGGGGACTAAGAAGGAGATGGTGGGACTCTATTATAAAATCTAAGTTGCATGAGGATCTTATATGGGCTTCTTTAAAGAAAATATTTACCCGTTAGTTTTATCCTAAAACGGTTTGAGTGGAAAATACCCATGAGTTATTTACCCTTGATTAGGGGGGTCTATAGTTTTGGAGTATTCCATCCATTTCACTCATTAGGTTCTCCTTGAATGCAAGCTTATAAAAAACAATTACCTAAAGTCTCATAGGTTTGATATATTCTTGAGGAACATTATTCAGTTGATGATAATTATCTAGTGATGTCCAAAACAATTTTGAGGTGGTCAAAAAAGTGTCTATGGATAAGGCAGAAATAGAAGATAAAACAGGTTTAATGGGATCATTGGTTAATGTTTTTGTTATCCAGGGTGTGTCTTATGACCTAAAAAAGAAATACTAGGGTTCCAAGTTTTATTTAGGGCCAGTTTTAGGATCTTTTTCAAGACATTATTATGTTGTTTTCTGTTAGTATGGAGAGCATGGACATACCAATCCTAACTATATAGAGACACCCAATAATTTTAATCATTGTATTCAACCTAGTCATCTCATGCATTTTTGTGGGAGACTTTCACAAGGAATATTGGTTGGATCCACTCTCACTAAGGGTTCATAGGTTCATTCTAATGATTCCAAGGGTATTGGGTTGTATCCTCCTGTTCAGGGGAATGTTCTTATGGAAAATAAATATCATGGAGGAGCTGAGACTAGACTTATCTATGAAGTATAGTATACACTGGAGGAATATGATGTAGGGCTGGATGCTATTATAGGTATGATGTTTATTTTATCCTCCATGGTATTGGATTTTTTTGATACTGGTTCTACTCATTATTTTATATCATCAAAATTAGTTAACATGTTAGTCTTGTGTTCAGAACTTATTTCATTCATGTTTAATCTTTACATTCCTTTGAGAAAGAGGCGCAACTAAGGTTTCAAGTGTCTTATGTGTTGGGTGATGATAGTTGACTTCTAGGTGGTGTTGGATTTCTTGGTTCTTTATCTTGATAAATTTGACATTCTCATTGGCATTGATTGGATTATCAGTGTTAAGTCCTAGATCGACTGTTTTCGTCACCGAGTTCAATATCTATCTCTTGATGGAATCTCTAATTTATTTTAGGGAATGTAGGAATCTATTTCTGTGAGAGTGGCACATATTGTACCTTATACAATAGTGATCTTATTATAGTTTCAGAGGTTTTTATTAGTGTCATTGATCCTCATTTAAGTGGTTCACTTCCTGTAGTGGTGAGTGCATATCATGAGGTATTTCCTTAGTATTTTTTAGGGTTACCACCATAGAGAGAGGTTGAGTTAACTATCGACCTTCTCTTTAATAAAATACTCATTTATATATCATTTTATCACATGTAACCTACTAGGTTAAAGGATTTTAAAGTCTAGTTGGAAGATCTTGAGGCTAAGGGATTTGTTCATCCTAGTATATCTCTATGGGATTTTCGTGACCTTTTCAACAAGGAGTATGGGAGCCTCAAACTTTGTGTGGATTATCAAAAGTTAAATCAATTGATCATTAAGAATAGGTATTAATTTACAAGGATTGATGATATCTTTGGTCAACTCATAGGATCTCACTAGTTTTAAATGATTCACCTCTAGTTGGGGTACCACTAGTCAAGAGTCTAAGAATACGATATACCTAAGAAGGTGTTTAGGATCCAATATGAAAATTTGAGTTTTTGGATATGCCATTTGATCTCACTAATGAACCTGTGGTATTTATGGCATTGATGAATCATATATTTTATTGGTTCTTGGACTCTTTAGTGGTCATGTTTTTTTATGATATTTTGGTGTACTCTAAGTGAGAATAGGAGAAATAGAATCATTTGGATATCATACTTATAACCTAGAGAGAACATCATCTGTATGGTAAGAATTCTAAGTGTGATTTTTGGATCTAAATGGTGAAATTACTGAGGATTTTAATATTTAAGAGGGTATTCTTGGTTGATCTAGAAAAGATTCAGGTAATAATGTCTTGGGAGCATCCCAGAAATGTGTTTCATATTCAATACTTCTTGGGAATGGATGGTTATTACAAGTGGTTTTTTCAAGACTTTTTCATTATTGAATGTCTAATGGAAACTAGAACCTATAAGGGTGTGAATTTTAAGTGGGGTGATAAATATCAAAGATCTTCTGATGAACTTAATGTGAGGTTGACTTCAGATCCAGTTTAGATTCTTCTAGAATTGGGATCTAGTTATGAAGTTTTCTATGATGACTTTGATATGAGTTTAATTTGTTTCTTAATGTAGGGAATGAAATTAATGGAATATGCCTCTCTGTATTTGCTCACTCATGAGATGAACTACCCTGCCTGTGGTCTTGGGTTGGTAGAAATTTTCCATGCACTCAAAATGTGGTGTCATTATCTCTTTGGGGATTGGTTTTGTAACGACCTAAGCTTAACGTACATAGACATTACATTTATTTTTTGGAATAATTAATACCTTACATAAATATATTCCCAAATACTATATTAGTTTAGTGTATATGGAAACTTAGAACATAATCTTCTAACTTGGTGAAATATCTTCAATATCTCCCATGAATATATTCCCCTTTTCTCTACTTAAAACCTTTATTTATATCCTAGGAAAAGAAAACATAAAAGGGTGATCTCAATGCTTATTAAACTCATTTATCAGTAAGATTAAACATTGAGAACATAGAACAAACTATAAAAATATGAATGTAAAAACATGAACATAAAGTTTAATTATCAAAATCTTGGGTCATGAAATAAATCTTGGCAGTACATAAGGCATAGATCATAAAGGAACATTGACCATCATAATATATCATTGGCATAAAACATGGGATTGTGTAAAATAAATAAGCACATAATATGATTTATATAGTATCCAAGTAATTTCCTCCAATACCATCATAGTGTAAAAAGTCCTTTACTGAACCAGGTTTACTTGCTGTTTTAGCCATGTATTACTAAACCGGGTTTACTTATCGTTCCAGCACTATATTACTAAATAGATTTACTTTACCTTCTAGTCATGTCTATATCATGAGATATAAATCTTTACCCAATGCATTGGAATTATATATAGTTCCCACTAATCTCATAATGAAATCATTCTTACATGTGCCACAAAAACATAAATCATTCATCATAGCATAACCCATGAAATAGAATGGGTTTCTTAAACATCATTCCATCATAATATAATCCATATAAAATAAATGAATTTCATAAAAATGATTACATAGTTAACATGATAAAATCATAGTAAGAATAGGGATAGAAAAATGACCCTATTTAAAGAGTTTCATCTTAGATAGAAAATAATTTTGATAAAACACTTGAACTTAATTCTTGAGGAAAATATCATTTCTTCTTTAAAAATGCTATTCTTTTCTCAAAATGTCGTGAAATTTTAAAAAAAATAACTTAATTGAAAATAAACTTGAAATATTGTATAGGAATCTTCATGGAAATAATACATCATGAAATTGTAAAAATCAATTCATTCTTTATAAGTTAAAAAAACATTCTCCTCGTACTTTTCTTGGAAAAGTAAAAAAGTACCTCTTATGGTAAACAAAAGAAATATTCTTTCCATACCATGTATAAAAAGTTAAAAATGGTTAAAAAATACTTTAAACATATATAGAAGAATAATAAAAAATTTATAAAAACATGTTTAGAAAATATGGAAATGGATAAAAAATATATCCCTTGTAAATACTTACCTATAAATAATTTCGGATAAAAATGAGATTGAAAAATTATCCCTTACCTTAGGTATGATTTCTTCCATATGTGTCCAAAATTCCTATATAGTGGATTTAAACATATTAATAACTTGTAACATAACCATAACAATATTTATAATATCATATATGATTCACTTATGACTTTATATTACCGGTTTATTTATCAATTCCATGTTAAAGCAACGTTTTGGGTAATAATCGTTTTATTTATCATACGTGTCTTTACTTGTTATTCCTAATATTATTAATTATATCTTGATTAATTACTTCCATAATGTAAAAAATGATTTATATATCATAAATATTCAGTATAGGAATATATATAATAGATAGATAAGTGAAATATAATACATCGTTTAAGGAGACAGTAGGTCCTACGTACGCATTAACGCTATTTCTGTTTCCTTATTGAATTGAATGGAAGAAATTAAATGAAGTATATATATATAAATATATCTAGTAGAATTATGATGTCATATATTTCATTATTATTTATAATATATACTTTATAATCATTCTTTAATGGTTATCGTGGAGAATGAATCTCATCGCATCGTGGACATGGTAAATCGTACGTACACACGAGCAACGATATCATTCACTTAATAGTTAAATGTTAGGGAATTGGATGGTATATTAATTATATAGAATAATTATCAGTTTATATTTATTATTTAAATTTATTATACTCATCATTATACTCATCCAAATTAACTATTTTTTAATAACAAATTACACCACAATGTGGAGACGGTAAGTCGTACGTACACACACATGGTGATATTGTTATTCGTAGGATGGATAAAAGGAGGTATAAGGTTATCCAATAATTATAATAACATATCATCATGTATAATATGATGTATGTTTTACATTAGTATGAGAACAACATAAGAAGAGGAAGTAGAAGAATAAAAGAATTATGGAAGAGGTGATAAAACAATTACCTCTTTTTCGGGTATCTCCTTTTGTTATGCATAAAAGGACTCCTTAAGATGTATTTATACCCAAAGTATGGCCTTTAGGATGAAGTTAGGGAAGTTGGTAGGAGTGTTGGGAAGGTTTTGGGTGATCCAAAGGGCTTTGGAGGTGTGATTAAAAGAGGAGAGGTGCCCTTTTATAAGAGAGGGGAGGGGCACCTTTGGAAAGTCTTGAAATATTAATTTATTATAAATTGATTTTCAGTTTATAATGCTCCAAAACTCATTTATTTCTAAGATAAGATGATTATGGGTCGAAATCCTCTTATACAATAAAATTTAGACATTTTTTGATTTTATTTTAAACCTTATCATTTTGAATTATCATTATTTAATCTTTTTTTTATAATAAAATTCTAAATATTAAATGGTTATAAATATTTACTTAAGTGTTGTAAATTTTCCATAATTAGATAATTTATGACATTTTGGAAAATATAATTTTCACTTTGTAATTTTTAAATATTTTTGTTATTTTTAAATAATCTAATAATATGTTATTTTTATAAAATATCAATAGTGTCAATTTTGACACTAATCAATTATTTGGATTTAAATAAAAAACAAACAAAAGAAAAATTCGAAACAAAATATTTAATACACTCCTAACATGTCATTATCACCTATTAAAATTGTGGAGAAAATTAATTAGTTCATATAATATTTCTTTTAATATTTTTAAAACCATTTATTTGATATTTCTATTAATAAAATAATGTCTACATCACTATTATGTCATCATTAATGGTAATTATTTAATCTCTAAAAATTATAAATAAATTTACATGATGTAGATAATTTCATTATATTTATGTAGATTATTTATGTTTAAAGTTTTATCAATTTTATCACTACATTAAAATTATCATACTTATAATATATATGAGAGTGACATGTTGTCACTTTAATTTTTTTTAATTATAATTACATCACTTTCATAGAAAAAAGTCAATTAAATGAATCAATTCCGACCCTTAGGTGATATTGTTAAAATTTAATTCATCCAATATTATTTTATTAGGTTTTATGGTAATTTTATTATCTTTATCATATTTTTAGTTATCCTAATTTACCCGATTTACCTTTAACTATAGAAAATTAAAATTAACGTAGTTACTATTCATAATATCCAGAAAAATAAAAGTAACCTATTAACATAATTTATACCTATTAATTCTGAATAGAGAATCCATTTTTTCATAATTCAAAATACATAATTATTATAAATTAATTTAAAATTAATTCTCATTGTAAAAACCAAAAAGTTGGCTTTTAAGAAGTAAAAACTATCAAAAGATTGATATGTATTTATGTCCAATTTAAATTTGAAATTATATACAATTACCAAAAATGTATTAAACTATAAACACATAATCCAATTACACTTTAAAGCCAATTAAAAATATAATCTAACTATATAAATAAATTAGAAGAAAATGAAGTTTTGAATTAAAATGCAATATTTTTCAGTATTCATTAAAATATGAATTTCATCAGGAAAATACCAAAATTTTAACCAAGGTAAATTTTGATGTCCAACTTCAAATAAGAAGTTTATTATATAAATAGAACTTATAAAATTGTCAAAACTATATTTAAAAAGGGTTTTCCATCAAAAGGCAGTAAAATTGTATTTCTTTGAAAAATAATTCTTTTATCCAAAGAAATAAATTTGTTCTTATATCTTGTCTAGAAAATACATAAGATGGATGATAATGTTATATAAAATTAAAAATGTGGTTAATAATATTAATAACAGCTAGTTTATATCCAATTAAATAATAATATTTTAATAATATATCATTATTTAGTGAAACTCGGTATTGTGTACAAAGAAACGTATCGAGGAAAGTCACTTTTTCTTGTAACGTAAGATAAGTTAGTGTTGTTTATAGTGAAATATTCCTTTGGTGTTACATATAAAATAATCCAAACATGTTTCTTTTATACATTAAACAAAATCTATACTCAATGTTTCATGTAACATGCGACAAGTTGTTTTAGTGTGAAAGAAATGTTTAACTTAGTACATTGCAAGATATAAATGAAAATTTTAATTTATTCAAAAAAAATGGTACATAAAAACTCAGGGTGTTAAATTATACCCCCCTTAAAATGAATTTTTCCCTCAAAATTCATCGAGGTTATAAAATCTTAACAAATTGATTTTTTTTTTCATAGAAACTCATATCGTAAAAAGGAATACTAAAACATCCTTTTAAAAAGGAAAATTAGAAACATAACGGTTACCCAAAGTAACTCATCACTGGGTTTCCACATATAAGAACATAGGTGGGATGTGAAAGCATGGATATAGAGAAAAAAACCATAAAGTTCTGATGGAGAGTGATAGGGAGAAAGGTTTGGATAAAGTTAACTACCAGAAAGCTATAAATCTGCGATGATTTAAGGGATCATCTGATTCGTCAGATAAGACGGTACTAAGATAACATTTTTGGTTTTTAGGATCCTTTACCTAAAGTTGAAGAATTTTTCATTAGAATAAATACTTTATTTTTGTACAATCTCACCATTTTTCGTTCCTTGAACAATTTCCACTTCATATCTTATTTAAAGAAATGAAGTTGAATTTTTCATTCTTGAAGTGTTAACAGGTCATGCGATAGAATGATAGTTCATTCCATATATCTTAATAAAAAGGTTATCACAGGTAATCAAATAGGCATAAGTTCACCTATAGTGAGATAATACATTGATCTAACAAACATCAAATGGAATATAACTTATACTATCCATAAATGGATAACATTACAATCCTTCCAAAAACTAAAAATATAAAACTTTAAAAAGAGGTGAACTAAATTGACATAACATTTATCTCCCATATCTTATAAGGTAGTTCTTGTTTATCACATTCCAAACATGTGAATACCTTAATCATGTATTCTTGTGAAACATGGTAATGACATGAATTACCATAGAACCATAGTGAAAAATATGTATTTTGTCAAAATTAACTCTTTACACACCCCAAAAATACCAAAAATTATATATACTCAAACCATGATATCACTTTGTCCTTATATTAGTAATGAGGTCATTCATACTATCAAAAATATCATCATCTCCTTATTCCATCATTATGTGCATATCATGTGTTTTCTAAAAATATATAAATAACTTTTAACAGTTATTGGTATCATTAAACATATACTTTCAAATACTTAAGGAAAAACAATAGTTTAACAATACTTATATGTTTCTTTATTCCATAATACCAAAAAATTACTTATAAAACATTATTCTTGATAATCATGTAATCATTCCACTATCTTCTCAAACCATTGACCTAGCTTCATCATTTTGTTCCTTAACACTTCTTTCATCTCATATATCATTTGTAGTATCTTCATCATCAACAACATAAATACTACCCATATGACCACGCTGATTCTCTTCATGATATTTTCCCTTAGGGAATCTATTTTCATAATGCTCGTACATACACATTTAAAACATTTAACAGTCACTTATGTCTTAGCAATACCATTATACTTGTCCATTTTGTTAACTGAACCTTTTCATTTTCAATTATAGAATTTTTTTCCTTATTTTCCACACCCAAATCATCTTTTAGTTCCTTTGAAACATTATCCTTGATGCCTCTTCCCACATGATTTACATGAGGAAATTTGAACTTTATTTCCTTTATGATCAACATGAAACTCCATCATTCTCTTATTAGCAGGGTCAGGAAACTCACCAAATTTGAGATTATTAATCATATTTTGAGATTTATAATTAGGTATAATAATGATGTTTCACCTTAAAACTCCAATTTCATTTGGTTTTTCATAAAGAATATCATTCCATTGTCCATCATATTCTCCATTAACATGAATCCTCATGTTTCCGGCCATTTTCTAAAACCCAAAAAGAATAGTTTGAGAGGCAAAAATCATACTAGGAAAACAACATAATAAACGGGGAGTACTTTCTATCTCTAACATCTTAGGTTTAATCCTAGGTTATTCATGATCATTACCATAATTATAGGACTGTAACCTATAGTTAGACTTACCCATATGGTCATCTATAGACATACCTTAGAAATATCTCTAGGTATCTCACTGAAGTTTTTGCATCCTAATTTCCAAATGTTAAATAAACCTTTTCTCTAATAATGATTGTAACGACCCAAGAATGAAATACATGGACATTACATTTCATTTTCATAATACTTAATACATTACACAAATATACACCCAAAGGACATATTATTTTAGTGTCTTTGGAAACATGTAACACAATTTTTTTAACTTGGTGAAAGATCTTCAACATCTCCCATAAAGATCTTCCCCTTTTTCCCTACCTAAAACCTTTATTTATATCCTGGGGAAAAGAAAACATAAAAAGGGTGATATCAATACTCAGTAAGTTTAATCATTGAGAACATAGAACAAACCATAAACATAATAATGTAAAAACATGAACATGAAGATTAAATATCAAAATCTTGGGTCATGAAATAAATCTTGGCAGCACATAAGGCATAGATCATAAAGGAACATTAACTATGATAAAATAAAATTGGCATAAAACATGATATTGTGGAAAATAAATAAGCACATGATATGATTTCCAAAGTATCCAATGCATTGTTTCCAAGACCATCATAGTGGACAAAGTCCTTTACTAAACTGGGTTTACTTTCCATTCTAGCCATGTATTACAGAATCAGATTTACTTATCATTCCAGCATTGTATTGCTGAGTCATATTAACTTATTGTTAGTGTCATGTCTATATCATGAGATATAAATCTTTACCCAATGATTTGGAGGGAGATATAGGTCTCACCCATCTCAGAATGAAATCATTCTTACATGTTTCACAAAAACATAAATAATTCATCATAACATAACCCATGAAATAAAATGGGTTTCTTAAACATCATTCCATCATAACATAATCCATATAAAATAAATGTATTTCATAAAAAAAATTCAATCATTAACACAATCAAATCATAGTATTAATAGGGATAGAAATATAACCCTATTTAAAGAGTGTCATCTTAGACGGAAAATAATTTTGATAAACAATTTTACGTAATTCTTGAGGAAAATATAATTTCTTCCTCAAAAACATTTATTTTCTCAAAATTACATACAATTTTGAAATAAAATAATTTATTTGAAAATAAACTTGAAATAATATAGAGTAATCTTCATGTAGATAATGCATCATGAAACCATAAAAATTCATTCATTCCATATAAGTTAAAAAAACATTCTCCTCATATTTTTTCTGAAAAAGTCAAAAAATACCTTGTATGGTAAACAAAATAAAGATTCCTTCTAAATACTATCTATGTGGAAAGTAGGGTCGAACCCATGGAGAAGGCAAAAATTGACCACTAATCTTCTAAAAACATTAAAAAACTCCACTGTTGTCAGCAAATGGAGTAGATTGTCTATTTTTTTAACTTTTTTATATTTTCCTATTTTTTTAGCAGTAAAGTGACAAAAAATTTCACAAATTGTATTTAAACTAAATTGAAGCTAAAAACAGTTGAAAACATAGGGGAACATAGATATAGAATGTTTATAAATGAACAATCTAATGAAACACTTGGGGAAAAATATCAATTCTACTAGTTTTAAAAGAATTCCAATTCACTTAAAAGTTATTTCTGAGTACCACCTTAAAAAGAATGACTCAACTCCCTCATTAAGAGTTAAGTCACATAAGGAAATCAATTTTAGAGTTCACCACTCTAACTTAATCAACTGTGATCCGTTTGAAAAATGACAATAAGACGAACTCATCGTAACTCCTCAAGTCTTTTGAATTTATTATCATTTGAAAAGTGTTTCCACAATCAATCTCGCTGATTCACTATGAAATTTTGAAATTAAGTTCTAGTGGTGCAAGAAATTGAATTAATTTATCATTGATCTTGCCGATCAAAACTAAAAACATCAAAATGATAAAGTAAAAAGAAAATTAAAATATAACCAGTGGAACTTCAATTTTTCCCCAAACTAAATGATTTAACTATAAATTATCTCTATTATCAATACAAAAACTATATACATATTAGAACATAGTACTGATACTAGAATTAAGATGGAAGATAAACTCTCGAGATGATGCTCTGCTCCTCAACTCCTCCAACTCCAAGTAGTGGTTCCAGAGTCGCCCTCTAAACTTCCTCTACTTGGACCTGGATCATTGAATGTGTCGAATGAATCTCTCACCTCTATTGCTTGATCTACTTCTGTATCCTCCATCATCTGCTTCTCGTTACCTTCACTCTTCACTGACTTGAACTTGTCTTTTACTGTTGCACCACACACATGTGTTTTTTCACAACTGACACGTCATGCTAGTTTTTCTCCCGTAACTAACTTCAAGTGAGTTAGTTAAGTGAATCTAGACATATTCTCGTCTCTCGAATGAACCTATGTTGTTAGAAAATAAATAAATGAATGAAAAATCAAGAAAGTAAAATAGTTTTTTATATTTTTTAGGTTTAAAGTTATATTACTTGTTAAAAAGTTATCTAACATTAATTAATAAAAATATAATTGATAATTATTATTAAATATTATTACTATGAATATTAATTTATTATCAATTTTTTAATTTAATATAATTATTAAATTTTTAATTTTTATTAATTAAAAAATTGTTTTGATTGTGTTATGGTGATGGTGAAATGATGAGAAGAAGCAGGGGAGGTGCAGTTTTGGTCTGAAAGAAGAAGAAAAGGATAGGATGCCTCAAATCAAGAGGATGGAGAATCCGTGTCAAAAAGGGGGAGGATCGGATTCAGTAGCTTAAAAGAACTACTGGTTGCATAGAAGGTGGAAGGGAAGATCTGCGTCGGTATGAAGCTATAGACAAGAGCGGTACTGGTGTGATGAGAGATAGCCTAACGGTGAGGTGCAGCGAAGAGCACAGGGTCACTATTAGTTAAAAGGTTCATCGATATTTAAAGTATAAATGTCACCGATAAAAACAAAATAAAAACTCACAATTGTGAGAAGAGGTCACCGATGGACAGAAAATAAAAAGGGCACCGATGTAGAATAAAAATTAAGGTTACCAGTAAAATGAAAGGTTACCAATAGGTATATAAAAAAAATTAAAGGCAACCGATACTTGAAATGAAAAATTTCACTGATGAAAAAGGACATCGTTAGTACAAAAGGTCACCGATGCAATTAAAGGTCACCGATGACAAAAGTTCACTGATGCAAAAAGGACATCGTTAGTACAAAAGGTAACTGATGCAATTAAAGATCATCGATGCAAATAGGTCACCGGTAGAAAAAAAATAAAGAACTAACAGTGACCTTAAAAAACAAAATTGAACATAAACTTAAAACTTAATTTAACTAAATAAAAATATTGAAAATAATAAATTGAATGAAATCTAAACACCATAAATTGAAAATAGGATTATTATTTGACTTAAAACTTTAAAGTTGCAATTAAAATTATTAATTAATAACACTTATATTAAGAACTGGATATTTGATAAACTAAATTGATAAAAGGCTTAAATTAAAGTTACTATATAAATTAATTACAGGGTAAGCAGTGAGTGAAAAAGGGTAGCATCAGTGACCCAATAGGTCACTGATAGCTCTTGTCTACCTCACTGGTAGACTAAAAACAAAAGATAAAGAATGAATAAGCTAACTTCATATATAAGATTAAATAATTAATGTTTTAAAACTCTAAAATGATTAATTAGTTAAGTAAGTGAATACTTAAAGTTAAAAGCTAACTATTTTATTTAATTAAAACTAAAAATCTTTAATTAATTAAATAGCAGGATAATTAAACATATTAATTAATGAAACTAAATTAAAGGATAAAATATTATAATAAAGACTATGTTAATTAGATAGAAATACGATGATTAAATAATTGTTTATAGAAATGTTAATTTATTTAAAATTCAAGCATATTTTAATTAACCAGACTAATTAAGAATTAATAAAATTAGAAAAGTAAGGTATGGTTAAAAAAATTAATTTAAAGACTATAAATACATAATTAATTATAAAAATTGTTTAATTAACAAAATTAGTTATAAAAATAAAAAATTGCAATTATTTAGTAAAAAGTGAATATATAATTAATTAAATCATTAAAAATTAAGTAAAAAGATGTGGAAAAACTATAAATAATCAAGCATTGAAGATGTCATGCCTCATATGTGATACTGCCTAGTGAATCATTTTAGTCCAAACTCAAGTTCAAAATTCAAGAGTGATAAGAGGTAAAATTTTTGTGGAATTAAAAACTTAACCAGAAGAACTTAGTACTTTGAATTTTAAACTAGCTTCCAAAAATAAATAATTTTTTTGTGAACCACCTTAATGAAATAACCTAAATGACTCCCATATAAACCAGTTGACCCCTTCTTCATTTGGCATTCATCATTCCCCTCACCTTAATGAACTCATTTTTGACCCTAGACACTTTATTTATTTATTCCCAAGCCATGTATCATGTGTTAAGCACTGTGAAATGAACTTATTCAAAGTGTACAGAGGGATTATAGTAAAAAAAACACACCCCACATCCAGGGTCTTGGAGATTCACCATGGGATCCCAAATGCCCAGACTACTCCAGTTCCAAAATATTTTTATGAAAACCATTTAGATTTTCTCATTAAAGTAATTACTTTAATAAATAAAAGTAAATAAGTTCCCTAGAATCAAAATCAAACTCTCAGTTCCAAAGATTATGACCAAAACTCCACTAACAGGTCACCCATAACACTCAAAAAAATAGTCCCTAAACCAGGATCTAAATTAAATAACTAAACACGATCACTCAGAAATCATCCACCGACATTAATTTCAGTTTCACAGTAATTATTAACAACCAATCAAATCATTGTTGAAAGGAAACTCCCAATTGAGTATAGTATACAGCCTAAAATTATGAAATAATTTTGAAAAATTTTAATTATTTTTTACAAAAAATTAAAGTGAAGTGGGAATTGATGGGATTTAAATTAAGAATAGTTTATCATAGTCAATAATTGACCCCCTACCCCACACTTAAAACCCAAAATTTTCCCCAAGGATGACTTCCAAATATGGAGAAGAACAATTAAACATTAAAGGTTCAAAACAGATTTTCAATTTAGTAGATGTATGATATGTATAAAGGGTATCTTTAAAATTCAAGAAATATTGTTCGCCACAGTGAATGACATAACATTAGGTTCACAAGAAAGTACATACACTAACATTGAAGTCCAGTGACAAATTTTCAATACAGCTCAAAAGTAACATGTGAGGTCTAAGTGCACGGATACTGGTGTAAGCATTTTAAAATATTTGGTTCAAAATAATGTTCAATATAGCAGAATGATACATTCTAAACACACTAAATACGCAAGAAGATTCAATAAAACACAAACACTAACAAGAAAGTATCCCCCCACACTTAAGCTTAAGCAGTGAGAAGATTTTAATAACAATGAAATTCAGTTTTCAGCAGTGAAGTACATGAAGATTTTTTTTAATTTACACAGTGACATACAACAAACATTCATTCCAATACGAGTAGAATTTTAAACATTTGCATATTTTTTTAATTTCAATATCAAGACATAAAGTAGAATTTTATATAGTAAACAGAATTTTCAAAAGCAGCAATATATAGAGCAGAATTTTTTCATGCAAGACATGCAGCATATTTTTTAAAGTAGTAAGGAGTTGAAAAATGAAATACAAATTAACAGTAAGATACTTCCCTGAATAGATTTTCCATTACTCCTTCAACATGGGAATTCCACTCCCTTAATGACACAACACCAGCAACTTATAACCCTGAAACAGAACCAAGAGACCAAGAACAAGCAGTAACAAGGAATTTAAGAAAAACAGAGCACAAAAGCAGCACTTTATTCATGGAAAAAATTGAAACATAGTAAAGAAAAAACGAACCATGGGTTTCCTCCCAAGCAACGCTAAGTTTTATATTCTTTAGCTAGACTTTATTTAAAATCAGTTTTCAAACACAGTGAAGGTAGCCAAGCCCTTTGGCTATCCCTCAAAATAAAGTTTCAATCTCTACCCATTAACTAACATGGGTTTGTTCTCTTCACATATAATTTCAACATCTCCTTTCTTAAGCACTCACACAATTGTAAAAGGTCTAGACCACTTGGACTTCATCTTTCTAGAAAAGAGTTTAAGTCTAGACTTAAAGAGAAGGACCTTCTGTCCAGGTTTAAACTCTTTAGTTTGTTTGATAAAATCATGAAATATTTTAGTCCTCTCTTTAGAAATCCTTGAATTATCATAACTATATCTCCTAATCTCATCCAATTCACTCAGTTCAAGTAATATCCTCTCACCAGCACTCTTAAAGTCAAAGTTTAGACCCTTCACTTCCCAATAAGACTTATGTTACAACTACATAGGTAATTGATAGCATTTAACAAAGAACATCCTATAAGTAGACATACCTATTGAGGTCTTGAAAGCAGATCTATATGTCCATAATGGGGTGTTTACCCTAGGAATGACATAAAACATGTCGGCGCGGGATGTTTGGACCCCTCACTCACTTTCAGAACGTTAAACGGATAAATTAATTAATTAATTAATTCGTTTAATGGTGAAACTCAAGTACATATCAAACGGTGGCTCGTATTGGAAAACCGAGGGCACCGTTGAGTCTGGAACGTGCCGTTTACCCTAGGAGGGGTGTAAGCTTCGCGGGCGCGGGCCGTCTGTGAAAAATGGCCCTAGGGGCGTTTTCGTAATTTGGTAGCTTTGGGCGTTCAGTTTTATAACATTTGAACGGGGCCTCAGATTAAAATTATGAGACTTCCGTTGCATTCAGAGCATGGTTTTTAGCCTAGGGGAGGCTTAATCCTGACCCCGTCGGGAGTTCGGGTACAGGGTCGCGGGAGAGTGTTTAAGTTAATTAATTTATTTAATTAACATAACCCCGCTTCTCTTCTCCATCATTTCCCCCTCCCCTGGCAAGAATATCCCCTCTCGTCCTCCACTCCAGTGAGGTGGCTCCGGCGAGTCAACTCTGGCGAGGTGCGGCCACTCCGACGGGTCAACGACGAAGCACCAGGCTACGCCCAAGAGGTTGGCGGTGTTCATTTGCATTTTAAATCCTAAACCCCTATTTGAATACCAATTTTAGTATTTAATTGATGCCCGATCTTTGATCCAATCCCATAGTCACGTAGAGTATGTTCTGAACTTTTTGATGCTTCTTCTGGAATTGAATTCCGAGCTGCGAGGTGTTCGCAATCGTCCGCCGAAGTTCTGCGGGATTTTGGTTTTTTTTCGACGTCCGGCGGTTTCCGGCAGCTCCAGACGGTGGCGGCGGCTCCGGGACGGTGGCGGCGACTCCGGGACGGCGGCGGATTCGGTACAGCAGGCGGCGGCGGCCTTCGGCTGGGCGGTGGCTGGACGAGGGCGCCGGCAGGGCGCGGTGAGCGGGGTCGCGGCGCGACCCCGGCGACGGACCGAGACCCGCGTCCTGCGGGTCTCCGTGGAAAAAAAGGACCGGCCTTGTCGGCCGGTCGGTGGAGGCGGGCCGCACCGCGTGGCTAGGACGTAGGGCGGCGCCACAAAGCGGGCCGGCTAGAGCGAGGCGGACCGGCCGGACCGGGCCGGTCCGGCCCAAAGTGTTTTTTCCCCCTTTGAATTTTCGACGCCCGTACCTTTCACTACGGGCGTCCGTTTTGCGCGCCGTCTGCGGCAGCGCGGAGCTTGTGTCAAGGCAGAAATTTTGAGATGGTTTTTGGAATTTTTAATTCCCTAAACGAGGGGCCTCGGAGGTGCGACGTGTATTTAAGTGAGTTGACATTTTTCTGGGGATTCTTGTTATGGACAGCGCGGACGCGTCTGACGTCCATTTTGAGCGCTGTCAGCGGCGTTGGGACCCTGGCACCGGGGCGCATCTTTCCATGGTGGTTTCGGGCGTTGCAGCTAGAGTTGAGGTGTGGACCCCACGGGCTGTCTTTTGAGCTGCGAACATGTTTAGCGACTTTCTCATCGGGCGTCCGTTCGGGGCGCGCGAGCAGTCGATTCTGGATATTTTTCTGAGGGGATTGCAATGGTGCAATCTGCACGCTCTAATTCGGCACGATGGTGCGGGCCCCACGAGGGTCGTTTCGGAATTGACGGTGATTTTCCATCTTTATCATCAGGAGACCATTTTGGAGAGGTGAATAGTCTATCTCATGTACCTTTTCGAGAGGATCGCAACGGTGTGATCCATTGGCAGCGCTTCAGGACCGGGGTGCGGGTTCCACGTGGTACCGCTCGTGCGCGGTAATCCGGAATGCATCTTTTTCTCCAGATATCTGTTCCACTCAAGTGAGTAGTGCTTTTGACGTGTTTTTCCGAGAGCATTGTGTTGGCGCAGTTTTCCCGACCTTTTTCGGGGACGTGGTGTGGGTCCCACCCGACTTGGCTACGGTGAATAGTACCTTTTTCACCGAGTGTCCATTTTGGGTGATTGAGTAGTCAATCCCGTGTGTTTTTCTGAGGGGATCGCATTGGTGTGCTCCGTTTATTCAGTTTCGGGATCTTGGGGTGGGCTCCACACAGGTTGGTTATGGTGAATAGTACTTTTTTCACCAGGTTGATCGTTTCAAGCGAGTAAGTAGTCTATCTCGCATGTTTTTCCGTGAGGATTACAACGATGTAATTTGTTAAGGTGGGCGGAGCCTCATATGTGATTTTATTAAACATGGAAATATGAAAGGTGCCCTGGTGGCGGTTCTTCTACCGTGTTTGTAGCGGACCCTTGGCATGTGATCGCGTGCACTCCTGGGAGAGTGAGGTTGGTGTTTAAAGAGATGTGGTTGGTTGTGCCTCAGCTGTTGAGGTGGCAGGTTGGATTTGTTACGTTATGCCTTCGTGTTGACGTTGGGTGTCGTGTGCACGATAGCCTTTGGGCTGGAACGTGGTATACTATGGGAGTATACGGGAACCCTTGGAGGTACATGTGGTTGTTTGTACCTGAGAACGTTTGTGTGTTCAGTTGGGGTTGACTTGGGGCCACACGTCATGTGGTCCCCATGTGCGTGTCGTGTTCTGCTTAACGTACTTTTGACCTCTCACGGTGTAGAGGGTTCCTCTGTTTTTGTTGGTGACCAGAAGGGTTGGGTTTTCTCATAGTCATGTTCTGAGGTTATTTCTAGCAGGGCTTAGCAGTGGGTGACCCGATATCTTGTTACGAATTACCCTCCAGCAGGGCTGGGTAATGGGTCGTCTGATGATGTATTAGGGTTTACCCTCCCGTAGGGCGGGGCAGTGGGTCACCTGATGATGTATTAGGGTTTACCCTTCCGCAGAGCGGGGCAGTGGGTCGCCTGATGATGTATTAGGGTTTACCCTCCAGTAGGGCTCAGTAGTGGGTGACCCGATATCTTGTTACAAATTACCCTCTAGTAGGGGTGGGTAGTGGGACACCCGTTGACATTTCAGACTCAGTCCTTTCTACTAGGCTAGTCTGTGGCTTTCCTCCGTGATTACCGGAGCGGGACCCTTGGTTGTACGGGTCAGTGATGGAATAACCTTGACTTTGAGGAGACCTCTCGACTGCAGGGCAGTGACGAGGTGTGGTTTGACTTAACCTAGAACTCTCAAGTACGAGGGGAAATTTCCCCCACCGAGACGCATCCTTGTGACGTGACCTAAAACCGTGCGGGTGAGTCAGTGCTGCCCAAAGTGGATAGTGTCGAGTTGTGGTGGTTTGAGCCCCTTGACTTGTAGTTCGGGGCAGACGTGCGGGATGATGGGCATCGATGGAGTTTACTTCTGGGACTGTTGGTGACTCACTTTTCTTGGGCTGAGCTATGGGATGGAGATCCCCTTACGACCTTGTTCGGGTTTCTTGATTGAGCATATGTATTGTATATACCTTTTTCCAGTACCCACTTCTTGGGTTTGGTTACTCTCCTTCCAGGATAGGTGAAGACACGCAGGGTATGCCACATGCTTTCCGTGTCTAGCTTCTCATGGTTGGATGAGTCTACTCTCCTGCTATAGGTAGCGAAGACGTGATGGGAAGTTCATCTTCTCACCATTTCCAGCTCCTTGTGTCTGGACGAGTCTACCTTATTTCCTCTTGTTGGGTTGATCTGTACTCTTTACTTCACTTTCGGTTATACTTTACTTCTCCCTGGTCGATCTACTGCTCACCCTTCGGTACCTCCTTTGTTGCTCCCTTGAGCCTTTGGGGTATCCTACTAAGTATTTTTATACTCACCCCTTCTTGGTATTTTCCCGCACTTGGTGTGCCCTTGTAGACGACGGACAAGTTGGTCATGATGTCAGAGGAGCTTAGGAGCCGGGAGCTTGGACCACATGCGGTGGTCGTTGTTGTGTTTTGGGTATGGGACCCTCCCAGCTGTTTACTATTGTTTTACCTATTGCCGGGTTGTGGCACTTTTTGTTTGGGCACGTGTTTTTCCCCTTTTCTTTTCAGTTTACCTTTAGCTTCTACTTGTACTGTTTAGAGGTCGATGCACATTTTTTGGTTTATATATATAGCATTTTCCCTTTTACTTTACTTGTCTTTTCTCTTTTACTCTGCACTTTTGCAATGAGTGTGATGCGTGTGTGTGTACAGGTACTTAGGCAAAGGCCTCCCCGAGTTATTGTGCCTTCGGCGCTAGTCACCAGACCCTGGCCTATGGAGGCGGGCTTGGGGTAGTTGCGGCTCGAGCCCGGGTCGGGTCGGGTCGTGACAAAGTGGTATCAGAGGTGGTTCATTCCTTGGGACATTGTGCGGACGTCCCTAAAATAGGAATTGGTTGGGATTTAGGGCAATAGTGTTAACGTGTCTCGAGAGTGGCTCTCAGGCCAGGGAGTCTAATGATGGTGTGGCGGCCGATGTATCCATTCACCAGGACCCTGATAACCCGCTTGTCGACTCGGCATGCTGAGACACTTGTTGTAGGGAAAATTAGTTTGTGCACCACATAGGATTAAGTCTTGACTGTCCTTCTTGAGTCATCTCCCTAATGTTGTTGTTATTGGTATATACATATATTCTCATCTGACCGCGGAACCCCTTGATAATATTCAGGATGTCTCTGTGAAGACAGCCAGCCAGGATGCCAGCATTGGTTCGTGACGATGACCTTGTGAGCTACGAGGCCATAGTCCAGGACCCATCATGCGAGCCCTTTTCTCTGGGTGGGTCGGTAGTAGCACCCCCACCTATTGAGCAGCAGACAGCTTCAGCAGAGCAGGCTGAGCTTGAGCGCAGGTTGAGCGCACTCCATGAGTTTTAGCAGCAGAGACCACTGAGTTTCAGTGGTGAGCTAGACCCTCAGGCAGCAGAGGTTTGGCTAGAGATGGTGGTTCTCCTTTTCAGGCTTGTGCAGATACTGACAGATCAGAGAGTGGCTATGGCGATCAACCTTTTTCGTGGAGCAACTTGGAATTGGTGGAGTCTGGTGACTTAGTTTCTTGACGAGTCGTTGCTTTCGTGGGGCGACTTTCAGTTGTTTTTCTGTGAGGAGTTTTTCCCTCCTGCTTGCGCTCCGTTCGGATTCAGGAGCTCCTGCAGTTTTAGCAGGGAGGGATGACGGTGGCCGAGTACGCGGCTAGTTTCGCAGACCGTGCATGCTTTTACCCAGACTTGGTCCATGACGACAACACCCGAGCGCGGAAGTTTGAGCAGGGTCTCCGCCGAGAGATTCGTGCTGTCATAGTACCCTTGGGAATTTTCACATATTTCGGGGTGCTAGAGCAGGCGTTGGTGACATAGAGCTGCCTGTCACGTTCAAGAGTTGGTGTTAGCAGCAGGCACGTTGGAGCCGAGACGTCTGCCACAGCTAGCGGGCGTCGGCAAGCAGAACCTTGACGCATGTGGTTTTCTGACAACTGGACTCAGGGGCGTGGTCATACACCACAGTGGCATCGGAGGGCACCAGTGCGTCCTGAAGAGAGTCGGTGTGATGCTTGTGATGGGCGAGGTCACCTGGCGCGGGACTGCCCGACCAGGCATGCGGAGAGCTTCGGGCAGGTAGCAGGTGTGCCACCACGATGGAGGTAGCGTCGTGATCAGAGTAGCGCCCAGAGAGGCGGTGCTAGCAGGGGAGCGGGAGGAGATGGTAGTGGGGGATGACCTTACGAGGTCTTCCCATCACCACTATGTGGTCCACGTCAGGCTCCGGGAGCCGACAGTTAGGACCGCGGACAGTCGCGGGCATTGGATGTCTATGATCATGAAGAGCATAAGGTGATAAGATCTACGCTATACAGGTCTTCTACTTTTCTCAGTAGAATTGTTAGACTCTGTGTGTGAAATGCTTTTTCTCCCTACTCCTTGTTTGAGTTGTTACCAGGGTGGCGCGGGGCGTCGGTGTAACCCTGTGTTGGTAAGGTAAAAAAAATGCGTGAGACCTTTTTCTTTAGTCGATGGTGTTGACTCCTTTGCTTCCGAGTGTGTAAGAGAGTCTTGGTTGCAAGACATCGACTGTGAAATCTTGCGTGACCGGATATCCTTGGGTGTTTCACCATATGGATATTCTAAAGGAGGGAATCACCGGGCCTTGATCCAGGTGCGGGCGGTGATTACAGTCGCGGCATGCGATGTAGAGGTTTGGTTGGGGACGTGAGCTACCCCTGAGAGCCTTCAGGCTATTTGAGACCGTGCAAAGGGATGGAGAGGTTCCCTACCACCTTGCCCTAACCCCAAGGTCGGAAGTGGGTGCACGACGTATCCCACGTGGCTTACCTGAGGAGATGCGTGCATGCCCCTATGCACGTCATCGGCAAGGGTCGACCTCGCGTGAACAGATCAAATCCTTTGGTCTATGTGCGGTGACGCAGGACTGTGCAAGAGTTCTTCTGGGTACGGAAGAGCCAGGTGTGGGCTTAGTACCCTGAGTTGTTTCGTGGTTTTGCTTTTCGGGGATGAAAAGCTTGAAGGAGGGAATGATGTAAGAACATAGTTTTTTCTACAAAAGACTTTGGAAAATTCTTGATGATATTCCAGAGCAGCGCCCTCAGACGGTGTGCGATTCTGAGCCCCGGAGTGGCTAGAATTAAATTTTCAGTGCGTTCACACTGGACACGCCAAATAAATAGAACAACTCCTAAACGGTGATCCAGATTAGAGATTCGAGTGTACGGATGGGTCCGAAATGGGGTGTTTATCCTAGGAATGACATAAAACATTTCGGAGAGGGATGTTTGGACCCCTCACTCACTTTCAGAATGTTAAATGGATAAATTAATTAATTAATTTAATCGTTTAATGGTGAAACTCAAGTATCTCTTAAACGGTGGCTCGGATTGGAAAACCTAGGGCACCGTTGAGTCCAAAACATTCTGTTTACCCTAGGAGGGGTGTAAGTTTCGCGGCCGCAGGCCGTCTGTGAAAAATGGCCCCAGGGTCATTTTCATAATTTGGCGGCTTTGGGCGTTCAGTTTTATAACTTTTGAACGGGGCCTCAGATTAAAATTCTGAGACCACCGTTGCGTTCAGAGTGGTTTTTAGCCTAGGGGAGGCTTAATCCCAACCCCGTCGGGAGTTTGGGTACGGGGCCGCGGGAGGGTGTTTAAGTTAATTAATTTATTTAATTAGCCTAACCCCACTTCTCTTCTCCCTCATTTCCCCCTCCCCTGGCAAGATTATCCCCTCTCCTCCTCCAATCTGCTGAGGTGGCTCCGGCGAAGTGACTCCGACGAGGTGCGGCCACTCTGACGGGTCAACGATGAAGCATCGGGCTACGCCCAAGAGGTAGGCGGTGTTCGTTTGCATTTTAAATCCTGAACCCATCTTTGAATCCAAATTTTAGTCTTTAATTGCTGCCCAATATTCGATCCAAGACAATAGTCGTGTAGAGTATGTTCTGAGCTTTCCGATGCTTCTTCCAGAATTGAATTCCGAGCTGCGAGGTGTTCGCAACCGTCCGCCGAAGTTCTGCGGGATTTTGGTTTTTTTTTGGCGTCTGGCGGTTTCCGGCAGCTCTAGGCGGCGGCGGTGGCTCCGGGACGGCGGCGGTGACTCTGGGACGGCGGCGACTTTGGGACAGCAGGCGGCGGTGACCTTCGACTTGGCGCTAGTAGGGCACGGCGAGCGGGGTCGCGGCGCGACCCCGGCGGCGGACCGAGACCCGCGTCCTGCGGGTCTCCGTGGAAAAAGGGGACCGGCCTTGTCGGTCGGTCGATGGAGGGGGGCCGCACCGCGCGGCTAGGCCGCGGGGCAGCGCCGCGGAGCGGGCCAGCTGGCGCGGGCCGGCCCGAGCGAGGCGGACCGGCCGGACCAGGCCGGTCCGGCCCAAAGGGTTTTTTCCCCCTTTGAATTTCCGACTCCCGTAACTTTCACTACGCGCGTCCGTTTTTGCGCGTCGTCTGCGGCAGCTCGGATCTCGTGTCAAGGTGGACTTTTTTGAGATGGTTTTGGGAATTTTTAATTCCCAAAACGAGGGGCCTCGGAGGTGCGACGCGTCTTTAACTGAGTTGACGTTTTTCCGGGGATTCTTGTTATGGACGACGCAGACGCGTCTGACGTCCATTTTGAGCGCCGTCAGCGGCGTTGGGACCCTGGCGTCGGAGCGAAGCTTTCCAGGGTGGTTTCGGGCATTGCAGCTGGAGTTGAGATGTGGGCCCCACAGGCCATCTTTTGAGCTGCGAGCAGCGTTTAGCAACTTTCTCATCGGGCATCCGTTCGGGGCGTGCGAGCAGTCGATTATGGATGTTTTTCCGAGGGGATTGCAATGGTGCAATCCGCCCTCTCTAATTCAGCACGATGGTGCGGGCCCCACGTGGGTCATTTGGGCGTTGATGGTGATTTTCCATCTCTATCACCGGGCGACCGTTTTGGATAGGTGAATAGTCCATCTCGTGTACCTTTTCGAGAGGATCGCAACGGTGCGATCCGTTGGCAGCGCTTCGGGACCGGGGTGCGGGTTCCGCATGGTACCGCTCGTGCGCGGTAAGCCGGAATGCATCTTTTTCTCCGGATATCCATTCCACTCAAGTGAGTAGTGCTTTTGACGTGTTTTTCCGAGAGCAGTACGATGGCACAGTTCGCTCAACCTTTTTCGAGGACGTGGTGTGGGTCCCACCCGACCTGGCTACGGTGAATAGTACCTTTTTCACAGGGTGTCCATTTTGGGCGATTGAGTAGTCAATCCCGTGTGTTTTTCCGAGGGGATCGCATTGGTGTGCTCCGTTTGTTCAGTTTCGGTATCTTGGGGTGGGCCCCACACAGATTGGTTATGGTGAATAGTACCTTTTTCACCGGTTGACCGTTTCAGGTGAGTAAGTAGTCTATCTCACATGTTTTTCTGCGAGGATTACAACGGTGTAATCTGTTCAGGTGGGCGGAGCCTCAAATGTGATCTTATTAAACGTGGAAATATGAAAGGTGCCCTGGTGGAGGTTCTTCTACCGTGTTTTTAGCGGACCCTTGGCGTGTGATCGCGTGCTCTCTTGGGAGAGTGAGGTTGGTGTTTAAAGAGATGTGGTTGGTTGTGCCTCAACCGTTGAGGTGGAAGGTTGGAGTTGTTACGTTACGCCTTCGCGTTGACGTTGGGTGTCGTGTGCACGATAGCCTTTGGGCTGGAACATGGTATACTCTGGGAGTATACGAGAAAGCTTGGATGTACATGTGGTTGTTTGTACCTGAGAACGTTTGTGCGTTCGATTGGGGTTGACTTGGGGCCACACGTCGTGTGGGCCCCATGTGTGTGTCGTGTTCTGATTAACGTACTTTTGACCTCTCACGATGTAGAGGGTTCCTATGTTCTTGTTGTTGACCAGAAGGGTTGAGTTTTCCCCTGGTCCTGTTCTGAGGTTGTTTCCAGCAGGGCTGAGCAGTGGGTGACCCGATATCTTGTTACGAATTACCCTCCAACAGGGCTGGGCAGAGGGTCATCTGATGATATATTAGGGTTCACCCTCCCGCAGGGCGGGGCAGTGGGTCGCCTGATGATGTATTTGGGTTTACCCTTCCACAGGGTGGGGTAGTGGGTCCCCTGATGATGTATTAGGGTTTACCCTCCAACAGGGCTGAGCAGTGGGTGACCCGATATCTTGTTACGAATTACCCTCCAGCAGGGCTGGGCAGTGGGACACCCGTTGACATTTCAGACTCAGCCCTTTCTTCTAGGCTAGTCTGTGGATTTCCTCCATGATTACCGGAGCGGGGCCCTTGTTTGTACAGGTTAGTAATGGAACGACCTTGACTTTGAGGAGACCTCTCGACTGCAGGGAAGTGACGAGGTGTGGTTTGACTTAACCCAGAACTCTCGAGTACTAGGGGCACTTTCCCCCACCGAGACGCGTCCTTGTGACGCGACCTAAAACTGTGTGGGCGAGTCAGTGCCGTCCAAAGAGGATAGTGTCGAGGTGTGGTGGTTTGAGCCCCTTGACTTGTAGTTCGGGGCAGACGTGCGGGATGTTGGGCATTGATGGTGTTTACTTCTGGGACTGTTGGCTACTCACTTTTCTTGGGTTGATCTACGGTATGGAGATCCCCTTACGACCTTGTTTTGGCTTCTTGATTGAGCATATGTATTGTATATACCTTATTCCAATACCCACTTCTTGGATTTGGTTACTCTCCTTCCAGGAGAGGCGAAGACGTGCGGGGTATGACATGTACTTTCCGTGTCTAGCTTCTCATGGTTGGACGAGTCTACTCTACTGCTATAGGTAGCGAAGACTCGACGGGAAGTTCATCTTTTCACCGTTTCCAGCTCCTTGTGTCTGGACGAGTCTACCTTCTTTCCTCTTGTTGGGTTGAGTTGTACTCTTTACTTCACTTTCGGTTGTACTTTACTTCTCCCTGTTCGATCTAATGCTCACCCTTCGGTACCTCCTTTGTTGCTCCCTTGAGCCTTCGGGGTATCCTACTGAGTATTTTTATACTCACCCCTTCTTGGTCTTTGCCCGCACTTGGTGCACCCTTGCAGACGACAGACATGTTGGTCGTGACGTTAGAGGAGCTTAGGAGCCGGGAGCTTGGACCGCGTGCAGTGTTCGTTGTCGGGTTTCGGGTGTGGGACCCTCCCAGCTGTTTACTTTTGTTTTACCTATTGCCGGGTTGTGGCACTTTTTGGTTGGGCACGTGTTTTTCCCCTTTTCTTTTTAGTTTACCTTCAGCTTCTACTTGTACTGTTTAGAGGTCGATGCACATTTGTGGTTTATATATATAGCAGTTTCCCCCTTTACTTTACTTGTCTTTTATCTTTTACTCTGCACTTTTTCATTGAGTGTGTTGTGTGTGTGTGTACAGGTACTTACGCAAAGGCCTCCCTAAGTTATTGTACCTTCGGCGCTGGTCGCCAGCCCCTGGCCAATGGAGGCGGGCTTGGGGTAGTTGCGGCTCGAGCCTGGGTAGGGTCGGGTCGTGATAGTGGATGATAAAGAGTACCATTTTTATGAACACAACCTTATTTTTTCATCAAGGATTTAAACTTATAGTTATTATAGTGTGTTCCATTATCAGTGATAAAGGCTTTTGGAACTCTAAATCTTGTAAAGATGTTATTTTTAACAAATTTTATCACAGAATTGGCTTGATTATTGGGCAGTGCAACTACCTCAACCCACTTCGAAACATAATAAAAAACAACAAGTATGTACTCATTCCCATGAGAAGATTAAAATGGTCCCATGAAATCTAAACCCCATAAATCAAGAATTTCAACTTCTAGAATTCCTTTTTGGGGTAACTCTTTCTTCCTACCAACGTTACCTAACCTCTGACACCGATCACAACCAACCACAAAGCTCCTAGAATCCTTAAAAGAGTAGGCCAATAGAAACCAGATTGTACGACTTTTTGAGAAGTTCTTTCACCACCATGGTGACCTCCCCAAGGTGATGAGTGACAACTCTCTAAGACAGGTAGAATCTCTTCCTCATGCACACATCTCCTAAGAATACCATCAGCACATCACCTAAATAGCAGGGGATCATCCCAAAGGTAGTATTTAAGCTTAGAAATGAATTTATTTATTTGGTTATTGGACAAATTTTTGGGAAATAAACCTACTGCCAGGGACTTGGAAAATTTTGCAAACCATGCAGATTGCTTAATAGAAACAGTGATCAGCTTCTCATCAGAAAAGTAAGAGTTTATTTCCCTAGGATCTTCATATTCAGATTGAGTAAGAGGAAGCCTAGATAGGTTGTCAGCAACTAAATTTTCAGCTCTCTGCTTATCCCTAATCTCTAAATCAAACTCTTGTAGCAACAAAAATCCATCTAATCAGCCTGGTTTTAGTTTCTTTCTTAGACAACAAATATTTTTCAGTATAATGATCAGTGAAAATGATGACTTTTAAACCTAAAAAATACTTTCTAAACTTCTCTAAAGCAAACACAATAGCTAACAACTCTTTTTCAGTAGTAGTGTAATTATTTTGATACACATCTAGCAGTCTACTAGCATAATACACTACATGAAACTTCTTATCTTTCCTCTTTCTAAGGACAAAACGTACAGCCATATCACTAGCATCACACATAAGTTCAAAAGGTAATTTCCAATTAGGTGCAGTGATAATGGGTGATGTAGTGAGTTTCTCTTTAAGAAGATTAAATGA
Organism: Viscum album; assembly: GCA_963277665.1. Classification (NCBI taxonomy): domain Eukaryota; kingdom Viridiplantae; phylum Streptophyta; class Magnoliopsida; order Santalales; family Viscaceae; genus Viscum; species Viscum album. Next base: position 1,616,587,671 of record OY728129.1, read on the forward strand.
TTTCAAATAGTTTTCATCAAAATTAAAAGGTTCATCCTTAACCAAGAAAAAACACAAAGGCTTAGTTATTTTTGAAAAATATTTTATGAATCTCTGGTAGAAACCAGCAATCCCTAAGAAACTTCTAATACCTTTTACATTTTTAGGAGGTGAGACTTTTTTAATAACATCAACCTTAGCAGTATCAACTTCTAGACCTCTCTTAGACACCTTATGACCTAAAATAATACCCTATGTGACCATGAATTGACAATTCTCCCAATTAAGAACATGGTTGGTTTCAATGCATATTTCCAGAACTAACTCAAGATTTATAAGACATGTATCGAAAGTGATTCCCACAATGGAAAAATCATCCATGAAAACTTCAATGATTCTCTCAATAATATCCAAAAAGATTTCCATCAGACACCTTTGAAAGGTGGTTGTAGCTCCACACAACCCAAAGGGCATCTGCCTGTAAGAAAATGTCCCAAAGGGGCATATGAAAGTGGTCTTTTCCTGATCCTCTCAAGCAATAGGAATCTGGTAGTAACTAGAATAACCATCCAAGAAATAGAAAAATTCATTTCCAGTAATCCTCTCAAGCATTTAATCCAAGAAGGGCATTGAAAAATGATCCTTTCTAGTGGCTACATTAAGCGTCCTATAATCAATATAGACTCTCCATTTTGTGGATTTCCTAACTTTCATTTCTTTATCTTTTTTATTTTTAACTATAGTGAAACCTCCCTTCTTGGGAAAAACCTGAACATGGATGACCCAAGCACTATCATATATGGGGTATATCATTCCAGTGTCCAACAGTTTGATCACTTCCTCTCTCACAACTTCTTTCATATTTGGATTTAATCTTCTTTGACACTCTACCCTAGGCTGATGATCATGCTCTGTAGGTATTTTATGCAAACAAAATGAGGGACTAATACCCTTGATATCAACTATGGACCAGCCTATGACATATTTAAACTTCTTTAAAACACTTAACAATCTTTCCTCTTGGTTTTTATTAAGCTCAGCAGAAATTATGGTAGAAAGCGTGGAATTATCACCCATAAATAAATATTTAAGATGGACAGGGATTGGTTTTAGTTCCAGAGTGGGTGGTTATAAACTATAAGGAAGACTCTTAGGCCTGGGAGGCCTAAGATCCTCAATATATCTCTTATAAATAATATTGAATGATAAATGATTTTCAATTTCAATCTCAGTTTCAGAATTTACAGTGCTACTGTCCAAAGTGGGCAGTATGTTGTCCAGACTTTCTAGATCAGAATTTAACAAGTTTATCAAAGAAAAATCATCAACTTGTCTTATAAGTTCTCCCTCAATATCATAAAAGTGTTCAGTAAGGTTTTTTTAACAGAAACACCCTCAAATTCACTCAAAAATTTTGTAAGTTCAGAAACAGAGGAATCTTCTATAGTAGAAACCGAATAGTTGTCCAGCTCTGGAAAATTTTCCAGATAAGATGATTTAGTATAATTTTCATTTTATAAGACATATTCAACAATATTTTCAACTTCTAAATTATTTTCTTTAGTAGAGAATTGATTTTTAGATTTTTTAGATTTTTCAGTTGAGTTTTCATCTTCTAAGGACTCTACCATTGAACAGTTTTCAGAAAAAATTGGTCCTTTAACATTTTTAAACACATTAAACTCTTCTTGTTGTTCTCCTATTTTAAAAATAATCTGACCTTTAGAGACATCAATAAAAACACCACCTGTGGCCAAGATGGGCCTACCCAAGATGATGGGCACCTCTTGATCACACTCCATATCTAAAACTAAAAAGTCTGCAGGCAGAAATAGTTTCCCTACCCTAACTAACAAATCATTTATTATACCCACAGGATAAGTAAAAGTTCTATCAGCTAATTGTAGTATGATTGTGGTGGGTTGAAGATCACCCAACCTTAACTGTTGAAATAGTGAGTAAGGGAGAAAATTAATACTATCACCTAAGTCACACAAATAGTTGAGTTGATCATAATTTCTTAAGGTACATGGAATGACAAAGCTACCTAGGTCTTTCAATTTAGGTGGGATTTTCTTTTGGAGTACAGCTCTACACTCTTCAGTGAGGTTGTAAGTAGAAAATTCTTACAGGGTATTTTTTTTGAAACAATTTTCTTAAGAGATTTAAGATAATATTGTATTTGAATTAGGTCTTGAATGAAAGGAATGTTAACTTGATGTTTGGAAATGAGACCAAGGAACTGAAGAAGTTTATCCCTGGTGTTACTTTGAGTTTCAGCTTCTCAGGGAAAGGGATGGGTGGGGAAAAAATTTTAAGGACAATAGGTATATCCATCACCACTTCCTAAACCTTTTCTTTTCCTTTATTTTTTTTATTTTTAGAAAAAAATTCAGCTTCAGTTTCAGAAGATAAATTCAGATTTTGATCATTTTCATGAATTTTCTGTGAATTTCCATCATGTGTGCAAAGAAAATTTTTGTTACCAAATTCAAACTGATTTTCATTTTGTGCATTTTCAGTTTCTTTTTAAGCAATAGTTTGAGTATTAAACCCACTTCTAGTTACTACCTCCATGCCATTATCTCTAGGGTTAAGTTCAGTTGTACTAGGAAGTCTACCTTTTTCCCTAGAAGAAAAATCTCTAGCAAGTTGTCCAAGTTGTATTTCCATGTTTTTCATTCTAACATCAGTTTTCATTTTATCTGACTCATATTGATTTTGATGTTTGGTTAGATGAGTCAAGTATATCTCCACTTGAGAGATAATTTTGTTCAAGATTAGATCAATATTATAAGACATTTGATTATCATTATTTCCTTGTGCATTAGAAGACTCGCCCCTTTGTTTATTTTGAAATTTTGGTCCTGGTTGATTAGATTAATTAGGGGAAATGGATTGTTTAATTAGGTCTTGATCTTTCCAGGATAAATTTGGATAGTTCCTATAGCCTTGGTTATAGTTGTTTGAAAATGGATATTCTTTGGGAGGCATTCTAAGACCATAGCTAACAAAGTCTGAATACTCTTGTTGTTGGGAAGGCATATCAAAGTTAGGACAAAAGTTTTCATTATGCCCAAACATACCACACTAAACACACTGTTCCCTTAAAGATTGATTGGTGTTTTGACATCCCAGTTGATTTACAGTTTGTTTTGAATTTTGTTTCATTAAAGATTAAAGTTGGTTGGTGATTTCAGCTAGTTGAGCTTAAGTTTCATTTGTTGAACCAGTGTTAACATTAACATTTCTATTGACTCTTTGTCTTTTTGAATTTTTATGTTGTGAATTCAGTGCAAGATTATTAAAAATGTGTCTGAGTTATTCATCTGTTTTATCATTGTAATTACCCCTAGCATCTTGATCAACTAGATTCTGTCCAGAGGATGGTAGACCTTCGTAGAAGGTGTCCATGAGAAGGTGAGATGGGAGTTGATGATGTAGAAACTGCCTAAGAAGATCCTTGAATCGATCCCAGGCTTCATGAAAAGCTTCTCCATCCTCTTGATAAAAACTAGTGATTTTAGTTCTAATTTCACATTTTAATCTTTGGGGATAAAATTTCATTATAAATGAGTTATACACTTGATCCCAATTTTTGAAAATGTTCTCATCTAGACTCAAAAACCAATTACTAGCATTCCATTTAAGGAAAAAGGGAAAAACTATCATTCTAAGTTCATTCTCTGTGAGTCCTAAAAGAGGTAATTGTTGCACAGTATTTTAGAGATCTCTAGTGAAGGCAAGAGAGTCCTCATTAGAAATTCCATTAAAAGTAGGCAACAGTGAAATTTGTGATTGTTTCAATTCATAGTTTCTGGACCTAGGAGATAACCTAATGGATGATGGATTGCTTGAAACTTGAGGGAGTTAGAACTCCCTCATCCTAGGCCTTTCATTTTCTTCTAATATTTCTGGTTGATTATTTTGAAATTTGTTATCATGAACTTAATTATCTATGTTTTCCATTTCAATTTTCTTTTTTATTTCTTAGAGTAGTTAAATGATTATCTATTTCTAATTTTAGTGGATCTAGACTAACAGTAGAGTGTCTTGTGATCATACAAAGTAGATCAAAAATTCAAGTAGCACAACAGTAAATAAAACAGTAGCAATTCAGTATAAAATGAAGCATATTTTTTTTTTATAATTTTCAATATTTCAATATTTTTATATTTTTATATATATGATTTTTTTAGTTTCTTTTTTTAGAAATAATGGCTCGTTCCTTCCCCGGTAACGGTACCAAAAAATTAATTCCTAATAACAACTGTATATGTGGAAAACAGGGTCGAACCCACAGAGAAGGAAAAAATTGACCACTAATCTTCTAAAAAAAATTCAAAAACTCCACTATTGTCAGCAATGGAGTAGATTGTCTATTTTTTTAACTTTTTAATATTTTCCTTTTTTTAGCATTAAAGTGAAAAAACATTTCACAATTTGTATCTAAACTAAATTGAAGCTAAAACAGTTGAAAACATAGAGGAACATAGATATAGAATGCTGATAAATGAACAATATAATGAAACGTTCAGGGAAAAATATCAATTCCATTGGTTCTAAAAGCATTCTCATTCACTTAAAAGTTATTGCAGAGTACCACCTTAAAAAGAATGACCGGCCTCCCTCACCAGTAGTTAATTCACACAAACCAATCAATTTTAAAGTTCCCCACTCCAACTTAATCAACTATGAACCATTTGAAAAATTAAAACAAGACGAACTCACTATAAGTCCTAAAGTATTTTGAATTTACTATCTTTTGAAAAAAATTTATACAATCAATCTCGCTGATTGACTGTGAAATTTTGAAATTAAGTTCTAGTGGTGAAATCAATTGAATGAATTCAACATTGATCTCACCAATCAATACTGAAAACATCAAAATGATAAAGTGAAAAGAAAATTAAAAGATAACCAGCAGAACTTCAATTTATCCCCGAACTAAATGATTTAACTAGACATTATCTCTATTATCAGTACAACAACTAGAAACATATTATAACAGAGTACTGATGCTAGAATTAAGATGGAAGATAAACTTCTGAGATGATGCTCTGCTTCTGAACTCCTCCAACTCCAAGTAGTGGTTCCAGAGGCGCCCTCTGAACTTCCTCTGCACAGACCTGGATCATTGAATGTGTCAAATGAATCTCTTACCTTTACTAATTCATCTTCTTTTGTATCCTCCTTCATCTGATACTCATCACCGTCACTCTTCACTAACTTGAATTCATCTTTTATAGTTGCACTGCACATGTGCGTTTTTTGTGACTGACACATCGTGCTAGTTTTTCTCACATAACTAAATCTGAGTGAGTTAGTTAAGTGAATCTGGACGTATTCTCGTTTTTTGAATGAACCTGTGCAGTTAGAAAATAAATAAATGAACAAAAAATCAAGAAATTAAAATAGTTATTTTATATATTTTTTTAAGTTTAAAGTTATATTACTTGTTAAAAATTTAACTAATGTTAATTAATAAAAATATTAATTGATAATTATTATTAAATATTAATATTATGACTATAGATTTATTATTAATTTTTTAATTTAATAGAATTGTTAAATTTTTAATTTTTATTAATTAAAAAATTGTTTTGATTATGTTATGGTGATGGTGAAATGATGAGAAGAAGCAGGGGAGGTTCGGTTTTGGTCTGAAAGAAGGAGAAGAGGAGATGATTCCTCAAATCAAGAGGAGGATGTAGAATCGGTGCTAAAAATGGGGAGGATCGGATTTGGTAGCTTAAAAGAACTACTGGTTTCATAGGAGGTGGAAGGGAGGATCCGCGTCGGTGTGAAGCTGCGGATGAGAGCGGTACTGGTGTGATGGGAGATAGCCTAATGGTGAGGTGCAACGAAGAGATCATGGTCACCATTAGTTAAAATGGTCACTGATAGTTAAAATATAAATATCACCGATAAAAACAAAATAAAAGCTCACCGTTGCGAGAAGAGGTCACCGATGGAGATAAAATAAAAAGGGCACCGATGTAGAATAAAAATTAAGGTTACCAATAGAATGAAAGGTTACAGATAGGTATATAAAAAAAATAAAAATAAAATAAAGGCTACCGATACTTGAAATTAAAAAGGTCACTGATGCAAAAGGAAATCGTTAGTACAAAAGGTCACTGATGCAATTAAAGGTCACTGATGCAAATAGGTCATCGGTTGTACAAAAATAAAGAACTAACAGTGACCTTAAAAAAACAAAAATTTAACTTAAAATTAAAACTTAATTTAACTAAATAAAAAGATTGAAAATAATAAATTAAATGAAAGATAAACACCATAAATTTAAAACAGGATTATTATTAGACTTAAAACTCTAAATTCACAATTAAAATTATTAATTGATAACACTTAAATTAATAACTAGATATTTGATAAACCAAATTCATAAAAGTATTAAATTAAAATTCCTATATAAATTAATTATAGGGTAAGCAGTGAGTAAAAAATTGTAGCATCGGTGACCCAATAGGTCACTGATAGCTCTTGTCTACCTCACCGGTAGACTAAAAACAAAATATAAATAATAAATAATCTAACTGCATACAAAAGATTAAATAATTAATGTTTTAAATTTCTAAAATGATTAATTAGTTAAGTAAGTGAATACTTATAAGTTAAAAGAGAACTATTTTATTTATTTAAAACTAAAACTCTTTACTTAATTAAATAAGAGGATAATTAAACATATTAATTAATGAAATTCATATATTTTAATGAAACTAAATTAAAGGATAAAATATTATAATAAAGAGTATGTTAATTAGATAGAAATACGATGATTAAATAATTGTTTATAAAAATGTTAATTTATTAAAAAGTCAAGCAGATTTTAATTAACCAAACTAATTAAGAATTAATTAAATTAGAAAAGTAAGGTAAGGTTAAAATAATTAATTTAAAGACTACAAATACATACATAATTATAAAAATTGTTTAAATAACAAAATTAGTTATAAAAATACAAAATTAAAATTATTTAGTAAAAATTAATTAAATAATTAATTAAATCATTAAAAATTAAGTAAAAAGATGTGGCAAAGCTATGTAAAAATAGAGCCACATAACCTTCCATTCCATGTAGTAAAAGTAAAAATGGGTAAAAATAACTTTAAACATACATATAAGAATAGTAATCATTTTATGAAAAAAAAATTAGAAAACATGGACATTGATGATAAATATATCCCCAGTAAATACTTACATATAAACAATCTCAAATAAAAATGAAATTGTAAAATTATCCATTACCTTAGGTATAATTTCTTCTGTATGTGTCCAAAATTTCTGATTATTGGGTTTAAACATATTATTAACTTGTAACAGAACCAAGATAATATTTATGATATCATATATCAATCACGTATGACTTTATATAACCCTTTTATTTATCAGTTCCATGTTAAAGCAGCGTCTGGGTAATAATCATTTTATTTATCATACGTGTTTTGACTTGTTATTCTTAATCTTATTACTTGGATCATGATTTACTTACTTATAAAATGTAAAAAATAATTTATATATCATAAGTATTCATTATATAAATATATATAATAGATAGATAAATGAAATGGAATACACCGTTCATGGAGACGATATGTCATACGTATGTATGAACGCTTTTCTGTTTCCTTATTGAAATGAATGGAATAAATTACATGATGTATATATATATATATCAAATAGCATTATTATGTCATATATTTCATGCTTATTTATTATATATACTTTATAATCATTCTTGAATGGTTATCATGGAGAATTAATATCATCGCGTCGTGGAGACAGTAAGTCGTACATATGAACGAGTGATGATATTATTCAATTAATGGTTAAATGGTATGGAATTGGATGGTATATTAAATATAAAGAATAATTATCAGGTTATATTCATTATTTAAATCCATTATACTCATAATTATACTCATTCAAATTTAGTATATTGAATAAAAAATTACACCACAGAGTGGAGACGGTAAGTCGTAAAAATGCACACATGGTGATATTGTTATCCATAGGATGGATAAAAGGAGGTATAAGGTTGTACCATAATTATAATAACAAATCATAATTTATAAGATGATGTATTTATTACTTTATTATGAGAACAACATAAGAAGAGGAAGTAGAAGAAGAATATAATTTTGGAATAGGTGATAAAACAATTACCTACTTTTTAGGTATCTCTTTTTGGTATGCACAAAAGGACTCCTTAAGATGGATTTATCCCCAAAGGGAGGCCTCTAGGATGAATTGAGGGAAGTTGGGAGGATATTTGGGTAGGGTTTGGCCGAGCCAAATGGATTTGGAGGTGTGATTAAAAGAGAAGTAGATGTCCCCTTTTATAAGAGAGGGGAGGGGCACCTTTGGAAAGTCTTGAAATATTAATTTATTATAAATTTATTTTAGGTTTATAAAGATATAAAACTCATTTATTCCAAAGATAAGATGAGTATGGTTCTAAATCCTCTCAACCAATAAAATTTAGACATGTTTTTATTTTCTTTTAAACCTAATCATTTTGATTTATCCGTATTTAATCTATTTAATTTTATTTGTGGTAATAAAATTCTTAATATTTAGTCGTTATGAATATTTACTTATGTGTTATCAATTTTCCATAATTGGATACTTTATAAAATTTTAGACCATATAATTTTCACTCTGTAATTTTTAAATATTTTTGTGATTTTTGAATAATTTAATAATACGTTATTTATATAAAATATCAATAGTGACAATTTTTATACTATTAATTTATTATACTTTGAATAAAATCCACACAAAAGAAAAATGTGAACTAAAATATTTAATACACTCATAAAATGTAATTATCACCTAGAAATTTTTTTATCACATTAATTAGTTCATATAATATTTTTTTTAATATTTGTAAACTCATTTATTTGAAATTTCTATTAATAAAATAATTTCTATAACACTATTGTGTCATCATTAATGGTAATTATTTATTCTCTAAAAATTCTAAATGAATTTAAATGATGTATATAATTTTATTATCTTTCTGGAGACTACTTATTTTTGAAGTTTTATCAAGTTTATCACTACATTAAAATTATTATATTGATAAGATATATGAGAGTGACATGTTGTCACTTTCTTTTGTTTTAATTATAATTACATCACTTTCACAGACAGAAGTCAATTAAATGAATCAGTTCTAGCCGATAGATTATATTGGTAAACTTTATTTCAGACAATAAGATTTTTTTAGGTGTTTGTGTAATTTTATTATCTTTATCATATTATTAGTTACCCTAATTATACCTGATTTACCTTTAACTAAGGTAAATAAAAATTACTGTAGTTACTAGTCATAATATCCAAAAAAATAAAAGTAACCTATTAACATAAATTGGACCCACTGATTCCAAATATGGAATCCATTTTTCATAATTCAAAACATAGAATTGGCAGAAATTAATTTAAAATTAATTCCCGTTGTCAAAACCAAAAAGCGGGTTTTTAAGAAGTAAAAACTATCAAAAGATTAACATGTGTTTATGTCCAATTTAAATGTGAAATTACATCAAATGTCCAAACATGGATTAAAATATAAAAACATAATCCAATTAAACTTTAAAACTAATTAAAAATATAATCTAACTATATAAATAAATTAGATGAAAAGGTGGTTTTGAATAAAAATGCAGTGTTTTTCACTATTCATTAAAATAAGAATTTCATCAGGAAAATACCAAAATTTCAACCAAGGTAAATTTTGATGTCTAGAATCTAAATAAGAATTTTATTATCTCAAATATAACTTAGAAAATTTTTAAAAACTATATTTAAAAAGGGTTTTCCATCAAAAGGCAGTAAAATTGTATTTCTCTGAAAAATACTTCTTTTATCTGAAAAATTGAATTTGTTCTTATATCATATCTAGAAAATACATAAGATGAATTTTAATGTTATATAAAATTAAAAATTTGGTTAATACTATTAATAACGACTAGTTTATATCCCATTAAATAATAATATTTTCATAATATATCATTGTTTAGTGAAACTCGGTATTGCGTACAACGCAAACTATCAAGGAAGGTTGCTCTTGCATGTAACGCAATCCAAGTCAATGTTGCATGTAATGAATGATTCCTTTGGTGTTTCTTATTACATAATCTAAACATAGTTCTTTTATACATTAAACAAAATCTATACTCAGTGTTGTGTTTATCGTATGCCAACTCGATGTTACGTGTAACATATGACAAGTCAGTTTAGTGTGAAGGGAATTTTTGACTTAGTGCATTTCAATATATAGATGAAAATTTTAATTTATTCAAAAAAATGGTCCATAAAAACTCAGGGTGTTACAGGTTTATGGTATATTCATATCATAAGAGTCATAAGTATATATTCATTCATAGGAATCTAAACTTGTGATAAAGACTCTAGGTTTATTATATTTAGAATTTGGATTTTTATATTTATTATACTCCTAGGAAAGAGATTGTGGTTTCTGATGCACTAATAATGGAATTACTAACTCAATAGCTGAAGCAATTGGCGGAGTTGTGGTCTCCCATGAGTTTTTTCACTGAGATGATCTTGGGAATGGAAAGAGGTTGTTTGTAAGGTGTTCTTAGCCTCGGTGAAGGATGACTCATCATTGGATGAGTAGGTTTATCTTGACCAGGTATCATGCACTAATTTACAGCACTTTAGTAAAATCCTAAATGGTGTGGAGACCTCAGTTGAGTGGTCGCGTTCTCTTATTAGTCCTCATGTTTCCAATGAAGATTGGTCATTCTGATCTCTCTAAGGTGGAAGCTGATGGACGATGGGACCAGGTCTTATTGGTCTTTATACCATAGGACTACTATGATGTATCATGATATGATATGTTAGCATTGTTGGAAAGGTTTGATATGGTTGATTGTAGATTATGTTTCATGGTGCTTTACTTATCAGAGAATCAAGGAAGAGAACCAAATACATGCTAGTTTGTTTCAATCCATTCTCGTTTCGATATGGAACTGTGTTGATATTTCCATAGACTTTTTCATTGGTTTACCACAAACACGTAATGGGAAGTATGAAACTTTTGTGATTATTGATTGACTTATTAAATCATCTCATTTCCTCCCCATCAAGTATATGACGATGTTGGAATAGATCAGGAACTTATAAGTATGAGAGGTTATGAGATTTCATAGGGTTCCCTCTATGATTATTTTGGATCAAGACCTGAGGTTCACATCCATGTTTTAGAGAGGTTTCCAAGGGGGTTCTGGATTCCTGGTTAAATTTGGGTATGGAATATCATTTATATATGGATAGGCAGACAGAGAGATCTATTCAGGTTCTTGAGGATATGCTTTGAGAATGTGTTCTTAACTTTAGTGGTTCATGGTAAAGGTATCTATCTCTAGTATAATCTTCCTATAACAATAGTTATCAGACTTTGATTAATATGTTACCCTTTGAATCATTGTATAGATATCCATGTATATATCTTTTATGTAGGGATAAGTTGGGAGTGTGGTCCTAGGTTGGACTAAGCCTTGTTTAGGAGATAAAAAAAGGTGCAGTAGATCTAGGGGATATTTGTTGTGAAACAGAGTCATTTGAAATCCTATACATACCATCTTTTTCAACCTCTACAGTTTGAGGTTGGCAATCATGTATTTCTTCAAGTTTCACCATGCTTAGGACACCATCGTTTGGGAAAGTTGGGTAAGTTGGCACCAAGGTTTATGGGCCCCTTTAAGATAATTGAGAATATTGGAAAGGTAGAATATATGTTGGACTTTCTATATCACTTAAAACTGATTCACAACATGATTAATGTTTCCCAGCTGAGGAGGTATCAACCAGATCCTTCCTATATGATTTAATGGGAGGGTGTTGATCTTGATCCCGACACCAATGTATTTGAGAAACCAATTCATATTATGGATCTCAAGGATAAGGTACTACGTGGTAAAACAATTCCACTAATTTGTGTATTATTTAAGGGTGGATGGGATAGTCATGAGATGTGGGAGATGTAATTTTTTGATGAGGTAGTAGTGGCCTTTTATTTTTTCTAATCAAGGATCATGAGCACTTTATGGGGATAAAAATCATTTTTGGTGGTGATATTATGACATCCTATCACCAACTCCCAAGTATTCCAAATCCCAAGTTTTATTCATCCTCTGTTTGGGTGGTTTTCTTCACAGGGGAATGCCTCATGGAGGGGCTTGTTACAGCGTGGGATATGCTCAATATGGCATGGTCAAAATGGTTGTGACATGTAATCTAGGAGATGAGTTTCTTATAGATACTACCATATTCGACATAGTTGTATCATAGTTACCCAGTTATAGTGTAGGCCTTCAGTTTGGATGATCCCTACAGCATGGAGGTAGAAGCTATGGCATGGAGTCCTTCGGGGAGTTTTGGTTGGTTCTACAAAAAATGGCACTTGTGCGACATGGTGCATCTTGTTATGATGTAGAGTATCTCCTAGAAAATAGGATCTACGATCATAGAACTGAGATGTAGTTTTGATCATAAGGGATGTGATGTAGTCCCAAACCATGTGTCACGATCCCTTTTATCCTAGCCCCTCATGCTTTGTGATAGGAGAAACCTATTCCATAGTGTGTAATTTTGTGGCATGGTCTAAGAGTTTGTGTTATTATATTCTATTTTATAGACTATCTATAAATTCTTGGACTCCCTCTAGACTAGTTCTTTTATCGTTTTTCTCCCCCTAGTCTTAAGTGTCCAATAGATCCTTTTTAAGGACTAGAATCCACTATTTATTTAGGTTCAACCTCAAGCTTTGTAAGACCAATTATTAGTTATTTTTATCCATTCATGAGGTAGGAATCTTTATACAAAGACTCTAATTGATGTATTTCGGATGTTCTTATATAAATTTCTCTAGTTTGTCTTATAAAATGGATGAATCTAGAATTATAGTGGATTGGAATTGAGAAATTATTGTTTTTAAAAGGGTTTTCTCTAAAAATGGTTTTAGACACATGAATTGTTGTTAAAATTCATTTAAGGTGGTTTTTAGTACTAAAATGTATTTTCCAGCATGGAAGCAGATTTGATTCATTGTGATCTTTTTTTAATTACTTTATGAGGTTTTGTTTTAAAATGGATTTTAAACCATTGAATCGTTAATTATTCTCTGTGAAAAATATATTTTGAAATGTAATAAATTTTTTCAAATGGTTTTGAACAGCATAGCACATTCGAAGCCTAGGGTTCATAGATAAATAGACATGTCACTTTAGTGTGTGTGATGAAACTAGAGGTTTTGTGACATTAACAGGACATGATGGGACTCAATATCATTTAGATCCACATTATTACTAGTTTATGCTTCCTTTTATACCTAGTACGAATTCGCATAGGTTAGATCCAAATCGTTTGATTTGACATTTATGATTGGTTTTACACATGATTGTGTTTTTCATGGTTTGATTTCCCACTTTTTTATCTTATGGTGTATCCAAGGATGATTTTTTTTATGCTCATATTATTTATTATATACACTTTTCACATTCTTTATTATCATAATATGATAAGATTTTATGAAAAACCAAAGGATGTTTTTCTTTATGAAAATATTGTATCTTCTAGAAATGATTTATAAACTGGTTTTGTTTTAAATATAGAACTATAATTTTCTTGATATTATCCATTGTATTGATTCCTTGGTTAAATCCTACTAGGATTTGTGTTCACACCCTAAATTTCTCTTTGGTTGTTTATGGATGTGGGTTTTTCAGACTTGAGTAAAATTTGAGGTCATCTTATAGTATGTCAACTTCTCTTGGTCATTGATGCCTTCGATGTGTGTTAGTTTGGTGGTGATGGATGGTAACATTGAGCTTTGTTCATTAGCTTGTCTTGTTTCACTTTCAGTTTCAATTATTTGGGCTTGACTTTGTTTATTTCATGATTAAAGTCTCTTTCTTCTATTTTGTACTCAGTTTTTTGTTACACATTAGATTGTTTGATTGTTCTATTTATACTCACCTTATAGATGATATTATTGGGTGACTTTTCTAGTTAACCCAGGTCAGTTCATTACAAATATTGCTTAGTCCTTTCTGATAGAGATGACTATACAGATACCTAAATCAGAATATAGGAATTTCCTACATGCATAATTTATTGCAAAAAAACTCAAATCATTAACCAAAGGGTTTGATTCCAAATACAACATGGTTAATGTTTCATTATATTTTCCAAGAAAATCATCATATAATTTTTTTAAAGATGGTAAGGAATTGTACATTCATAATCCTTAATCAAATCTCACCATCTTATCTTCCTCATATTCAACACTTTCAGAGTGGATATTTAATATCCTTTTTTTCTTTCCTAAAAAAATTATTTGTTGACAACTCACTTTTTCTAAGGAATTTTTTTTAACAGGTGAAAGAAATCTGCTGAAAGTTTGTTAAGAAAGACTTTTTATAAATTTTATAAATAAATTAGGAAATTTAGAAAGATTTTTTATGAAAATTTCTCAACAATTTAGACAATGAAAAACTACTGATTTAATGTTTCCAAGATCATGAATAATCTCATGATATAAAATGATGTTTGTATATGATAATTGAAGTGAAACTGAATTATGTATTATCTTTACTAAACAAAACTTATGGATAATGAAAGTTGTTAATTTTGTACAAAGGGATGTTTTTCACAAACGATCTAGGCATACCAGATTCATATCATCATAAAAACTAGATCAGATGGAAGATCAAAAGCATTGGTTTCTAATATTCTTTGGTTTTGTAGAATGAGAAATGAATTGAATTGGGGACCAGTCTAATAAAAAATAAGTTATATTTCAATATCTATGTAAATTAAGAGGGATAAACCAAAATGAGAATACCAATCAATACAACAGATGAAGAAATTTGGATGTGACTAAAGTTTTTTGAAGCTACAATAATGTATTCAACCATATTCAGTGGTCCAAGATAAAAAGACAAAGAAAGAATAGATTTCTGTTGAAGCAATTTGTATTATGTTTTCAAGTGTAAAAGTGTGTAGATAAAGGTTATATGAAGATTGAAGTTATTGAAGTTATGAAGTGAACTTCTAAATAAATTCCATAAGAAAAAAATGGTATAGGATTCCATTTAATGAAAAATTCTAAAAATAAGATATATAATGTTTGATATAAGTAAAATTAAACATATGGAAAAAACATCGATCCATTGGACAAACACTTATTATGAACATCGGCAAAAGAAAGAGTTGGATGAAGAAAATCCATTTAAGAGAAATCGGAAAAATCATATTCAGATAAGGTTTTGGTAATGAAACCATCAGAAAAAAATTGATTGAATGAATTGATGTTGTGTAAGGGAAATTGGATGAAGTAGAGTCAGATAAATTTTTTTAATGAAGCCATCAGATGAAAAATAATTCCATAAGAAAAATTCTAAGTAAATTTATAATGTCCCAAAGTTAGTCTATAATTTTTTTACATCAATTTATTTTTTAACTAGATATGATTAATATAGTTTGATAAAGGTTGAAATTGTTGGAGAATTCAAGAAGATTTATGAATATCATAGAAGAGTTGAGAAGTGTCCAGAAAATTTTATTTAAATAGTAGTGATTAGTTTTGGAAATGGTTTCAGTAGGAAAACAAAAATGGATTCATACCTTTTCCACTCAGGTAGAACCTATATAAGGGTGGTGAGAAAGTAAAAATGTATTATTCACTATTCACATGTACAAAAAATATTAAAGGCGTCACAATTTTTGTTAGTCTAAGTTTCTAAATAAAGTTCACTTTCATATTGAATAAGAGTTCTGAAAAGAGAATTTTGATCAGAGTATCAGATACAGATTTAGTTCATAGAAATAAAATAGAAATAATTGAACATGTTTTTTTGTTTAGAATATTGATAAATAGAGGTTTTTATAATCTGGTAGAACATCAGTTTTGTATCAGACATATTTTTTAGTGAGTCATTCCATAAATACATTCATGAGATATAGAAAAGGGTGAACTGGATAAACCTTTTAGATAGAGAAAATTTGATGTAATTTATAGAATATTTTTTGTGGAGTAGTTTTTATAAATTTACATATTTTTTGGAACATTTTTATAAGAAAAATTTGTAAACTGTTAGGAGTTAGTATAATCATTCCTATCAGGAGATAGAACGATACTAATGAGAGTTTTATCAAATTTTTATTCACTTATTTATAATAGTGAATTTACAAAAACCCATAGGAGTGACCATGGAAAGGATATAGGTTCTCACACTAAAGTATAACCTTGTAAATCTTGCATGAGTTTTTTACTTTATCATATTTTCATGCTTATGAGATTGTTATAAAAGTTTATAAGAAAAATAACTCTAACAAGTTACTGGTGTTAAATTTAAAAAATTATAAATTTGTAAAAAGACAACCACTGATTCACCCCCCCCCCAATTGAATCAATGATCCTAAGGAACTTCAATTGGTATCATAGGAGAAGGTTCCCCTGTTCAATTGTTCTCATGGAAAATATAAATTTTTTCAATAAATGTTGTAGACAAACCATCGATAGAAATAATTATCAATGTAGTAAAAAGAGAATGATACCTTATCTTTTGTTGTTTATCCTGGAGGTTATTGATGCAATAGTTATTGGGTTTACACCCATTTAGAAAAATGATCCTATGAATTTTTATAACAAGAGAACCATTGAATTTGGTGAGAAAGAAAGAAATTTTATTCTTATGTATCTATCAAAAAAATTGTCACATGAAGTTACTTGGTCTCAAAATATCTAATGTAATTTGGGATAATCTTGAAAGTACCTTTAATGGAAACACCAAATTTAAGGAAGAAAAGTTACAAATCTGGTGAAGAATGTTTAAAGATATCAGAATGAGAGATGAAGAAAATATTAATGAGTGTTTCACTAGAGTTAATGATTTTTTGTATATAATAAAAGGATTTAAAGATATCCTGGAAGGTTCTTCAATTGTAAGGATACTCAAGATAAACACCCCTAAACTGTATAACTCTAAAATCTCAGCTTTAGAAGATAAAAAACATTTATCACTTGATAAATTTCATAACTTTCTTACCCATTATGTGATGAGAAAAAAATAATCATTAAAAACTAATATCGAGGATGAAATGGTTTTTAAATCCATGAGAAATATAAAAACCAAGATACTAGTAATCTTGACCTCAGTGATTCGAAATAAAAAGAAGATGATAAAATGAATGAAAATATCTTTTCTCTCATCTAGAAAAAATTATCAGAGAGTTAGAGAAAGGTATTTAGGAAAAATTACACTCAAATGTTTTGAGTGTGGAGGTATTGGGGATTTTTCTATAAATTACCCCAAGAAGAAAGTTGGTGAAAATGAAAACCATTCTGAAGAATAAAACCTAATGGAATAAGTTGAAAAAAAACTTCTAATGAAGATAATAAGTACACTAGTGGTATGAAAATTTTCATTGGAAATATAATAATCATGTTGAATAAGAAATTTGAATCTAAATCTACTAACAACAATTCTTCAGAAGATATAATTTCATAAAAATTTAGAACCTTCTTTGAAAATGTTGAGAAAAAGGGATATTCCTCAAACCGTGAAGGAGGAGAAGAATCTTATAGATAATATGAGTTCATATCTAAAATTTTATCATTTCTTATCTAAGATGCAATACTAAATAAATAAATATTAATAATGAATAAATAAATTTTAAGGGATATTAAAGAGATGAAATATTCCCTAAAATAAGAAGACAAGTATATTTAGGGGTTTATAAACCTCAAACTAAAAGTTACTAAATAGGGAAATATGGTGGAAGATCTCAGTAAGAAAATTGAAACTAAGTAATATGAGGTTTTTAAAACTCAATTGAAAATTATTGAGGATAAAAGAACCTTAATAAATGTGAACAAAATTTTCAACAAGGATTCAGAAGTAAAATCATAATCATCTCAAGTTGTATAAAAATATCAATCTAAGAATCAGGTGAAATATTCACACAATAAATATAAAAGTTCATATGATTTTACTAACAATGTAATAATAAGGGAATTTTTTTAAAATATTGTATTAGGAAAGGATATGAAAAAAAATATCATAATAACAAAATTTTAAAACAAAATTCATAAGAGTGTTTCCCCATGTAAGGAGAAAAAAAAATATAAAGATGTTATGAACCTCAAAAAATTAATTATAAGTAAATATCAAATTTCTATAGAAGATAGAGATTTAGTGTTTATTATTGGTGTTGAGGTATTTTTTCACACAAATATTATAATTGTTTTTACAACATGTCTCTACATGGAAGAAGGTATGAATTGAGGGGGAGAAATAATAAAAGAAAGGAGAACAAATTTCATAGGACATGGGAAGTATGAAGAACAAAATCACAAGATGTTAGAAATCTTCCAATAGAAAATAAGTTTGGGTACTAGGAGGAATATTTTGGAAGATTTGACAAATTAGGTCACTTTTCTAAAGAATGTTTACCAAACCTTCTTTCAAAAAAATATTATATTCTAGAAAATAAAAAGTGGCAGGAAAGTTGAAATTTGTAAAAAGATATTTTATTGTCAAGATATCTCATAAAGAAATTATAAAGAACAAACCTTAGATTATTGATAGTCATTATTCCTAACATATGATATGTGATTTAAAGATCTAGAAAGATGTTTAAAATCATGATTTAGGAGAAGTAACTTTTATAAATAATAGTTTTTTAAAATTAGATGAATATAAACTATTGGGATTAAATCTGAGAAAATAATATCTAAGGAAGTTTTATATATTGAAACGCTCAAAAAACATAATTAGTGTGAGAAAATATTTTGATTATGGAAATTAAGTGATATTTAAAAAATATTCATGTATCCTCAGATTTTTGGAAGATGGAAAAGTTACTACCATAGGAGAAAGTTCCAGTGGAAATCATTTTTAGATTGGAGAACTGTGTGTCACAAACCAACCCAGGTCAACCCTGAACCAGTCACCCGAGCTGGTCCATTACATGGCCCGAATGGCATTCCCAATCCCCATGGGCTGGAAACTAGTGTTGGGCATAAAAAGCAAAAAAAGGTGGGAACGATTTGGCCCAAAAAAGAAAGAGAGGGAAAAAAATTAAGACTGGCGACGAAAACTAAAACAAGCAGTGGAAAG
Organism: Viscum album; assembly: GCA_963277665.1. Classification (NCBI taxonomy): domain Eukaryota; kingdom Viridiplantae; phylum Streptophyta; class Magnoliopsida; order Santalales; family Viscaceae; genus Viscum; species Viscum album. The sequence goes on from OY728129.1 coordinate 1,616,606,828, forward strand.
AAAAAAAACAGGACATACCTCCCTGTGACCTTCAATTTCACCACCCAACCAAAGACAAGACTTGCTCCAATAATGAGCAAGTAAATCAAGAGAAATCGGACAAAGAGAACCTGCAAATGAAATGGTAAAAGATAGTCATGAGCACAAAAATGATCTATAGGGATGACAAAGTAAACCACTGAATCCAAGTATTTTCTTTCTTCAAACAATCCCTTAACACAAGTTTGAAATAAAACTATAAAAATAGGTTTTTCACATTTTAAAATAAACAACATGCTTTTCCCATTTGAAAATCCAATGCACACTATAAATCACTTTCAAAACCATTTTCAGTTTTTATAAAAAAAACCAAATACAAATAATACCATGGCTATGCTAAAAAGAAATAGGTAAACAGTACAGGATGAAAATAAATCAGTGAAGTGTGCTAACAAGAAACAGGTAAACAGTATAGGCTGGAAATAAATCATTGAAGAAGGAAGTAAACAAGTAATACAAGTTGAAACCATGGTCGATCCTGAACATCCCTAGACAACCCCTGGACGCACTCGGTTCGGAACCACCTCCCGGCGTATGGTGAATCCCCATAGTCTATAACTCACTGATCTCCCTCGCGAAAAAATCAGCGGAAAATCCCACCTGGCCTCTGAATCTACCAGAAGGCACCAACCCGTCTAATCGGGGCTGGTGAGAAATCGTCACTCGATAATCTATAAGACGCCCAGGAACCCATGGTGGTTATGTCACTGTCTAAGTTGGAGGCCCTCGCACGCGTGACTCATCTCACTGCACTTGCCTACCCCAAACACGGACACCAATATACGATAACCCATAAGGGATATCCCTCCTATAAAGGTTCCCCATATTTATATACATACTTTTCATATCACACGACGGTGCCAACCGGGCCGCCATACCAGTTAATATTTGAACCATTTCCTAAAACGTTTCAAGTTTCCAATCGAACATACACATATGTCAAACCACAATCCTTTCTAGAAACCAACACCATTCACGAAATAATTAAAGTTCACAAAGTCACCATTTGATTGTCAACCAAACCCAAACCCAAAGCCATTTTAAAATAACCAACCAAAATACATGTTGTTTAAAGTTCGCGCACTAAAACAAATTTACCCAAAACACACTTACCAAAGACACCACCTATCATCCTAGAAACATACGCACACAAAAAACTTTTCTTAAGTATGTTTCTCACCTCGTTCATAATTTAATAAAACTTTTAAACAATTTATAAATCGATTCCAAATGGCTCAAAAATGGTTTACACTAAAAATACACCAGATTCATATAAAATTACATAGACTCAAACAAGGTACCACTTGAAACCCTATTTTTTTAAGAAGTTATAAAAAATTAAAATAAAACACCTTAATAAACCGAAATCACTCAAATAGCACATTAACCCAATTTGCACCAACACATGCATAATCAAAGAATCTCACCAAAATATAATTTTGACACATTAAATAGAATTATAAACACAACAATGAATTCAATAAGGGGTATTATAAAGCTGAGAATCAATTAAAATAAATAATTTGAAGGATGCAAGTGTCAAAGAATGCATCGAATAGGATAAACCAGGATTCACCTACCTCAACCCAAGTGAAGACACAACGCCACTATAATGGAAGGATGAACTGAGCCTCGCGGTCCCTTCACGCATGCGCGCCACCAAGAAAAACACAAAATCACGAACACGACATTTAATAATAGATCCATAAAAACACAAAAAATAGGAAAAGAAGTATACCTATGGATAGATGAGGAGACGGCTACCGGCGAGGGGAACCGCGGCCACGTCGGAGCAAAGCGGAGGCACAACAAAGGAGGATAGGGTCGCGCCAGAACAAATGATCGAGAGCGGGGTGGGCTCAAGTCCTCTGAAGGCACACCGGACAGGAGAGGTAGGTCCGGCAGGGGTGGTCAGGCCACCGGAGCAGGGAGGGCGGCGTCGGAAGGTGCGCCACCGGCAAGGGGGGCGGGCCGCGGGGGTTTGCAGCACGGAGGCGCGGCGCGTGGCGGGTCGTGGCTGGAGGCAGGACCGGTGGGGATGTCGCCCGAGAAGCGGGAGGAGATGGGGGCCGCGGGCGCGGCGGTCGGAGGCAGAGGTCGGGAGGCGGGGTCAGCCGGGACCAGCGTGCGGTGAGGGGAGCGGGAAAGGGGCAGGCCTCTGGGCACCGTGATGGAGGAGAGGGGAGGGCCGCCCGGCGCTGCGAGGGGGAGATAAAAATGGGGGGGGGGGCAGCCCCCCTAGGGTTTCAATATATTTTTTTCAATAATAATATTAATATTAATAACATTAATAATAAATAATAATAATAATATAACCAAAATAATAATAACAATTTTATTATTAAAAAAACATAGCCTTATTATTATTACCATTAAGCATTTAATAAAAAATCCATTTTATTTATTTTAAATTATTTTATTTTATTTCACTCATCATATAATTAATTAATTTAATTAATTCGAAAACCGAGTAGTCGCGAGGTTTGTGTGCGGTCAAAAACGCAGTCGAGCATGCTGCTCTTTGATCGTGCCACCTGGCACTTCCCACTCACATGGTTAAATAATAATAATAATAATAATAATAATAATAATAAAATGTGTGTTTGTCGCACGGCCTTTATAAACTGTGCGTAAGCACGCACCATGACTTGGAGCCACTTGGGAATCCGCGCGGACTCCACATAGTTACCCTTAACTGTGCAGGATGGCCGCGCGATGATGAAAAAGCATTCAAAGAACAAAATAATCTTTAAAGTAATTAAATAATAGATGAATCAGGTCGGGGTGTGACAATTCTCCCCACCACAAAAACTTTTTTCCCCCAGAAAGTCACCAAGCCAGAGGACTATCCAAACTTGAGAAAATGCCCGAACAAAACCGAGAGAGATAAATTCAGAACCTCGAGGTGAATATTCACTCCACAAGTCACACCTGACCTACCCAGAAGAAACCACAACTTTAGAGAATGGGAGAACATAAGAGGGTTCTCCCCACCACATGTACTTAACTAAAATGGAAATTTAAAACCCAAGGACACCACCTTCAGAGAGAGGGTCCCACGCGGGAACTCTCAACTGATCGAAACCAATTTCCATACCACGAGGAAGGGAATTCCTCCATTGAAACTTGAAATTCTCGATCCAAGCCATCCAACACTAAAGAAAACTCATAAGAAGGACTTAACCTAGACAGTGATCCAAAAACACCGATCCTCAGTTCCACAAGATGCAAACATCTCCAAACGAGCACAACTAAACCAAGATCATCCCATACAAGGGTCAAACACACTTCAAGAGAAATGCACGATTCAGAAACTCACATTCAAATCACAAGCCTGCTTGAATTACAATTAAACATATCCATCAAAAGTTCACAATAAAACAATGAACTAACAACAACGAAACAGCTCAAGTAGCAGTGAAACAAGATTGAAAGGATTTTAAAAATTCTTTATTCCAACATGGAACACATAATCTGGACCGAGGATTCACACATCCGGCAACTCCTAACTGTGCTCGAGCTCCACCCTGGGACCTGTGGCTGGGGTTCTGATGGCTGAAGAATCTCCTGCCTCACGTTCAAGAACTAGAATTCTCCAATCAGGACATCTTCTTCAGGCGTCGCTTCCTGCAAAACATCTCCAAATGACCCAGACAGCCGCAGCGATGACACGTCTTTGGTGGATTGCGACAAGATGGCTTTAAATGCCCGAAATGACCACACTGATAGCACACAACGGAACGGTCCAATGAACTGGAAGCCAGAACCGCTACAGGGGGCTCTTCAGAAATAGGTCCCTCCAGTATACACTGCTCCCCGGATGGGGAACCTTCATGCGAGCCAACCACCACTGACTGCACACCAAGAACGAGATCAGCCAAAAACACCTCATCTACCAACTTCTCGAAACATGTTTCTCCCGATGAGAGCACATTCTATACAATATCAGGACGAAGAACCCAAATGAAAAGAGGAACTTTCATTTGGTCTTCTGATGCCACCTCTAAAGAATAGGACACCATCTCTTTAAAGTGGTCAACATAATATTTTACCAACCGTTGGCCTTGCCAAACATCCCACAACTCTGCTTCCTTCTTCAACTTCACCTCCTCAGGTAGGAACTCTTGGATGAAGGTGGCCTTAAACACTTCCCATTTCATCTCAACTTGCATCGCAGATGGGGAAACCAACTTCCACTGGTCCAGAGATGGACCCTCAAACAATCCCAAAACAGCACGAACTCTGACAGCCTCAGGAGTTCCCAACATCCTGAAGACACATTATACCTCTTCAAGCCACTCCACTACTTCTGACGGACCTCGATCACCATGAAGAACTAGAAAAGTCTGAGAAGGACCAAAAACTGGGCATGAAGCATTAGAAACTTTGGGGATCTTTCTGGGTGACATTCTCTGAACAACATAAAAACACAGAGCCAAAAATCAGCATCCAATCAAATCTTAACCAAAAAGGACAATCGCATGCCAAACACCACAAACACAACTCAGAAATCCACTTTTCGAAAATCGACACTTCATTTCATTTTCAAAACCACATTATTTCAAGGGTGCTTTCCAAACACAAATCCAAGTTTATAAAACAAAAACCAATTTCCAAAATCGTTTTCCTCTTTCAAAAAAATCATTTTAGAAAGACAAGGTCAAACCTTTGGTTTCAAATAGACACTCATGACATCTCATGAATCTTCGCATGCATGTCTATCCATTCCGCTCACATCATCCATGAACGAGTGCCTCTCATGCATTTTTCACACATGACCACACACATGCAATCATTCATAAATAATACCAAGGGTCTCACCCAATCCATTTCCTTACCAACTCCAAACAAGCACCAAAATTTGAAGCCAAAACACTTTTACTTTGAAAACTCATTTTACCAATTTAAAACCATTTTATAGAAAACATTTTTATTTAAAACAAAACCGCTTTCACTTTTCAAACACACGCATTACACCACCCAAAACCAAGATGACGCCCAACTTGCATCAAACTAGCAGAGTGAGGGACTAGTAGTCATGCTTAACTCGGCAACATGGTAGTGGGTCATGTCCCAAGTAAGCATTAACAACTAGGAGGGACTTAAACCATGTACTCGGACTCCACATGGGTCACTACTCCATGTGAAATCATGACGTAACACCAGTTTGCCTCCGTTGTCATCCCTCAATCCAAAACAAAGGCAAAAAGAATCAAGTCCCAGACTACCCCTGGTAACTCGAGGTTCAGAACGAGCAAGGTTTCATGACGCCCTTCTCGTACCTACCTATCGAGTCCCGATAGTCCTAATCTCCAACTACCAGACACCCCAAATAACAAGAACCAACCTCTCTCTGATACCATTTTGTCACGAACCAACCTGGGTTGACCCTGAACCGGTCACCTGAGCCGGTCCGCGACATGGCCCGAAGGGCGTTCCCGATCCCCATGGGGTGGCAACTAGTTCCGGGCATAAAAATCAAAAAAAAAAAGAGGGAACAATTTGGCCCAAAAAAGAAAGACAGGAAAAAAAAATTTAAGACTGGCGACGAAAACTAAAGCAAACAGCGGAAAGAAAAAAAACAGGACATACCTCCCTATGACCTTCAAGGTCACCACCCAACCGAAGACAAGACTTTCCCCAATAATGAGCAAGTAAATTAGAAGAAACTGGAAAAAGAGAACTTGCAACTGAAATGGTAAAAGATATGCATGATCACAAAAATGATCAGTATGGATTCTAAAGTAAACCATTGAATCCAAGTATTTCCTTTCCTCAAAAAATCCCTTAACATAAGTTTTAAATACAACTATAAAAATAGGTTTTTCAAATTTTAAAATAAACAACATTCTTTTCCCATTTGAAAATCCAACGCACACTATAAATCACTTTAAAAACCATTTTTTGTTTTTATAAACAAAACCAAATACAAATAATACCATGGTTGTGCTAAAAAGAAATAGGTAAACAGTATAGGCTGAAAATAAATCAGTGACGTGTGCTAACAAGAAACAGGTAAACAGTACAGGATGGAAATAAATCAGTGAAGCAGGAAGTAAACAAGTAATACAAGTTGAAACCATGGGTGATCCTGAACATTCCTAGACAACCCCTGGACGCACTCGGTTCAGAACCACATGTCGGCGTATGGTGAAGCCCTATAGTCTATAACTCACTGATCTCCCTCGTGAAAAAATCAGCGGCAAATCCCACATGGCCTCTCAATCTACCAGAGGGCACCAACCCGTCTAATTGGGGCTCGAAAGCAATCATCACTCGATAATCTATAAGACGCCCAGGAACCCATGGTGGTTATGTCACTGTGTAAGTTGGAGCCCCTCACACGCGTGACTCATCTCACCGCACTTGCCTACCCCAAACACGGACACCAATCTACGATAACCCCTAAGGTATATCCCTCCTATAAAGGCGCCCCATATTTATATACATACTTTTCATATCACACGAAGGTGCCAACCAGGCCGCCATACCAGTTAATATTTGAACCCTTTCCTAAAATGTTTCAAGTTGCCAATCGAGCATACACATCTGTCAAACCACAATCCTTTCTAGAAACCAACACCATTCACAAAATAATGAAAGTTCACAAAGTCACCATTTGATTTTCAACCAAACCCAAACCCAAATCCATTTTAAAACAACCAACCAAAATACATGTTCTTTAAAGTTCTCTCACTAAAACAAATTTACCCAAAATACACTTACCAAAGACACCACCTATCATCCTATAAACATACGCACACCAAAAACTTTTCTTAAGCATGTTTCGCACCTCTTTCATAATTTAATAAAACTTTTAAACAATTTATAAATCGATTCCAAATGGCACAAAAATGGTTTACACTAAAAATACACCTGATTCATATAAAATTACAAAGACTCAAACAAGGTACCACTTGAAAACCCCTTTTTTTAAGAAGTTATAAAAAATTAAAATAAAACACTTTAATAAACTGAAATCACTAAAATAGAACATTAACCCAAATTGCACCCAATTTGCACCAACACATGCATAATCAAATAATTGCACCAAAATATAATTTTGACACATTCAATAGAATTATAAACACAGTAATGAATTAAATAGGGGGTATTATAAAGTTGCGAATCAATTAAAATAAATAATTTGAAGGATGCAAGTGTCAAAGAATGCATCGGAAAGGATAAACCAAGATTCACCTACCTCAACCCAAGTGAAGACGCAATGCCACTATAGTGGAAGGATGAACTAAGCCTCGTGGTCCCTTCGCACACGCACGCCACCAAGAAAAACACACAATCACAAACACAAAATTTAGGAATTGATCCATAAAAACACCAAAAAAATAGGAAAAGAAGTATACCTATGGACAGAAGAGGAGACGCTTACCGGCGAGGGGAACCGCGGCCACGTCAGAGCAAAGTGGAGGCACAACGAAGGAGGATAGGGCCGTGCCGGAACAAACGCTGGACAGTGGGGGGGCTCAGGTCCGCCGGAGGCACACTGGACAGGAGAGGGAGGTCCGGCAGGGGTGGTCGGGCCACCGGAGCAGGGAGGGCGGCGCCGGTAGGTGCGCTGCTGGCAAGGGGGGCGGGCCGCGGGGGTGTGCAGTGCGGAGGCGCGGCGCGCGGCGGGTCACGGCCGGAGGCGGGACCGGAGGGGATGTCGCACGGGAAGTGGGAGGAGAGGGGGGTCGTGGGTGCGGCGGTCGGAGGCAGAGGCCGGGAGGCGGGGTCGGTCAGGACCGGCGTGCGGTGAGGGGAGCGGGAAAGGGGCGGGCCGTCGGGCGCCGTGAGGCAGGAGAGGGGCGGTCCGCTCGTCGCTGCGAGGGGGAGAGAAAAAAATGGCGGGCGCAGCCCCCCCTAGGGTTTCAATGTATTTTTTTCAATAATAATATTAATATTAATAACATTAATAATCAATAATAATAATAATAATATAACCAAAATAATAATAATAATTTTATTAATAAAAAAAATAGCCTTATTATTATTACCATTAATCATTTAATAAAAAATCCATTTTATTTATTTTCAATTATTTTATTTTATTTCACTTATCATATAATTAATTCATTTACTTAATTCAAAAACCGAGCAGTTGCGGGGTTCGTGTGCGGTCAAAAACGCAGTCGAGCATGCTGCTCTTTGATTGTGCCACCTGGCACTGCCCACTCACATGGTTAAATATAATAATAATAATAATAATAATAATAATAATAATAATAATAAAATGTGGGTTTGTCGCACAGCCTTAATAAATCGTGTGTAAGAACGCACCATGACTCGGAGCCACTTAGGCATCTGCGCAGACTCCACATAGTTACCCTTAACTGTGCGGGATGACCGTGCGATGACGAAAAAGCATCCAAAACACAAAATAATCTTTAAAGTAATTAAATAATAGATGAATCGGGTCGGGGTGTGACACTGTGAAACTCTTATTTATACGTACTGATGATGAAAAATTTATGACATTGTAGGATTGGGAATATTTACTGTAAAAGTACTAACAAAAATTAAAAATTATATGTTGTTAAAAACTTTCCTACATTCAAAAGGAAAGAAGTTTATGTTTTTTAAATAGTTCAGAAAGGAAAGACAAATAGTAAAATCCATTAAAAGGTTTAAATTCAATCTCCTGGGCCTCTTAAGAATATTCACTTGGATCCTTGTGGGTCAATGAGACATCGGTCAATGAAACTTTAATTCTCATTTATTAATTTTATTTATTATTTCACTTCGATAACCAATGTTATGTTTGTGAATCATAATTATAGGTTGTGGAAATTTTCATATTTTTTAGAATATAAGATCAAAGGGCAATGGGTGTTTATATAATGAAGTTAAGAACTGACAATGGAAAGGAGTAAACATGTAATTAATTAAAATCCTATCTATTAAAGTATAGAATTAAACATCAATACGGTGATGTATACACCCATCAAAAAAATAGAGTGGTAGAAACAAAAAATAGAATTTTTGTGGAAATGGGAAGAAACATGATGGATAAGTATAAACGTTCTATGTTTTAATGGAGAGAAACTAGTAGTATTTCTGTACATGTATAGAAAACTTGTTTGTTAAAAATAAATACAACATTACTTCCCATGAAATGTGGTATAATAAAAAAACCTTTAATAAAATATTTCATGGTTTTTGGATGTACCTTTTTGCTAAGAATAAAAAATATATATCAGGGAATATTTGATAAAAAATATGAGGAAGGAATATTAATGGGATATTCATCCATTTGAAGAAGATAAAATTTTGGAACAAATATTCACAAAATTTGGTGGATTCTTATGATGTGAAAGTTATTGAAAATATAAATTCCTTAATAAAGTTTGCTGATAATTTTGTGGAATAAAAATTGATGACTTATAATGAGTATAAAAAAAGAGAAGATAAATGTGAAAAAAATAGGAAAATTAATATTTAGAAGAATCATGTGATGAGGAAAGTTAAATAGGAGGAAAAAATATGAAATTTTATACTCTAAAGAAACAGTTTAAATCTAAAAACATTACTGAAAATTAGAAATATATTATTTAGACTAGAATAAAGTTGAGATTAGAAAAATCAAACATCACTCATCTCACAGATTGAAATATAATTTGTTTCAGAAGTAGTTGAACATAAATAATGGGTTGGTGCTATAAATGAAGAGTTGGATCATATAGATAAAAATTAAACCTAGAAAATTATTCCATATCTAGTAGGAAATAATATTATTGGGGGAAAGTGGGTTTATAAAAATAATCTGAATGAACATAGATAAGTTTCATGAAATTATGCATGACATGTTTGTAAAGTTTATTCATGGGTTAAAGGTGTGGATTTTCAAGATTTTTTTTTAATTTTTGTAATATTAGAAACTATCAAAATGTTCATATAATTGGTTTCAAATATTTTTTATAACATTTATTAAATGAATGTAAAGTCATATTCCTAAAATATATAAATTTATGAAGAGGCTTATATTGATCAACCTTTTAGGTTTTAACTTAATAAATATGGAACCAATATTTTTAAGTGGAAGAAAGCATTGTACGGGTTGAAACAAGCTCCATGTGACTAGTACACAAAGCATGACATTTTCTTAAAAACGTTAAATTTTTATAAAAGGAAAGTTAAAAGAATCTAATATGTGAAGGAGATGAACTTAGGTACTCTGATTTTTATTATTTATTTTAACAGCCCAATATTTTATGAAATATGGTCTTTAAAATTAATTTAAATTATTTAATAGATTTTTTTACATGAAACAAAAATTTTATCTTATCTTACACACAACATGATTTTTATCTTGCATTTTTCACAACATTGAGTCTCTTTGATAATGTGTGTTACACACAAGGCCCATCCTTACCAAAAACAATATACTATTAATATTATTATAATAGTTATCACCTCAATGTTGGAATAGTGGGAATAAATATGATTAAATAAATTATGAAAATATTTTTAACACATTTTTATTTAATGAATCCTTTAGTGACCAATTAAATAGAGATAAAACTAAAAACCAATTGAATATAAAGGATTTGTTTTTATAAAAATACTATTTTATGCCCAAAAAGGAATTTAATCTTGATAAATTAATTAAATCGCTACTATTTAACATTAAAAATGAAATTTATATGTTATCTATTCCATCAAATATTTTTCAATTCATTCAATATGTTTTATAGGAATAAAAATACATCTAATTTTAAGCATAAGAGTTGCATTTTTTTAAAATATTTTTTTATTCTTTTTAATGGAATACTTTTTTTAAAACTTTATTCTGAAACTTTTATAAATAATTTTTGACAAAAGAAAATTATTTTTTAAAAGAGTAATATCAAAATTTACTTTGGGTGAATTTTTGGTATATTTTTTAGTACTTTCATATTTTTAAGAATAATGAATAATTTTAATTTAAAACAAACTTTTCATATAAATAATTTAAAATGTTATAATATATTTTGAATTATATTTAAGGTTATAATAGTTTAATTATACATCTATTAATTCAATTTAATTCACTGGAACAAATTTCACATTGAAATCAGATTCAAAACATTTCAAACTTTTGAACATTTTCACTTTAAAAACTTATTGTTTGATCTCATCTATGGGATAAATTTTAAATTAAATTATGCCAACTCTATTATTGGAATTTGGAAAAATGTATTCAATATTTGGAATCATAATAATTTATAATTTATATTATGTTAAACTTGATTTTTTACCAAAAATATCAGTGAAATTAATTAAAATTAATTACAACAATTAGTTTAAAAATGAGTTTACTTAGTGGTTAAACTTTATACTTAAGGTACAAAATGACATATAAAATTATAAAAACCCAATTTTCTGGCCATATTTCGACCATATCCTCTATTTTAAAGATTTATTTTAATTATTTGAGTCACACGATGTGAGGGAGACCTCCCAATAGTGTTTTTCTTTTTGTATTTACAAGAACGTCACTCCTCCTCCACTATATAAATGCATTCACCCTCCCCACTTATTCCCACCTATCAAGCCTTTTTTATCATAAAAACCCTATACAAATAAACTCTCAATATATCTCCCCTCATCTTAGAATCCTCACTTTTGGAATAAATAAAACCAATGAAGTTCTTTCGTGTAAAGCAAAAGGAGTTACCCAAAGAAGAGGTAACATTATTCAACAAGCACTTTTGTTTTATTTATTTCTAAACTCCTTAAATTATTCATATTCCATGATTACATAATAAAATAAGTATAATAAAAATATTTATATTTTTTTATGTTAATTTTTTTACTTACACCTACAGACACTTCCATCAAATGGGGAATGAAATCAGTGTTTTTGCTTACAATGGACTACCGCTTCACAAAACGATGTCATTCGTTTTTCCTTTACCCACTCTCATAGTCAGGAATGATGACCAAAATACTGTTTTTATATGATATTTATGATATGTATTATTTTTTTAATGTTTCTAGATTTATTATATAAAACATAACATCATGATTTCTATTTTCTGGGAGTATAATAACATCTTTTGTTTGCGTGTGGACTACCACCTCCTCAAAGCGATGTGATTTTTTCACACTTTACATGAAATATATTAAGGATAAATTTAATAAAAATATATGATATAAATTACATATTTATGATATTCATGAAATAATTATATACCAAGATATATAACATATAATTTCCCTCATTCCATTTCACACACTAAAAAAGTGGTAACATTGTTCATGGATGTGTGGACTACATCCTCCTCAAAGTGATGTGATTATTCTTTTTTCATCATAAAATCACAAGAATTATATATATAAGAATGTATAATTAAATAAAATGGTATTTATGATATAATTTTTATTCTGGAAAGATAAATTTTACTTATATTCTTTCTATAATGAACATTGAAAAATGGGAACGTTACTCATTGTACGTATGGCCTACCGTCTCCATGATCACAACATTGGTTCATTTTTCATAACCATATTTTATTATTGGTTTTAAAGTTATAATTTATCTATAAATATGATATTTATTTCATGGTTATTATTTTTATATGTTTAAATAAATACCTCATTTTCCTTAGTCGACCTACCAAAATCAGTTTTCACACATAATACGAATGTGGTCAAAACATCCAACTTAAACCTAATTGATTAAGTAATTCTATATAACATGTTTATAAGATAAATAAAAGTGTTAATAAACTTTTAAAAGTTTATAAATCAATTAAATAACTCTCATAAGTTTATAATTCAGTAAGATAAAGAAAAATCGTGATGAATCAGACTCAAGATAAGGAGTTTCTTAACTCAATTTCCATTCATTGGGTTAAACTTCTATTTCATTTATTATGTTATGACAAGAATATGTGTGAAATGAAATATAATTTTATTATTATATATTAAAAATTTTATTTTTTGGATTTAAAATTTTCACACATAATTATTTCATTGATTTATTCTCACTCCAGTGATATGACCTTAGTAAGGGATTTTTATCTCACTTTTTACATCTGTGAGATAAATGTTATATTCACCACTTAACTATTTTGTGTGGTGTATCTACTACCCATTTGGATATATTAAATAATGAATTCATTTATCTTAATTGTATTTAAATTTTTCATTTTATGACTATTACTTTTGGGGTTTCTAATTTAGATGTCACCACAGTTGTAAGGGAATTTCTAGTCTTAATTTTATTTCTACAAGACTTATTCCATATTCACCACTAGTTTCTTTTTTGTGATGTATATACCACACATAGACATTTTATATCATTAATATCATTAATTTCATCACATAAAATGTTTTAATTGATGTTATTATTTCACATACATCATGATTCAAAAGTTACTCAGGTAGTCAAGGTTTTTCTTTTCTCGCTATTATTTATGGGAGATAGATGCCATATTCACCACTTATTTTTGGTGTGTGGTGTATATACTTATCATGAATGTAATTAATGATTATTATCCTTCATTTTTTGGATTTTAAATATACATTTTAGGATCTCACTTTCATGGGGTTTACAGTTTCAAAGTTACCAAAGTGGCAATGGATTTTTGTAACAATTTTCCTTCCTTGTTATGTTTGTTATTTTATACACTTATATTCTTTTATAAGGTGTACATACTACTCCTTTGACATGATTATCATGTATATAATTATTCTAATGATATTATAAGTTTAAGTTAATGTCATTCATTCATGGTGATTATGATTTAAAAATTTCAATGTGGTATAAGACACTTTGAATATTTAAAAATTATTTTCCTTAAGAATGTTTTCAATGATATTTTAAGGGGATTTCCATTCATCAATGTCAAAAAACCTAATTGTTACTATCCTAAATTTGATATATATTTTATTTATACCATCCTTATTATTTATTTTTTTGGATTATTTTTTATTCAAACAGATTTTTATGAAACCCATTTCTTTCCCACAAGTTAATCATGTTTCAAAGAGATTGTTTGGGAACCCTTTTCTTTTCAATGGTATAACCATGTTTCAAAGATATTATCATGGAAACAATTTATTTTAAATGGGTTAATGTTATTTAAAATAGTTTGACATGATACCTATTTATTTTCTATGGTTTAATCAATTTTTAAAAGGAAATATAGTTGTTTCTATGATTCTTTTTCATGTTGTGGTTTTGTACATCTTTCATGATGAGGCGGCTTAGATAGAGACAGGTGAGATCGATATTGATTATACGAAGGGTGATTCCCAATATATCTCTTAAATTAATTGGGTTATGATTATATTGGAAGTTAGTCACATGGGTATTCTAATTGAAATGGTTTTGGAAGGGTTTTGAAATATTTTTATGAAAGTGATGCTCCAAGTTACCAAAAAGAGTTATAATTTCTTGTTATGGGATTATAATGTTTCTAATTATCAAGATTGAAATCACATGGGTTTTTATTATTGATTCTCATGACTCTTAATTTTCCTATTTTTTCATATATTATGATCAAGGTATTAATGGGTATGAGTTCTTTTATGTTTATCTCATGCACTTTGATTATGTCATCATACCCTTATACACTCTTATGCTCATTGATAAAATTCAATTATCAATTCTTATGTATACCTTTACCATTAATTTAATCTCACTCTTATTATGCTTCCTTTTCTACATGTTTTAATGTATTATTTTGAATGAGATATTACTAAAAGGGATTTTACATGAATGATTTTGATGATGTCTTAATGTGAAAATGAAAACTTGGGTTAAGTATGGTAAATTCTCATTTAAAGTCATGTGAATTGTTTATGTAGGAGTTTTTCCTAATTCTCTAAAACTCTAAACCTAAAATTTCTTCTAGAACATAATTGATTCATGTTTTACTTTTTATGTTTTAAGGTTTTGATGGGAAAAATTAGGTCACAGTTATCAAAATCATAAATAGAAATTTAAAGTTATGGATTTCAGTACAAGATCCAAGAGTATGGGTCATGGTCTTTTATCGTTTGTATCAAAGGTAAATTTAGATAACTTTAGAGATTAGGATTATTTCATATGAGGTTATATTAATAGTTATGGATATTTTCATAGGACTATAAGCTTAATTTTAATCATAAGTTCAAATTATTAGACACCCCATTTTAGGTTTTTAAGTGGTAAAAATTTTGAGGTTATTAATAACATTTTAGGAGAAATTTTATTGGGTTAAATTATATTAAAACATAGGTTTAATGTGAAATATTACTTTAATATTTTTGTAAATAAGGTTTTAGGTATTGATAACCATTAGGGATTATATGATCTTGTATATTGAGATAATAATGGGAACATAAGTGTTATCATATAGATAACCACGTATTTGAAAAGTGATATGGTGACTAAATGACTAATGTTACTTCAAAAGAAGATAGACATATTTTGGGCTTAAAATATAGAAGGTATGAGATAACCCCTGAGGTTAAAACACTATTTAACTGTGAGTTTATTAAGTTTATTTGGGATATAGTGTTATGTAATTATTTAGTTTCAACATTGGGTATTACTATTAAATTTTGAAGATTATTTTATCATATGAAGGTTTATTCGTTTTAGGAATTATCTTACAATGTGATAACCATTTTGGTCTTGGTTAATGTATATAGACAGTTGAAATAGCTTGATTGTCCATTTTATGGTTATGTTGTCTTTAAAAGTTGATTTTAGTGCTTTAGGAATTAAAAAAAACATCTTAAATACTCATAATTTAGAGAAAACGATGGGATTTTGGTGGAAATTTACTAAAGGATTAAATTCTAATCATTATGTAAGTATTTTTTTCTCTTAGTAAAGATGGTAAGAGAATTATTTAACTCTAGGAAAAGGATCTCAAAAAAAATTATCCTACTACCTTCAATTATGATTAAACAATGACCTTTTCAATCATCACATATCTATTTTTTTGACTCCCTTAACTTTCCATTGATCATTCACTTATTTGTGATCAATGGCATCAATAAATCTCTATATTTATTTTCATTTTACCTCCATGTTATCCCTATATGGAATCCTACTTATGTGTAACTTCTATTGAACTTTATGTTTACCACTTCCCTTTTCATGGATCATTTATTTATTTATTTTGTAAAATGTGAGTTTTAATAAAGGAATTCAAAATATTTTAATTCTTTGATAACCAAGATGAATTTCAAGGGAGAAATTCATTTTAATGGAGGTAAGATGTAACATCCTGAGAATTTATGAAATATCATCTTTAAAATAATTTAAATTATTTAATAGATTATGTTACATGAAATAAAAAATTTAGATTCTGTTACACACAACACCATGTTTTTCTTGTGTTTCATACAACATCGAGTCTCTTTCATAACGTGTGTTACACGCAAGGCCTAGTCTTATAGGACAAAATATACTATTAATATTATTATTATAGTTATCATGTATCCATTGGAATAGTGGGAATGAATAATATTGACTAAATTATGAAAATATGGTTAACACATGTTTATATACTGAATCCTCTAGTTACCAATTAAATAGATATGAAAATAAAATCAATTTAATATAAAAGATATGTTTTTATGAAAAATACTATTTTATGCACACAAAGGTGTTTTATATTAATAAATTAAATTAATCACTATTAGCGAACAATAAAAATAAAATTTATATGTTATATATTCAATCAAATATTTTTCAATTCATCTAGTCTGTTTTATAGGTATAAAACAAGAATAAATCCAATTTTAAACATAAAAATATGTATTTTTATAAAGGAAATTTTTCTTCCTTTTAATGGAAGAATTGTTTTAAAAATTAATTTTTGAAACTTTTATAAATTTTATTTGAAAAATTAAACTTATTTTTTTGAAAAGTATTCTCAAAATTTACTTAGGGTGATTTTTTATTCTTTTTTAAAGAACTTTTATATTTTGATGATTTTTGAATAATTTTAATTGAAAACATACCTTTCGTCTATATAATTTATTATGTTAAATTATATTTTAAATAGGTTTTAAAGTCAAAATAGTTCAATAATCAATCTATTAATAAAATTTAAGTCATTGGAACCAATTCTTCATTGAAATATGATACAAAAAACATTTCAAAATTTTGAACATTTTAGCTTTAAAAACTCGTTGTTTCGTCACATCTGCGGGATTAATTTTAAATTAAATTATTCCAAATGAGTGATTTTAATTTGTAAAAATTGGTTTAATATTTTTAATCATCATAATTTATAATCTATAGTAAGGTAAACATAGTTTTTGACCAAAAATATTAGTGAAAGTAATTAAAATTAATTATAATGATTAAGGTAAAAATGAGTTTACTTAGTGGTTAAAGTTTATTCTTAACGTACCAAATGACCTAGAAAATTCTCAAAAACAAATTGGATGTCCATATTTAGACAATATAACCTATTTTATCTTTTATTATTATTTTAGGCACATTATGTAATTTATACCTCCCAATAGTGTTTACCTTTTTGTATTTACAAGAATGTCACTCCTCATCCACTATATAAAGGCTTTCACCCTCCCCACTTCTTCACACCTATAAAGCCTTTTATTCCATCCAAAACCTACCCAAATAAAATTACAACATCAATACCCTAATACTATAATCCTAAATTTTGGTATAAATCAAACCAAGTAAGTCCTTTGGTGCAAACCAAAAGGAGTTACCCGAAGAAGATGTAACATTCTTCAACAAGTACTTTTGTTTTATTTATTTCTCAACCCCATAAATTATTCCTGTTATATGATTATATAATCAAATAAGTATTATACATATAATTATGTGTTTTTATTTTAATTTTTTTACCTACTCTAACAAAAAAATCCATCAAATGGGTAATGAAGTCATTGCTCTTATGTACGGCAGACTATCGCCTCACGAAATGATGTCGTTCATTTTTCATTTACCAACTATAATAGGTGGGAATTATGATGTGCATAATTTTTTCATATTATAAATCTTATATTTATGATTTATTAATGTTTCTATAATTATCATATAATATATACCTTCATTCTTTCCATTTTATGGGAATATGATAACATCATTTTTGGGCATGTGGACTACCACCTCCTCAAAGCGATGTGATTCATTCACGCTTTACATGGAATGTATCAAAGATGATTTTAATAAAAAAATAAGATATAAATTATATATTTATTATATTAATGAAATAATTATATATTTTTACATATAACATATCATTTTATTCTTTCCATTTCACACACTGAAAAAGTGATAACGTTGTTCGTGGACGTGTGGACTACCACCTCCTCGAAGAGATGTGATTATTACTTTTTCATAACCACATAAAAATAATGATATATATATAATTAAAAAAACATGGTATTTATGATATAATTTTAATTTTGGAAAGATAAATTTTACTACCTTATTCCCATCATAATCACTAAAAATGGGAACGTTACCCATGCGTATGTACGACCTACTGTCTCCATTATCGTAACATCGATTCATTTTTTATAAAAAACTTTCATGACTGGTTTTAAAAGTATAATTTATAAAAAATATTATTTTTATTCCATAATTATTATTCTATATATTTTTTAACAATGACCTCATTGACCTTAGTCGACCTACCAAAGTTAGTTTTGACACATAGGCTGAATATGGTCAAAACATCCAACTTATACCTAATTGATTAAGTAATTATATATAAATTTCTTATAAGTGAAATAAAAGTAATAATAAACTTGTAAAAGGTTATAGATAAATTAAATAATTAATATAAGTTTTTTATTCGAGAAGATAAAGAACAAGCGTGACTAATCGGACTCTAGGTAAGGGGTTTCTTAACTCAATTTCCATTCATTAGGTTAAACTTCTATTTCATTGATTATGTTATGCCCATAAAATGTATAAAATTACCTATGATTTTATTAATATGTATTTAAACTTTTATTTTTTGGATTTAAATTTTTCACATATAATTATTTCATTTATTTATTCTCACTCCAATGATACAACCTTTGTAAGGGATTTTCATCTAACTTTTTACATTTGTGAGATAAATGTCATATTCACCACTTATTTATTTTTATAGTGTATCAATTGCACTTTTGATATATTATATCATAAGTTATTTTATATTCAAGGTATTTAAATGTTCAATTTGATGATTTTTACTTTTGGGGTTTCCAATTCAGATGTTACCACATTTGTAAGGGGATTTCTAGTCTCACTTTGATTTCTGTGAGACATATACCATATTCAGCACTCTTATATTTTTTTGTGGTATATATACTTATATTTAAAATGTTATATCATGAATTTAATTTATGTCATGAAATTAAAAATTTTTAATTGATGTAACTCTTTCACATATCTCATAATTCAAAAATTAATCAAGTAGTAAGGGTTTTTCATTTCTTACTTTTTATTTATGTGAGATATATTCCATATTCACAACTTTCTTTTTTGTGTATATACAACCCATGAATGTATTTTATGATTATTATACTTTCATTTATGGGGTTTTACATATCCATTTTAGGATCTCTCTTTCAAGGGGTTTATGGAATCAAAGTTACCAAAGCGGTAATGGATTTTAGTCACAATTTTTCTTTCTTGTAACGTTTGTTATGTCATAAACCTATCTTTTTTAATAAGGTGTATATACTGATCCTTTGAGATGATATATAATTAATACCCTTATTATCATTATATTATAAGTTTCATTTAATTTTATTCCTTCAATTTCATTAGGATTCAAATATTTTAAAGTGGTATGGGACACTTTGAATTTTTAAAGATTATTTTACTCAAGAATGTTTTTAATGATATTTTAAGGGAATTTAAATCCATAAACATTAGAAACCCTTATTTTTACTATAATACACTAGGGATATTTTCTATTTATACCATCCTCACTATTTCTTTGTATGTATTATGTTTATTTCAAAGTGATTTTTATGAAATCCATTTCTTTCCCATAGGTTAATCATGTTTTCGAGAGATTGTTTGGGAACCTGTTTCTTTTCCATGGGATGGCCATGTTTCAATGATATTATTATGGAACCCATTTCTTTTCCATGGTTTAATCATGTTTCAAATATATTTACATGATAACCATTTATTTTCCATGGTTTAATAATGTTGTAAAAGGAATAATACTTTTTTCAAATATTTTTATTCATGTTGTGGTTCTTGGACATCTTATATGATGGGTAGACCCAGATAGAATTGGGTGAGCCCAATAAATCTTATATGAAGGTTGGTACCCATTAAATATATCCAATTCATTGTCTAATGATAATATTGTAAGTTGGCTATATGGTTATTACAATTGAAAGGGTTTTGAAATGGTTTTTAAAGAATTTTCTGAAAGTGATGCCCCAAGTTACCAAAAAGAGAATCAATTGATTATTATGGGTTTATAATGTTTCTAATGATCGAGATTGATATCACGTGGATTTTTATTTTTTATTATTATGACTCTTACCTTTTCCATTTTTTCATATTTTATTATCCAGGTATTGATGGGTATGATTTATTTTATGTTTCTCTCATGAATATTAACTATATAATCATACCATTATTCACTCTTATACTCATTGATGACATTCACAAAAACTCTCCCTCTATGAATTTCCTCAGAACTAGCTTCTTTGAAAATATTAGATAAAATCATCTCTATCCTCTTAAGTCCTCCATTTGGCCCTCCATCAAAAGCACCTTCATGTCTATTATGTCTAACTCTAGATGGATAGCCTCTAAGGACTCCACCTTAAAATTATGGTTTGATAATTGGACTGGTGTTCCCCTGATCTCATTGACAGATAACAACCAACCCCCTCCCCATCTTCAGGACTCAATTTAATCGATCATTCATATGCATAATCTTTATCTCCCTGAGAATATTACCCAAATTGTTGATAATTATCACTTCTCTAATACTAATGATTTTCTTATTTGGGAACCCGCGCACAATGGGATACTTAACTCCAAAAGCTATTATAAGTTCCTTTTCAACAATGATGACAATATACACCCCTGTCTAGACAATTTTAACAAAACTTGGATAAAACCCTCAAGATTTACTTTAGTCTGGAAGATTTCTCATCAAAGAATTCCCATAGATAAATGCTTACAAAGGTTCAGAATAAATCTTTCTTCAAAATTTCGTATGTGAAATCAACATAGAGAGGATATTAATCATCTATTTCTCTCCTATGACACAGCTACCGCTCTCTGGCATTATATTCTTGACATTTTTGAGTGCAGATGGATTTTACTTGACAATATCAACATGCAGATTCAGAATTGCTTGAAGTTTTCTACGTCTCAGTAAATCAAAAACCTTTTGGTTGCAGCGGTTGCGGAACTTCTTCACATTAT
Organism: Viscum album; assembly: GCA_963277665.1. Lineage (NCBI taxonomy): Eukaryota > Viridiplantae > Streptophyta > Magnoliopsida > Santalales > Viscaceae > Viscum > Viscum album. The sequence continues at coordinate 1,616,628,225 of OY728129.1, forward strand.
CTGGTATGGTAGAAATGAATTAATTTTCTAAAATAAATCTTTTAAAATTAGTGCAGGGAAAACGAGAATCCTCATGGCTATCCGCGAAGCGTCTTCTATCCAAAAAACTCACTGCAACAATTCAGTCTGTGACCTTGGGATCCTTAGACGTGTTAGGGTGGAGGGGATTTACCCTCATACCCACTCTACACTTGAAGTTTTTTGGATCCCCCCCCCTCCGGTATGGATTAAAATCAATGTGGATGGAGCCTCCAAAGGTAACCTGGGACCAGCGGGCTGTGGTACCGTCTTCAGAAATCACCTGGACCAGATACTTGGATGCTTTTATGGATCTTGCGGTTCCGCTACTACTTTGTAATCTGAGATGATGGGTGTCATCCATGCCATCAACTTTTCCAGACTACACAGTTGGTACAATATCTGGATTGAGAGTGACTCTACTACAATCATTCAGGCCATCTGGAATGGTACAATTCACCTTGCTTGGCCTTTTACTTCCTGTTGGATGGACTGTTTGAATTTGCTCATTGGTCTTAACTTCATCACCACTCACGCCTTCCACGAAGCCAACATGATCTTTTATGGGCTTTCCAATCTTGGAGTTACTCACGAATTACATTGGATGGATAATCTCCCTTCTGAATTAATCCCTTATTATGCTCAATATGTCTACAAAATACCTTCCTTCAGACTTGTGTAACCCCCTTCTTTTTTATCAATAAAATTTTCTACCTTTGAAAAAAAATTAAGTGGGGAAAATTGTTAATCAAAAATATTTCTGGAAGTTGATAGGGTGTTTTCTATATCTTACAGTCTCAAGGACAGATATATTTTAAGTTTTTACATTGTGTGAAAAATATCGAAGTTATTGAAAATAATAACAATTTATAGAACAAAATATAATTTTGAGATATGCTAAAGGAACATATTTATATGGGATGTTATAAAAAATAAAGTGTGATATGAACTTTTAGGTTATACTAATATTGTTTAGGATGGAGATTAGAATGATAGAAAGTAAGATTCTAGAGAAACATTTTTCTTGGTATAATTTTATGTGTGATGGTGTAGTAAAAAAATTATAGTGACCTTGATCACATCAGAATCATAATATACTATTTCTTCCCATACTTGTACATAAATAATGTGGATGACAGTACAGTTGGAATATTTGAAAGTGAATGTTTCTACACCATTGAATATTCTTTTGGATAATTAAAGTTTCATTGATCTTTCAAAAAAAAATTCCAAGATTTGAGATCAAAAAACATTAATATAAAGTATCACTTTAGAAAAGATAAATTTATTGGTGGATATGTTATGTTGGAAAAAATTTCAATGAAGTATCAAATTGATGATGTTTTCACTAAAGTTATTCCAAAAGGGATATTTGTGGAATTAATGCTGAAACTTCATGTTCAGATTCCACTAAAGAGTTTATAAAGTTTTTAAGGACATCCCCCAATATTATTAGCATTATGTTTATAAAGGGAAAGATAAAAAAATAGAGAGAGTGAAAAATTTAGAGAAAATTGGAGGGAAAATAAGGGGGAGTTTATCATAACATAGCCAGAATTTCTCTTTTCACTAAGGGATGAAATTCCATTAAAAAATTCATTATCCAGTAGTTTGGTTTCAAGACCTTCCCTTTGAGAAAGTTTTTTATTTGAAAAAATTTGAAAATTTGAGAGAGAAACTTTTTGAAAAGTATTATGAAGAGAGATGACCTGTTAAATTTGTTAATGAATGTTTTCAAAAAATCTAAAGGGGGAGATTGAAGATAATTTTTGATTTTTTCCTAAAAATATTTTCTATTTGTTGAAAACTCAATTTTATTAAGGATGTTTTTGTTAATGGGTGAAGTAAATATACTGAAATTTTTTAAATAATGTCTTTTTATGAAGTTTATAAAGAAAGTATGAATAGTAAAAGGTTTTTTAGATAAACTTTCTCAATAATTCGTATAATTTATGCTTTTTGTTCAAAGTTTATAAAATCATGAAGAATATCATGATACAAGATGAAGTTTTTAGAAGGGAAGATAACTCAACTAAATTCCAGACTATATTTACCAGACAAACATTCTAAATAAAGAATTTTAATGAGTTTTTACAAAGGGAAGTTTTACAAAAAGGAACTTAATATACCATATAAAAATCATCAGACAAACCTGATCAGATATAAGGTAAGAAGTGTTTTTTTAAGGTGTTTGGTTTTTTAAAATGAGAAAGAAATAGAAAGGGTGAGAAATACAAGAAAGAAAAAGTTGTATTTTAATATCTGTGTAAATTAAAAGCGACAAACAAAATAGAGAAGCCTAAGCGATACACTAGATGAAGAAACTTGGAAATGGATAAAGTCTTCAAAAGTTTCAACAATGTAGTCAAACATATTCACTGGTTCAAGCGTAATGGAAAAAGAAAGAATATATTTATAGACTAATAGTTTTATGAATCTTTTAAGTGAAAAATCTTGTATCTAAACATTGTATGAAGTTTGAATATAGTGAATTTATTAAATGTAACACTAAATAATGTCCATCAAAAAAACTTTAGTGAGGTATTACATTACAAAAATATTTCTAAGAAGAAGATATATAAATTTTGAGATGAGGATAATTGAATATTTAGTGAAACACTACTCCAGTGAATAAACACTTGTTATAACCATCACCCAAAGAAATATTTGGATGAGGAAAAGATGTGTAAGAGAAATCATCCAAATAAATTAAAAGTAAAGTTTTGATAAAAAAAACCATCAGACAAAATTTTTTATTAGATAAACAAAATCTATGTAAAATCATAGTTGGATGAATTTTTATAATGAATCCATCAGACAAACAATCACAACAGACAATGTTTTTCAAAGAAACATTTTAAATTCCCAAATTCACAGGATGTTAATTTTTTTAAATCATTTAATTTATTATCTAGATAATATTAAGATAATTTGAGAAAGTTTTAAATTACTATATAATTTTTGAATCTTCACAAATGTTATAGAAGAGTTGAGAAGAATCTCGTGAATTTAATTTAAGTGGGAATGATTAATTTTAGAAATGGTTTAAGTGGTAAAATAAAAATGGATTCCCACCTCTTACACACTAGGAGAACCTATATAAAGGGGGTGTGAAATTAAAAGTATTCTAGTCACTATTCATGCATATGAAAAATATGAAATGATGGATAATTTGTGTCCGTATCAATTTCTAACCAAAGTTCACTTTTGTGTTTAAAAAGAGTTATGAACATAGAATTTTGATCAAAGAATCAGAAAGAGTTTCAATTCATAAAAATTGGAAGAAGAGAATCAAAAATATATTCTTAGCATAAGACTGAGGAGAAGTGGTTTTGATAATTGGGTAGAACACAGGTTTTGTATCAAGAAATTTTTTTAGTGAGGTGCACCAGATAGACATTCATCGAATATAGAAAATGGTGCACCAAAAAAAGATTTTGAGGGGTTAAAATCACATAGAATTTCTATATTTACATTTAAACAGTTTTTTACAAAGTTACATATTTTTTAGTAGATTATATTTTTAATAAAGAAACTTTTAAACTGGAAGGAGTTAGTATAATCATTCCTACCAGGAGATAAAAGTATTATAATGGGATTTGACACAGATTTGTATTCACTTATTTATAATAGTGAATTTCTATGGGCCTATGGGAGTGGCCATGGAAGGGGTATAGCTTCTCACACTGAGGATGAACCTTATAAATATTTTATTCTATGTTTATATTCTCAAATTTTTATACTTTTGATATTTTTATAAAAGTTGATAAGGGAAATATCTATAAATAGTTTTAGGAATTAAATTTCATAAAGTTTTAAATTTTTAAAAAAACAACCACCAATTAACCCCCCCCCCCCATTAGTGGTTCAATTATCCTAAGGAACTTAAAATATATACATCAAACATTTGTGATTATTATATATTATTCACTTTAATCTGTGTAAATGATGCCTTCAAATTTTTAAAGAAAAAACCACAAAAACTAATTTCATTTCATGTGTAGGATAATTAAACTTGTGAGGTTTCAGTTGACGTAAAGCATAAGAAATTACCTGATCATTCAGTATCAGAATACAACCCAAGTCCCTTCAATGAAGTATCATTATAGATGAAAATTTTAATCTTTCTAGAGAGAAGGGCCAAACTGGATATTTACCAATCCACTTTTCATATCCTAGAAACAATCATCAAACACTATTTTCTAGATGAATTTATCTCTTTTTTAAGGTAACTAAATCAATGATCAAGATAATTGAGAAAAAAATTCAATAAAACACTAATATTAATCTTATGATCCAAGAAAACAATGAGTCTATATGAAATTTTTAGTTCCTTTCCATTCATTAAAAACTTTAGGTTTAATAGAGTTAATAGTTATGCCATCTTTAATGACAATATTCCCAAGGAAAAAAAATAAATTACAACAAAAATACACACTTACTAAATTTTCCATATAACCTATTCTCTTTAAAGGTTTTCAAAATAGTCCTTAGGTGTCTTTCAAGATCCTCATGAATTTTAGAATATACCTATAAATTGTCAATAAACACAACTATGATATTATCTAAATAGTCATGGAAAATCTATCCATAATATCCATGAATACAACTGGTTAATTATACAAACCAAAGGAAATAACTATAAAATCATAATTCCCATATCTAGTTTGAAACATTATTTTCATAATATCTTCCTCCTTCACCTTTAACTAATGGTATCTTGACCTGATATCAATCTTTAAAAAACACTTCACTTTATGAACCTAATCAAATAAATCATACATATGAGGAAAATGATATTTATTCTAAATTGTGATGTTATTCAAGGATTTATAATAAATAAAAATCCTCACTGAACCATAATTAGTTTTTACAAATAAAACAGGATCAACCCATAGTGAAGTGATACGATGAAAAAACCTTTTTCTAATAACTCCTACAACTAATTTTTTAATTCCAATAGTTATACTTAATTAATTCAATAAGGGGGTTTTAAAATTGAATATGAATTAGGAAATAAGTTAATAAAAATAAAAATTCTCAATCAAGTATAATACTAGGAAACTCATCAGGAAATACATTCAGATATTCATTAAATACAAGAAGATCACTAATATGAAGAGTCTCTTTCTTCTAAAAAATATCAAAAAGATAAATTTAATTTACATCTTTTAATAGTTTCATTGCTTCTTGATATGTTATCAAAGGTATGAATTCATTATTTTACATAAACTAAAAATCCTTATAAAAAATAACTTGTTTTTATCTATAATATATCTTAAAATGGTAAATAAAATTCTAGTTCACACCTAGAATAACATTAATCTCTATAAGGTTAAAAAAGGTTTTCAGAAAAATCACTTCTATAGAGAACAAAAGGAATATTATTATAATTTATTTTTCCTTAATACTCTCCCCATGGGTTTTTACCAAAAGTCCTGTCTTCATTTCTTGAGGTGCAATTTTTAAATTATCGAGAAAATTATTATAGATTAAAAAGTGTGTATACCCAGAATCAAAGAAGAAATTATCATGAATAAATTACTAATATACCTTACCCTACATCGTTGGATGGTCCAACATCTACCAAAGTAGTCAAAAATGATTTATCTACACCTTTCTATTTTTTATCTTGATGATTTCCATCCTTTATTCCTTTATTTGGACAATTACTCCTATAATGAACCATCTCATTAAAATTAATGAATCTTACTATCGATTTTTCATTATTTTTATGATCATTTTATTTATAGTCATGATCCATATGTCCAATATTTACATATTGGAAACATGTCCCAAATTTTATAAAATATTATCTAGTGTTCTTTTTATCACACTTCTCATAATGTGGAAACTTGATTTTCTAACCATTAGTTATCTTTGATGGATGTTTCCCCATTGCCTTCCATATTGACCTTTTCTTCTTAATGTCATAATGGAATACATGATAATCAACATACTTTATGTCTAAATTTTTATAACATCAAAATATTTTCTCAAAACTTTGGAATTCATGGGAATCCAATGCCTTTTGGTATCATGGATTCAATCCTGAGTAAAACTGATTAATTTTAATATCAATATCCTGGATAAAATTTGGTGTGTACCTTTCTAAATATTTGTATTTTTCTTCATATTATTCCACTAAATATTCATATTTCTACCTAAATTTCAAGAATTAATTTTCCTTACAAAGTTAATCAACCTTAGTAAAACATCTCTCTATGAAAATATCCTTAAATGTGTCACATTTTATGGCCTCAATCTCTTCTATATCCCCAGTATTCTTAACTATTGACCAACTTCACATTCAAAATGGTAAATCAAAAGAGTTTCATTTTAATTATGTAAAAACCCATGACTTAAAATATATTCTCTAAGGATATATTCCATCCTTCATCTTCCATATGGGAATATAATCCACTGAATGTTGGAGGGTTATATTACATGGAATTCCCCACTATAGACATGTTCCTCTATGGTGAATGTGGTTTCTCTCTCATATGGATACCACTTCCATTTATATCATATGTCAACTAATACATCATAGTAACAGACTTCTCTATTCCAATTCTAACCATTATATTTTTCTGATTTGGGATAATATTATTTCATTGGTGAATTCTTACTTTAGCTTCCTTATTTCCTCAGTGGAAAACCTTTCTGAGCAGACATAGTTTAGATTAAGAAACATGGTAATATTAAAATTATATATCATGGTAGAGATAAATTATAATCTATTATGATTATTTAATTCCATTATCTTATCCTCTAAAATTATCTAAACCTTTCCTCTGATACCATCTATAAGATTCTAGCCCTTATTCAATTCATAAATTGAATCTTTTATAAAAGAATTCATTGTCTTTCATTTTTAGGATCTTTTCAATTTAGAGTTTTAGATAATTAAATCATAACTATTACATGAAAAAAATATATGTTAAAAATTGTACAATTAAATTCAGTATCCATTTTTACACAATATAATACTTTTAAAATAAAGCATTTTTTCTTTTCATGATAAATCTTTATGATTTTCAATGTGTATTTTTTTGTTCCTAATAATCCTTAAAACCTATGAAAAGCATTTGAAAACATGGGATGAGAAAAAATATTAGAAAGGTACATAAAAAATAAAAAATAAACCTGATAGTACATTTTTAAAACATGATATCAAAAAATGATTTTTCCTTTACAATAATAAACTTTGATATCAAATAATAGTTTACTTATACAAGAAATTATCTTTACTACCCAAAGTTTTTCATAAAACACTTTATAAGAAAAACATAAAGGAAAAATCATAATCATTAGGGTTTCATAGAAAACATGAGATCCCTTGATTTTTTTTAAAACATAATTTTTTCCCCAAAAGGGAATAATCAATACTTTAAAATAAAAGAACATTAGCTTATCTTTTGAAATAAAACTTGTTCTATGAAAACTCATTAGAAAGTATAAAAAAATCATATAGGTTTCTTGGGAAATAATCTTCATATAACCCTTAAAATAAACTTTACAAGTGGAATAACCAAAAATAATAACTTCAAATGTAATTCTCTAGAGAACATAATCATTATCTAATGCATCAGAGATCTATATCGGACTCACCCATCATCATGAGCTATATCGGGATCACTCATCATCATGATCTATATCAGACTCAACTATCATCATAAAAAATATCCAAGAAACATGACATGAATTAATTATCTAAAATCCTTTATTTCCATAATAAAACTCAAAAAAATATACTTTTAAATACATAAGAAAAATATTTTCAAATATTGATATATCTCATTCCTTTAAAACCCAATTTTCAAAACTAAAAAACCCAAAACAAAGAAAAGGATGGTTTTTATTTGAATAAAAAATTGAAGATTATAAAGGAATAAAAAACATAAAATAAAGTTTGTGGAGCCATAAAATGGTGTGAATGTCGTATAGTCTAAAATAGAACACTTCCTTTTTCCTTTTGTAAAGAAAGTCAAAACATTCCATATTAAGATTCCTTTTTGAAAACATTTGAAATAAAGTAAAAAAATGCATAAAATATAATTTTTAATTTAATTATGTACATAAAAATATATCTATAAAATATTTTTAAAAATATTTACATGGAAGACAAATATTTAGAAAATTAATCTTTAAAACATTTAAAATGAAGTTTTTAAGGTAAAGTGTCCCTTACCTCAAGTCAAAATCATCATGTACATTTTTTATCATCCTGAATAATAAAATTATGTTCATTATTTACTTACTTAAGATAATTTTTCGAGTTTATTTTTTATTTTATTTTATTTATTACCATTTTATATTTAATTACTTAATTAATTAAGTTCACATCGAACCGTTTGACGATATTCGACTCATATGTCCAAAATGACTTTTGTATGTTTACTATAGTCAAATAGAACATTATTCGATAATATCTAGAATAATAATCATGAAATAATTAGAATTTTTATTTATTGATTTTTAATTTTAAAACCATTCATGAAATATAGTTATAAAAAATTAACTATGTTACAATCATAGAGACGGTGGGTCATACATACGTATGAGTAACATTTCTATTTTTCAAAGAGCATGATAGAATACAAGAAATTGTTATTTTATATTAAAAAAATATTATTATATAATAAATATAATATTAATTCCATAAATACACTTATATATACTATTCATGGGATGTTCTCATGAAAAACGAATCTCATCACTTCATGGTGGTGGTAATCCACACGTACACATGAACGACGTTATAATTATTCAATAGATGGAAAGGTAATAAATTATATGATATATTATATTAATATAATTATATATTCTTCATTAATATCATATATATTTATACATTAAATTGATCATTATATATAGCTATAATAGGCTATGATGGAAAATGAATTACATCGGTTAGCGAGGCAGTAGTCTACCATGCACACAAATAATGGATTCATTTCTCATTTAATGAAAGATGTAGAATAATATGGGTTTTTCCATTAACATAAAAACATATATTTATATGTAAGATACTTGTGTTATTAATTCATCATTTATGAAAAATATTTGAAGGAAGTAGAAATAGAAATAAAACTTAAACATTCAATTAAAATCTATACCACTTCTTCAAACAACCACATTTTATTTACACATTAATACATATGATGTTGGTATTATACCTAAAATAATACCTGTAGATTTTTGGTAGATATGTTATGAATGTATTTTTTTAGGTACTAGCTAAACTAGAGTTCTCAAATGGTGCGAGGAAGAGAGGATAGGTGGTTCCCTTTTATAACTGAGGGGAGGGGCATTCTTGGAATTTCTTAAAGTATTAAATTAATATAAATGATTATAATCTTAAATTGGAAAAAAATTAAATAATTATAATATAGGATGACTATTGGTTGAAATACTCTCATAAATTAAAATTTTGGACTAATTTTGATTATCTTTTTACCCTTAACTCTTTGTTTTAACCCCTCATTAACCCTTTTGATAATTAAGGCGATATCAATATTTTTTACTCTTTATAGGTACATAATGTTACTAAAAAGGAAAAATGGCCCATAAATTGACCGTGTATTTTTAATAGGTTGAGGGGAAATCCCTATTTATTGAACACAAAAAATAATACTGCTTTTGACAACAATGAAAATAGAGAACTCATTACATTCACAAGGGTAAATTATTTAAGAAAAGAAAGACCCAAAGGAAATAAAGGTATCGAGTTACCAATGGGTGAAAACATCAAAATAATAAATAGAATAGGTCTCATACCCCCCCTCCAGATAATGAAATAGTTAATTCCTTTATAGATGATGTGTCACCCCCTTCCAAGAAGTTGCGTCATGTTGGACATAACAAAGAGGTATAGCACCACTCCCATCCACACAAACATATAGAGGTAGGACCAGATGATATGTTCTAGAACACATATCCCTTATTCAATCCACCCCCCCAAAAATTATTTTAAGAAACTCACATCATAGTAAACCTAATGAAATGAAAATTCATAAATAAAATATTGTTCAAAACCAATGGTAGCACACCCATCCATCCAACTAGAAGAGGAAAGATGGCCTGATGATGGGAGCCAACACACCCACACTTATTTTGAGGTCTCACACCCATTGATAACTACAATAAGGTGCACCAATTTCCATATGAAATGATATATAATCCACAGCTCACATATACATCTACTTCCCAATCAAGAGCACATTCTTAAAAAATAGACATAACCCAATAACACCATGCTTAAACTCACAAAAATAGAACTGACTACAGAGAAAAACTTTAATGAATCCAACACTAGAACCTAAAACTGACTATAATTAACCATTATCCCTATTCTACAACCCAAATCCACCCGAACCACGATTGAAAATCATCAAGGCCACCACAACATTCCTTGGACCCCCCAGCTATCACCTGAAATCTATTTACCACCAGACCCCCAACATCACCCCCCAAAGGTAGCCAATCCAGCTCCTAAAACATCTCCACCTAGTAAGACCACTAGACTACTATTCACAATGATCAAACACACCATATTCATTACTCCATGTAGAGAAATCCCATATCTGAACCATATCCAATGATGATGGTGAACGAAGAAGATGAATGGAAGGGGAGAACTCAATGACTCCCTTGAAAAATATGGAGCCGAAGAAGGATGTGGAAAATCCTTCAGAGATTATTAGAGAATGAATCTTCCTCTGTATCTACCAATCAATAACTAGAGAGTGAATTCTCCATCGAAACATACACCATCTTTGCTGAGAGGAGAATCCTGACGACTCATTGGAAAATAAAAAACCCTAAAAGAGGGAGTCCCCTCATCAAGAGAGAGAAAATAAATCTAATAAATGGACCATGTTTTATGATTTTAGAAAAATTAAATTAAATTGGTATAATATATAGTTTTTATGAATTTTAAATCATTTAATAAAATATTTTTTATTATAAAATATCATTAATGTCATTTTTGGAACTATTCATTTACATTGACTTTAAATTGATCAAGATAACAATGTAATTAGAATATAAACCTTTAAAAATTATATAATATTTTATATTTATCTAAAAAAATCATGGTACACTTTACATCACTCATACAGTATTACATTTTGAGTTTTAAAAATCATTTACCTGCTTTTTCTACTACTTGCACAAGCATTGTATTGGCATTCCATAAGCATTCAAGGTAATTATATAATAACTAAAATTTAGAAATAAGTTACCATAAAAAATAAATATTATAAAAATTAACTTTAATATTCATTCATAACTTATTTTTATCCCTATGTAAACATATAATAATAATGTAAAAGTAAGAGAGTCATATTTTGTATTTTTTTTCTTAAAATAATATAAAGTTAAAAATCAAAGATAAAATGGAAAAGGTAATATTTTTTAATTTTTTATGATTATGGAATAAATAAACTCATAAAAATAATGAAAATTATTATTTTTGAATAAATTTTAAGCCTTATCGCATTAGTCCCTAATTAACTCATTTTACCTTTACAGTGGTAACAAAAAATTACTATAACAATTATTCATAATAAACAAAAATAAAAGGGATATATTTAACAAATTTTGACCTATTAATTAAAAATATAAAATTGATTTATTAAAATTCAATTTATTTAATTGGGATAAATTAATTTTAGATAAAAATTAAAAATGCAATGAAAAATAGTTTTTTAGAAAAATTCGTTTTAAGCCTAAAATGAACATATACCAAATTCAGGTATAAATATAATTTATTACATTATTTATAAGTAAATAATACTTATATTAATTTAATTTAAAATTCAAATTTTAATGGGAAGTTTAAATAAAAATAAATTCTAGTTTTATAAAAATCATCATTTTTCACAATTTACTAAAAGATCAATCTTTTCTAAAAAATCCAAAAAATTCACCCTAATCTAATTTCGAAATGCTAAAATAAAAAAATTTAGTTAATTATTTAAAATTAAAATTATAAAATTTAAAGATACATCTTTTAAATAAAATCATATAATGCATGAAACTCCAATTTTGATAGAAATAAAACTTTTTTCCTTTTAGATGAAAAATTAACTAATATTATTTTAATGAATATAAATATATAAAATATAATTAATGAATGTTAATAAGATATGAAAATGATTTATTTTAGAATGAACTAGGTTGGTATATCAAAAACCAATGGATTTGTATTGTTTTGTTTTTTGTGATATCTTATATTGTATAAAACGGTCTTATCACAGTTTACAATATCACATACTATAAAACAAGACATAGTTAATTTTCTATATAATTTTTTAAATATTGAAAATTAATCCAATATAGTATTCATATTATTCATTTTTTCAAGCATCATTTCATGAATCAATAAGCATGGTATTTCTTACATACCACTGAATGGTTTTTTAAGGATCATTGAACACTTATTCATAGCAGTAGAAGACATTAAAAATATCATTAGCAAGATCTCCATGAAAATAAAAACTGAAATAATTTAAATATAAAATTGATAATTTTTACCTTTTTCCATTGTTAACCACTACCCAAGTCTTCAATCATAGTGGTTTGACGAAGATCCATATGAAGCAACTAATCAATTCCTCCCACCATGGCGTGTCCATGGGTTGATCTGAATCAACCAATGTTCAGGTAGAACACTCCCTAGACCAATTTATGCTAATAAATTGTTGGAAAATGTATAAATATGAAGAGATAGGTAGTATAATAATCTTAAGGCTTTGTATATCTCTAACCCACACCATCTCATGGTGACTGATTTTCTTATATAGGCCTCAGGGACTATTGACACTCTGTTTTGTCACATAGGATGAAAATATTATGGAGAGAACCCTAAGTATTAGAAAGGTGAATATCCTCGACAATTATTAAGGGAACTCACCTAAAAGTGGTTTTTGGGCACCCATCATTTGCACTAGAAGGATCGCACAGCCCCCCCCCCCCCCCACACAACACTGAATGATCATCCACCCCTGTGTGGGGTACCTATGCTAGGTACATGTTTTGGGTACCTGTGTGGGGTAACTCCTTCTAATAGGGTCCCATGTTTTCCTATAAATAGAACCCTAGGGATCCTCATTTTTCAAGACTGTAAAAATAGAAAAATCCTCCAAGATCTGGTCATGCAGCCCCTTTGGCCCGGGTCCTCAAAAATCCCTTAAGCGGCACTCCAAAACCTAAGAGAAATTAGAATTAAAGGGATAGTATGATCAAAGTCCTTACATGATCTAAAAATGAAAGACACCTATGTGGGGAACCCTTAATCTCTAATTTGAAACCACTTGCATGAAGTTCCCTTCCCTAACCTGGGACCTACACGATACCCATCCCCGGACATTTGAGGATACCCTTGATGCCTAGAGTAAGGCATCTCTCAAGTTTTGTTTATTAGTTGTTCCATCACCAAAGGTACCTCCATCTCACACAGGACTACCCCCTATAGGAAGCACTTCCAGATCCTCCCAGGTCATATATAAACCACCTTCTACTTTCCAAACCATGACCTATGAGAGACACATTCCAATCCCTCTCTCAAGCCACTAAGGGAAGGGCCCCCCTTCCTTTGTATCCTTAGTCTTAGGGGGACCAAATTGAAGCCTCCAATTAATCCTTCAGACATGAAATACCATCAAAAGATACGCACCGGTGTATATTCCATTCGAATATGAAATACGTTAGTCATAGTTGTATGACACTTTTCCTACCGAACGGGTAGGATCCTCAGGGTGTATGTAGGTATAAATCCCCTCGATCATGAGGACCCCAACCCTAGGGGCAGTGTCAGGGATCTCTTAGTCTCAAATACAAGGGTGAACACCATGTCCTTCCCTAGTCAACTCTATGACCATAGGCCTCTGATTATAGGTGGGGAGAGAGAGGATCATGCTTGCCTTTCCTTTTGATGTGTAGTGTCATAACCTCCTTTCATCTCTAGGAACTAGCCACCAGGGAATACCTCCTGGAGTAAGCCTATTGCATTTTATTATGGTAATTATCTAGATGGTAAGTATGACATGACTATCCTTGATGTTCATATGCATGTATTAGTAGAGAATATTTTTTTGGATCATCCTATCTCCTTCCTTTAGAGGTCCTCCATATGCATGGGTCCTCAAATCCATGTATCTGACCACAAAGGGCATCCTCCCATGTGTAATCCCCAACCAAACATTTAGATATCCATGAGTCAGGACATTCCTTAAGGCCCCAATATAAAGGTAATCCTTATAAATAGAGTAAGCCCAAAAATCATTCCTTAATCCTTTCAATGGTCCACATTCCTCTATGAGACAAACCTTTATAGGGCCTCTATTGGTGTGGGTCCTCCCAATCGAACTACATTGTCTTTGATTCCCATTGAAATGGGACACATAGGAAGACTCTGTGAGGTCCAAATACAACACCCCAAATCAAACCTACCTCTCTATAGGCCATACTCCCAATAGGGTCATGTCCGGTCTGGGAGCTCACGTCCCTTCTAGGTCCCTTGGCCCACTTCAGCATAATTCCAACACCAAACCTTGACAAGGTATCTTTTGACTAGAATTAATTTCCACATGACATTAAACTACATGGTTTGGTCCTTATCACATGAACTTAAAAGGTATGATGTGCCCCCCTTAAGTGACACCAAACTACATGGGTTCTGATTCCTTTCGTAAGGATACATAGGAAACCCATCTTATGGTTCTGATCCCAACATCAAAACAAATCCCATATCCCTGGATGATAATAAACACCATAGAACACCACTACGTGGATTAAAAATATAATCATAATAATAATTGACAATAAAATCTCTAATATGTAAAAAAAAGGGTACCTTTGATGGAGAACCTTAGATACACATAGATATCTCCATTAATTAAGAACCTCATATACATAAAAATTGTTCTAAACTGCATGCATGTTAATAATTGATTTTTAATTCAAGGGTGGACTACATCATACTTGGGAGTTAATAGAGGATTCGTGAACAAATCTTAATATTTTAAAAGAGCCCTGGAATATGCAACAGTTCCCACCCAAAATTGTGTGATGAGGTTGATCTCCCATCCTCTCAGCCAATGTGGGTTCTTAGGTATCATTTTCCAAATTCCCCAATAAGTTTTAGCCTTTATAAAGTAGGTTCATAAGTCATAATGAATATGATAACTGTTGGGTGATTCTGGTTCCATGAACAAAACATGTTGGAAACCACCCAGAAACAATGTGGGTATATGTGTCTAATGTGAATGTTGTCCCACCAACACCAAAAAACCCCATTCTAGTCCCATGTGGTTTTCAGGAATGAAACTAAAAGTTTTAAACCCGGCATGAATGATTGTGCAATATTCATACCCCACAAAATCAATCATACTGGTGCCATGATGAATGTTTTCATTAGAAAAAGAAATGTTAAAGCCAACATGAATCTTTAACCATGATGACGGTGTCACCCACTTTTCAATCCCCTTTACTTCCAAAAATGAATGAGGTCCAAACAAGACAATCAATTGTGAATGTTTTTATTTATTTAGATGTTTCTTTGATGGGGTTTTCTTGTTTTTGTTTGTCACCTATATTTCAGGAACCTCCGACAAGATGTCCCTTCGACCCAAATGATGTCATACCAGTTCTCATAGGCATGCGCATCAGCCACTACACAAGATGGGTCCTCATCTAAGAAGAGGAAAATTTCACCGACCCAACATCTTCAATGTTGGGTCTCAAATGTTCTAGTCTGGGAGTACTTCCAAAATGGTATTATCCCAACCCTGGAGGCTGATCGATATGGTCACCAGCTCATAAAGCACAACCAGTCATCCACTCAATGATGTCTGGGGGTCCAGAAGAAAATGGAACCAATCTCCGTCTCTAAATATTTTGTGATCTTATCCCTATAATGAAACAATCAGATCCTCCCTTATCTTAGGTAGGTATATCAAGAGGAAAAAATGGGATCATCCTGAAGATATGGGGGTATTTTCAGTGGGATCCTACAAATATTCATTTCTGCCAATGTCGCACATTAGTGAACCCTAATCATGATGAGGATGCTATCTGTGGGAGTCTAGTTTAGGTCATCCAGAAATGGGCACACAAGATGGCCTACTGAGGTTAGTGACCAGTCAACAAGTGATAGGGCCACACCTCTTCCCCCTCCAGAGAAGTCCTCCATTCAAATTTGGAAGCAAACGGCGAGCAGTCACAAACACCTACCCACACTAATCATGCCTGACAATAGACTCAGCTACAAGAATCTCAAGAATCCAACTAATCAAATATATTAGCAAACCTAAAGCAAGAACAAACACCAACCTACACCTAGAAATCCCACCATTCAAATTCAATGGAAATCCTTGAGCATTCACAAACCCCTACCCATATCAATCAAGCCTACCAGCTACCTCATATGGAAGTATCAAAAGAAGACAGCTGGTCAAATTCATCAGAAAGCCTTGAGAAGATGAACACAGCTACATGAATTTATCAATACTACAAGTAGTATTTTCTAGAATCTATCTTGAAAAGTTAGCCAGAAAGTCCTGGAAACAAATATGTAGCAGACTCATACCCCTACCCCCACACCTGGGTGCTATTAGTATCCACTGGTAGTAAATGGAGGACATGAGCAGGAACACACCCCTTCTCTAGACACAGAATGGGCATATATCCCCATTCCAATCACTAAAGTTATCAAGAACATCCTTAAAATAGTGAATCTATAGATACAAATTCCTTACCACATCCTACAAACCTTCCAAAATATCATAATAGAAATGGTAGTCACAGAGGTACGGATTAAAAACACTATCCCAGTAATTGTGGTGACTTATCAACATGTCACTATAGAGAATACACACACCTCTTCTCCTATCCAGAAGGGACATTTTCCAAATTACCGCATGATATATGGACAATGGAATTGGGTTCATACCCTTATTCCAATAAGAGGTAATCGGCCTATTCAAATGGCAACTTTGAGGTGGGAACAAGCCCCTTCCAAAGTTCCAAAATCCATCCATAAAATTCCAGTATCAACACAGGATCTATTCAAACAATATTCCATACTTAAAAACCCAATTCCCCAGAAAGAATCCCAAATCATTCCTAAGAAGGCCTAAAACATCCTTACCATAGATGACTAGAAAATGAAGAGCTGGTCTATGATCCCACTCTGCTTAATGATGGAGTTATTTAATCCTTGAAACGTTTATTTTTGGCAGCTCAAGATTCTACTCTCCCATTATAAAATTAAATTAATATTAGAAGTAATTTTGAAGTCCCTACCCTAACAATTCACCATGAATTATTTATTTATGTTCGCAATCTGGTCAATCACAAGAGCCAATCTCCGGATGAGATCCATGGCATCCCTCTACATGGACAGAAGATTAAATAAAAATAATATATTCCCCTTATTGTTGTCCTACCTGAAGGTACTCCCCAAGGAAAATGTTATAGGAATTTTCCTTATACTTGGAATCCATTCTATAATGGTAGTCCTCCCCATAATGTAATTTTATGTGAAATTTATCTCCACGGTAGTGTTTCACTTCATCAATAATGTTATCCCCTTGGTGATTTAATGATGAGAATGACCTCCTACTATGAGGCACCTAAGAAAATGAGGTTAGTCATGTATGATTCCTTTTCATTGAAAATTGAAATTGTTTCTCAACTAGAAGACAGTCCAAGGGGATCATCAATCACTAAACCACCCTAGGATCAGCTGCCTTCCAATGTGATAGAGGAAGTCCCCACTGATCTCACTGTTTATAATAAATTAGTAAGAAAGTATTAAAATTGGTCAGACTATATCAAGGATCCTCTAGAAGAAGAATAAGAAGACATGTTTAACATTACAAAACAGTTGGCTAAAGATGACATATGAGTCATTTTCTGGTCGTTAACCACTCCTCGATTAATCATTCCAAAATCATTTTTGGAAGATTGTGTGCACAACATCCGCCTCATTATATGTAACATTGTTCGTCACTTAAAATCAAAGGTATTTCCTTACGATGAATAACTAAGTTATTTCAAGGTAATAGAAGGGATACACCACCAAATTGACTTAGTTGATCTCCTGGATACACAACATCCAAAATTGGGGAAATATTAATGTGCAATTTAGCGCACATGTCTTGTTACATTAAAATAATTGTGCCAACTGATCATAGATTCCACATCTAGTTTTCAAATCAAAGGATGGGTTGAACATGAAGCATTTAATTTCACTTCACTCCCCAAATATTAAAGTCCACCAAAGATGACATCATGCAATGTCACTGCTTCAGGATGGCTTCAAAAAATAGACTTTGTTCACAATAGATGATACGCTAAACAAAAATAGGCCTCAAACAAATCTCACTGATATCGGGACAGAAGAAAGAAATATATTGAATGACTTTTGTATAAGGAATATGAAAAAATCAAGAAATCCTCCCACTTAAGGTAATTAAATCACCATATAGAAAAAATGTCACAAATAGCACAAATCTCTTCAGATGCAAGAAACTCAGGTATAGGTCATACCATGAATCCATCCCATGTTTTAACATGAATCTATAAAATTAAGAAGTTAGTAGCAATAGTATAATCCATGGAAATCCAGGAGCAACCCCAACCCACAGAGAAGGGGGGTTTTTTCAAAATAGCATTCTTAGTTAACCAACCATGCTTTAAAGGTTGTGGAAGTGGAGCAAGACCATCCCCATCCCACAGAGCAGGGGAATTTTTACCTCAATAACCCCCTCCTCAGTAAAATCTAGTCTTCTCCCAATTAGTGGGGATTCCACATAAAAAATCCTCTCAGTTCTCCTCATTTCGTGGTTTGGTATCCTCATTAGGAAAATGCACAACAAAATTGTTTATGGATTCCCTTAAGATTGTTGTTTGTCAAACAACTCCAAGGGAACCAGTGAGGGAGAGGACAAATCCTCATGGAGGGTGAAAAAAGACAGTCTTTCAAATGGACTGAAAAAATTCCTTAAATTTGTTATGCATCGAAGAATGTCATTAACACCACCTTTGAATACCCTGAAAATTACAAGGCTAATATAGAGGAGTAGGGGGAGAAAGTTTCGGTTCATAATACAATTCACCTAAAGATTATTGAAGGAGTCATGCATAACCAGAACCAGTCTTTCTATGAATTTGGGTATTCCCTCAACTACTTCACTTCTACCTCCTCTTAGAGTATCCACTACAGAAAAGGGTAAAGGAAATAATATGCCTTAGCCACCTCTTGAAGAGGTTGAAACCCTTACACTTGAGGAAATATTTTCTTAGTAAGAGGAAGAGATGAAAGAAATGAGAAGACTCATTGAAAAAGTACACTGAGGAAACATTCATATTGGATCTGTTCTACAAACAGAGCCTCAACATTCACTCCCAAACAACATACATCATAAATGAGGGTTTATTGTGGAAACTGAAATTGAGCTAGAACATCCTCTCAATGTGGGGGTACTGACAACCAATATATTTAGATCCCATAGAAGTAGATAGGGAGTTACCTACTTTGGGTACACAACCAGAACAGGGCCATGCAGATCCTTATAGACCTACACCTATAGGTTACAAATGGAAAATACCAACAGGTCTGCCACAGTTGGCCTTAGTTGTTGTTTCCCCTAATTAATCTCCTTATCATCGAAATGTTCCTTAAGGGATCATCAATACTATTGAGTAGCTAATATCATGATTGGAATCTATGGAGGTGTGTTGTGTGACGGTACATCTAGAAAAGAGGCCTTACCTCTAATGGGTTAATCTGACCCCTCCCTCACCGATATTTGGAAACCCTACATTTACAATTTTCAAGGGATTAGGGGACTCAGAGTACCATTTGACATAGTTTTTTCCCTACTGTGATCACATGATGGGGACCCCTGCACAATAGGAGGTAGTCAAACATAGGTGCTTCGTTCAAACACTATAGGGGTCAACCTTTGTATGGTAAGCTAGTTTTTTGTATCATTAAATTATAGGATGGGAAGATCTCTATTTGAAGTTTCTCTTCCAATTTATCTCAATATTGTAGAATAAAATAGTCATCGAAATCTCAAACTGAAAATAGTAGGAGAAAGATAGGGTTTTAGATTCCATTGCTCGGTAGAAGGGGTTGACATAGTTCATAAGACTACAACTTCCTCAAGAAGAATTTTTTCCATCTGTATAGAGAATCTTCATGACGAGTTGTGCACACCACTCATCCAAGTGAAATAAACTAGAGAGTTTCAGTATTTTTCAAAAATTTATAAAAGAATGGAATAATTTATCACACAAACCAAGGATAAGTCTTGAGTAATTCCATCAGCTCAAGGAAAGATAATAGGGAAAGAAGAGGTTTCCACTTTTACACTTAATTTGGCCTCCGTATTTTCTCCAACTCCAAATACCACAACATATAATGTGGTCCCCCTTCTGAGCATCAGAAACAACGCTTGCCTCTTCAGGATGAGAAAAGGGATAACCAGTGAAAATAGTTTGAGGATATGAAGAAAAAAAATTATTCTTTCCGAAATGACCAAGTCCCCAACTACTTTATCTATACATTGGAAAAAACATGATCAAGTTATAGAATCCCAATAATCCCAACTATAATGGTGTAAAATATCTCTCAAACTATTTCCCATTCTATCGGGCATTGGTACACACCATCTAGGAATTGTTTTTCAAAGAAATCCTATAGAAAATGGTGGACTCTAGGAAAGTGAAGCTAGGAAAGCCACCCACACAGGTAGCATGTTTTTATTCCACCTATATAAAGGAGGATAATTAATTTAAGGAAGTTAACAGTAATGGTATGCAAAAGTTTAGTTATTTTATAGTCATAAATATGATCAACCAGACAAATGATATCTTCTAACCACAATTTAAGTAACCAACTATGACTCTGGCTACATCTACTACGACACAGCCGACTCCATCGGTGCCACTTTATCCTAGAATCTAGTCTTCCAAAAAATGACCTAAATGGAATAGAGGAAAGAAAACAAAAGAAGATGAAAATATTTCAATGCCAAAGTTATCCTTGACTCTTTCATACTTTATGTCTTCAGCCTCAGAATCATGGGCGCTACCCCACCCAATGATACTTTAAGAGTCAACCAGTTAGATAGAGTCCTCATCAGATGAGGGGTTGATATTCAATTCCAGTAATGTTATTCCCTTAATGGATCCCTTCTTGGATGATTATTTTGAATATAAACCCGAATTCCCTACATCATATTAGGGGATTATGGGAAGAGGCTGTGAGATCCATGGATATTGGGGAAGATACAGTCGTGTCGGAAGCCAATATACCATCCATGTACCAAATTGAACCATCTAAATGGAAGAAACATGTGGGAGAGACCTCTGATGAGCTCAGTAGGAGAAAGAAAGTTCTCCCATACATGTTTTCCTTAACCTGGTCATTAGGGAAGATTGACTAGAGGGGATTTCATTGCCCAATCAACCTTGGTGTGCAGGCAGACCTGGTCGACCATACCCACTAAGGGTGGAAGCACCTTCAACTTCTATTCCAAGGGATGATCATACTAAATTAAGCAATTTAGTTCCTAAATTTATTATAAATGAGAATCCCCATGCTATAAATTGAAGACCTTTGGATAATAAGTATAAAATTGTAAAGAAATTAGCCCTGGTGATGGACAAGTTGTCAATATTTAATGCTTTGAGTCTGTTAAAAGATCTTTGGGAAGCACTCATAGAGTATTTTTAAAGACCTAAAGAATTTGAGTCTGAAGTTTTTTTCACTTAAGTATATCTTGTAGAGACATAGCATGCACAATTCCACATGATCATCTATTTCATAGAGTAAGAAAAATATTCCATTATACAAGGACACATCTAAACTTTGTTTGTATCTGGTAGGATAAATTACATTGATATTAAATGAGCCTTCATTGAAAATGGATTATTAGTCAACCTCATTCCATTATAAACACTTATTAAATTGGGTTAGAATGAGCCCCACTTTCCAACCTCTAATTTAATGTTACGGGGTTATGACAAGAGTGAAAAAAAATCCTCTCGATGAAATAAAAATCAGGACTCAGTTCCAGGATCTCATATCTGACTCAGAATTCCTTGTTTTTAAACAAGATACGGACTTCAATGTTCCACTGTAAAGTCTTTGGTTGCATCATCATGCGTCTATTCTCTCATCAGACCACTAATGCCTCAAATATTTCATTAATGGTAAAATTGGTAAATTTCATGGTAAAAAATACCCATTTATGTCCTATGAATCACAATACATTAACACTGTATTTTATCAGAGGGAAGGGAAACAACCCATGATCGAAAATGTTGCACAAATAAATGTCTTGAATAGTCCAGATATGACACTAACTAATCCACGTAAGAAAATCAGTTTATAGTATTTGATTCCCATCAATTGGATCAAAGAGGTGGTCCAAATTTGGGATCATATTTAGTGAATTTCATGATATAAGTTATGAAAACTAAACCTGATAATGATGGAGAAGTCTTAGACTCTCCAGAAAATGTTGAAAATAATTCCTTCATTTCATTCCCTAAGCTTCAAAAAATCACTGCCTCATCAGCTAGGTTAGAAGAGGTTGTCACATCACTGATAGAAAATTAATATGCTCATGTTATGTCCCCAGTCACCCCTTTGGTGCTTGAAAAATTCCCTATATCATTAGTAATATTGAAATCATTTTCTTCACATACTGAATTTCAAAATAATGGATCCTCCCCTAACTACAAAAAAAATCCCATCACCTACTTCCCCTAAGAACAATGTAGAGGTGGAAGAGTAACAGTATGATGAAGAGGAAGAGGAGGAAGACCTCAGGGATTCCCCTCTGGGATTTTAGGAAGGTTTCTTCACCACCGTAGACAAACTTAGAGAAATAAATCTGGGTATAGAAGAATATCCATAACCCACTTTGATCAGTGAGGCCATGTCTTCTAAAGAACATGAGGTATAAACCTCCTTCCAAAAGAAACATCAGGATGTGTTCAATTAGACTTACATAGAGATGCTAGGACTACATCCTGAGGTGGTAAATCACCACTTGGGCCTTTTAGAAGACCACCATAGATACAAAAAGGTATCCATAAGGACAAACCTGACTCACGCCTCCAATGTTGAGGTAGGGTGGACAAGATAATCAAGTAAAATTTCATCTAGGAAGTTCAGTATCTAAAATGGTTGGACAACATAGTCTAAGTAAAGATTAAGAATGGGAAAATTAGGTTCTGGATCAACTTCATAGATCTTGATCAGAAATGTTCAAAATATGACTTCCCAGTTCCAACGATATAGCTACTACTCAGTTCAATGGCTGGTTTTCAATCCCTCTCCTTCATGGATAGATATTTAGAGTTAAACCAAATTAATATGTCACCAAAATATGAAGAATGCACCGCCTTCATAAACCCCTGAGGAGTATTCTAATTTAGGGTAATTCCTTATGGCATGGAGAATAATGAAGTGACATACCAATGTGCCATACATCACATATTCAAACACTTCATGGGGAAATTAGTTGAATGTTATGTTGAAGACCTGGTGATTAAGTCTTGAAAAAGTTCTAACCACCTAGCTAATCTTGTGACTGTCTTCAATAAACTGTGATAGTATATCTTGAATATGAACCCCTTGAAATGTGATTTCGGGGTTACCTTGGGGAATTTTCTCAGCTTCTTTGTATTCCATCATGGCATCAAATTTGACCTTGATAAAGCGAAGGCTATTCTTATTATGTCACCTCCTTAAAACCATAAATATTTTAGAGTAATTCAAGTACAATTATCCTATATTGGGTTATTTATATCTAATCATGTAGTAAAATGTCTTACCTTAACTGGGTTGATGAAAAGGGGTGTAAAATATCAGTGGACCAGTGACTGTCAGGAAGGATTTGACAGTCCTAGGAAATATATCTTAAGCCCACCAGTGCCAATTCTGTCTATTGAGGGGATCCACTCATTCTATATATGACATCCATAGAGAAATGTTTAGGTGATTTCCTTCCAAAACAGAATGAAACTGGGAATGATAACATCCTTTATTATCTTAGTTGAACCATGCTTGATACTGAGACTCAATATTTGGATATCAAGAAGAGATTCCTAGAGTTAATCATTGTAGTTCAGAAACTAAGGCACTACCTGTAGCACCACAAGGTCCATTTGGTCTCTTGAAATAACCTAATCAAATATATTCTCAAGAGTCCTATGTTGATAGTAAATTTGGTATGGTGGGTGGTTATCCTACAATATTTTGACACACATTTCATGCCTCAAAAAGTGGTGAAAGGTCATGCTTCAGTTGGTTTTCTTGTAGAGCACCCATCTGTTGAAATAACATCATTAAAACTTGAATTTCTATATGAATATATATTTTCTTTTCAAGATTCCCCCCAAACATGGGAAATGTATTTCGAAGTTTCATTTATAATTCTAATAGGGAAGATAATGGAATTCCCCAAACTCAACAATGTCAGGTTGGGAGTCATACTCACCTCTCTAGAAAATACAATTTTTCCTTACTCCTTCCTTCTATCAGAAGGCTATGAAAATAATGAGGTAGAATATCAGTCTCTCATTGTAGGCCTAGAACCCAAACATCAAATACTAGTGGTCCACCTAGAAGAGAAATTTGATTCATAGTTGTTAATCAAACAGATCATGTCATGAACCAGCCAGGGTACCCTGGTAACCCGATAACTAAGCTGGACCTAAAATGGCCTGAAGGGTGTTCTCGATCCCCATGGGTTGGATACTAGCTCCTAGAATCATAAAAACTAAAAGTGTGAATAATTTTTTCCAGAAACAATGTGTAAGAAGATAAATAAGACAGTATGCATATAAGAAAAACTCCACTGGGAGTAGTATAATAGAAGTCAAATAGGTGTAAAACAACCTAAATTACTATAAAAAAGTACCCGAAAACTGAAAGAATATCCCAATTCCTAGTGGACGCAACTCTCCAAGTCCACGGATCAATATATTGAACCACCACCAAGTGGTTCTTTACTCTTTCTTTCACCTAGAATAAGATAATTTAAAAACACCTGAAGGCATAGGTAGGTTGTGATCTAAAATCATAGTACAGTTTCACCAAGTATTCCATAATAGATTCCAACATTTAATTAACCAAATAAATAGCTTTAAATTTTCAAATAAATAGGTTTGTCATTTCAAAATCATATTAAAACAAATCAAGGTTTACATTTCAAAATATGGAATACATTTAAAATGATGTAAATACTTTAAACAAATTAATTAAATAAATAATTTTATATAAAATAGTTTATATAAATTCATAAATCATGTAAAATAGTATACAAACATTCTCATACATTTATATCTCATATATAAACAAGCAAAAAACCTGGTCATCTTTCAATAGGTACTATCGTTCCAGGTTATAGGATCCTCACACTCTCAAGTGATATCAACTTGAATGTGTACTCACATCCCTCAGAACTAGAAATATAGGACTCATCTATGTACCCCTTAGGAATAAGATGTGCTAAGAAGTATTTAGTTAGTTTTTTAAAGTGTCAATATGGTGCTAGGGTATTCCCATCCTAGCATGTTTTTCCCAAATAACTCACTGACTAACTAGGATTTCATGTGCTCTAGTAAAAATAAATGGTAGTAAATTTATTTTAATACTGCTTAAAATTAAATTAAATCCCATTCTATCATTTAAAAAATAAAATTTTCCATTTAAAACCCAAAACTAGTTTTTAATCAAAACATGCCTTTTCCATGATAAAACTCAAAGGTCTCTATCAAAACCATTTAAATCCATTTTCATCAAATAAAATTTTAAATCCATTTCATCAAATAAATTTCCAAGATTTTCTCTCAAACCAATTTCAAAATTTAAATTCAAAAAATTTAAATTTCACCAATTTCCATCAATTTCACAAAGAAACCCCAACTTAATGGAATTGGGTTTTTCCAAATTTCATTCCAAAACCCAATTTCCAACACCAAATCCCATAATTAAATTTAATTGGGTTTTTAATAAACCAATTGTAATTAGATTCAATAAATTGAATTTAAATCAAACAATTGAAATTGAAATCAAGAAATTCACAGTTAATCAAATTTTTTCATCATAACAAAAGAACATACCTTTCACAGAAACACAGGGCCCTGTAATGGAACCCGCCAACAAGAAAGAAGGCACAAAAGATCTTGGAACTCAACCTAGAAACAAGATTCAGCAACATGGGGTTTATATCCATCAATTCAAAGACAATATATCAAAATACTAGGAGGAAGAGAGAAAGATATGAACAGACAGGAAGAACGCTTACCCAGTGAGTCAAAATGCAAATTCTACAATGATCAATCACTAATAGAAACAAGTCAGATGGGTTTGAGGGCTCCAAAATTTTCTGGGTAAGGATCTTGGGTCAAGATAAAATAAATAATTAAATGAGGGAATATAAATTCATCTAATTACCCTATTTAAAAATAGCAGTTGGGGATTTACATCATGTGTTTCCCAATTACACGTCATGTAATTGAAAATTCTCAAAATTGCCAAAAAAAAATTGCCTCCTTTTGTTAAAAATGTATTTATTATTATTTTAGAGCTTACACTCCATATAACCACATTACACAGTGTTTAAATTCCCAATATGTTTTATAACCAATAGATTTTATGTTAAGAATTCAAGAAATCCCTAACTTCACCATTATAGGTATCCTCCCAATTCCTTCTTGGCCTAACCCAACCAATGAAAAAAAATCATACTGTAAAAAGTTTTAAAACTTACATGTGAGAAGAGTAATAATATATTACAACCTCCCCACCATAAAAACTTTTTTTCCCCAAAAATTCTATCAAGAAGCTTCCATATTGTAAAGGTGAGGCCACTGCTCTCTCATCAGTTCCTCTCACTCCCATGTCTCATGAGAATCAGAACCATGCTACCATAGCACTCGAACCAAAGGTTTTTTCCTCCCATGAAGTAACTTGGTTTCAAAATTACCTATCATTACTATCTATTCAATCATGGATAAATCAAGATCAACCTAAATATCACTCCATCTTAGAACATGAGATAAATCAGATAGATACTTATGTAGCTGAGATACAAGGAACACATTATGTATCGATGTTAGCTATGGTGAAAGTACTAAACTGTAAAAATAATCTCACCTGCTTAGCCACCTTAAAAGGTCATACAAAGTGAGGATCAAGTTTCCCTTTCCTCCCAAGCCATTGATGACCCAATCGAGTTTAAACTATCAAGAATACCGGGTCGCAAACTAAGAATTCCAATAGTCTATGGTAACGGTCATCATAAGACTTATATCAACTCTGTTCCATCATGATTATATGAAAAATCAATTGAATCTTTGAGGTTATCTCATGAACCAAGCTTGGTGCAATAAAGGAACATTCCTTAATCTTTGACCAACACAACGAAGATCTACAATACTGACCATACAAGGGTGCAAAATGATCCATTATGATCATGGACTAGTAACTATTGTTATAAGAAAAATCAACTGGCCCCAAGTGATCATCCCAACCTCCACCAAAGTTGTGAACACATGCGTGAAGCATATCTTCAAGAATATTTATAGCTCTTTCTATATGGAAATCTTAAAATAAATGTTATGCTATACTCAAATGTATATGGGATCCTAGTGCCTCAGGAAGACCTCTCTAAAAGTGATAAGTGAACAAAGGATCCCAATCATAAACTATAGCAGAAGGAACACTGTGAAAATGAACAATCTCTTACACATAGAGATCTCCAAACTTCTCAACTTTGGTTGTGTCACGAATGGGTAAAAAGTGATCTGACTTAGTCTTCCTATCGATCACAACACATATCACATTATTCTTTCTCTAGTTATGAGGAAACTCAACCACAAAGTCCACAGAGATCTCATCCCACTTCCAAGTAGGTAATTTAAGTCGTTGGAGAAAACCTGAAGATTTCTTGTGATCATCCTTGACCTGTTGGAGCATATAAAAATGAGAGACAAATTTAGAAATCCCTTTTTCCATACCTGGCCACAAAAACTAACACTGGATTTCATGGAACATCTTAGTGGATCCTGGGTTCACTTTCCACTAGGAACTATAGAAATCCACCATTATATATTTCCTTAATGCATATGGTACCACAAATTAGTTTTGAAATAATATAATTTCCTCTTTGGAGAACGACCAATCAAGTATGGTCTCCCCTCTATTAAAAGAGTCTCTAATGCTATGGAACTCATCAACAAACTATTGTTCCTAAAGAATCAATTTGATAAGAGAAGATGTCAACTGAACACTGGGCATGGAATCCTTAGTCCCAGATTCTCGAACTCCAATATATAACTATACAAAGAGTTCCATAAATTTCCACTCTTCTTATGATTATTTCACTGCCTAGGTCAGAAGTTTCCTGCTCAAATAATCTATAACGACATTCCTTTTCCCTGAGGTATAGGAGTTTTTAAAATTGAAAGACTATAGGTATTCCACCCAATTCCTCTAGTGAAGATTTAAATATTTTTTAGAGGATATTTAATAAAAACTCTTGTGGTATGAAAATTTGATAAACCATTATCTATAAAGGTAGTGCTTCCAACTCTTAAGCACATGCATCACAGCTATCGGTTCAAGGTCATTGGTTGGATAATTATTCTCATGTGGCCTAGCTAATGAGATCCATAGGCAATGACATGATTACCCTACCATATAACGTATCCCAAAACTAAACCTGATGCATCATAAAATACCACATAGCCCAACCCTACCTCTATAAGAGTCAAAATCGTTGCAGTAGTAAAAAGATGTTTCATCTCAACAAAATAATTCTAACATTTCTCATCCAAAGAAAACTTTACTCCCTTTCAATTTAGTGAGGTCATTGGAGAATCCAACTTCAAGAATTCCTTTTCAAACCAGATATAATTTTTGACTAAGACCAAGAAGCTATGAATCTCAAAGATATTTTGTGGTTACTCCCAAGTCATAACATCCTTCACATTCTTAGGATCAACTGATGTTCCTTATTCCAACACCACATTTCCCAAGAACTTAAATTCCCAAATCCATAAATTTCATTTTGAAAGATTAGAATAAATTAAATGATTTCTCAGCAAACTTAGAACTATTATCAGGTGATGCACACGATCCTCATCATTCTTATAGTAAAAAAGGTTTTCATCCATAAAGACTGCCATGAAGGTATCAAGATACTTGTGAAAAATCCTGGCTATCAAATCCATAAAGACTATAGAAGAATTTGTTAGATCAAAGGGCCTGAAAAGGTACTCATAATGGTTTTACATGCTCTAAAATGTGGTTTTTGGAATGTCATGTTATTTTATTCCAAACTAATGGTAGCCAGATCAAAGATTAATCTTTAAGAACCAATTTTCCCCTTTCAAATTATTAAACAGATCTTCTATCCTTTGAAACAGATATTTGTTCTGTATTGTAACTTGATTGAGATTTTAGTAATCAATGTATAGGAAAATTTAACCATCAGACTTCTTATAAAAGAGAACCAATGATGACCAAGGTGACACACTCAGACATATGAAGCCTTTCTCAAGAAGATCGTCCAATTGAGAAATCAAATCTTTCATTTCAGCTAGTTATATATTGTAATAGGGAATAGATTCTAGTTGAGTACCAGGCATTAATTCAATAGAAAACTCATCCTCACTTACCAATGGAAAACTAGATAAGTCATAAGGAAACACGTCAGGAAACTGGATGACCACTGTAGAGAGATCACCACTCAAATATTACTGATCTAGATCAAAGGAGAACATAGATATTACTTTTCCCAACTCTGGATAAGAAGTTCCAGCCCTGCTCGACCTCGATTTCCATTATCCTTGAAAGATATGGCACACACCATTAGGTGTAGTAAATGAGACCCATCCAAGATAATAATAAATCTATGATTTATTATAAATGAGGCAATCCATCCTGAATATGACATCAAGCGGTTTCATGTTAAGAACCAGAAAACTCCAAGTAATCTCAACATCTGATAGGGAGGAAAAAAATGGGACTATGGAGACCCAGATCTCTCTTCATACCAAGGGGTGCAGTAATATCCATGACATAAGATAAAATCTATGTAGGAAAATTTAGTAGATTAAAAATATGGGTTGAAATAAATGATTGAGATGAACATGTATCAAATAAAGTAGTCACTCGTGAAGAAACTATAGTTATGGTACCTCTCACAGTCACTGGACTCAAATCCGCTTCCTCTGGAGATCCAACTATTGTGTGAAGAAGATTCATTATGGATTTCTATGGCTAGAACCCTATTGTAAATGAAGAATTTGGTTTCCTTGAAATTTTATAAGTATTTCATGATCTTGCGCCACTATACAGAGTAGAATAGATATATAAGAACCTATGTAAGTGACCTGAACATCTGTAGGAGCCACAATACTTGGGTACCTCGGTGAAAACCCTCTTTGAATGCCCCAACTTTCCACACTGGTAGCAAATCATAGGACCTATTATTGGAACATTAGGAGGTCTAGTATGACCCTAGTTTCAAGAACCACCCTGATAATGATCACACTTCCTATTTCCTTTAAAGTAACCCACACTGCCACTGGGAGAGAAAGAAACTCCAGATAACCATGACTTACCAGCCATGTCTATTTTGACCATCAATGCTCTATCCAGTACATCAACATAATAAGTTAGATTTAACAAGAACATGTGATAATGAATATCCTATCAAAGTCCCAACTCAAACCATCAAGTATTAATCTTATAATTTGATACTTTCTTAGGTGAAAATGAACTAGATCTACAAAACACTATGCATAATCTGTCACGGTCATGTCATCCTGCTCAAGTTTGAAAAACTATATATCCTTGGATAACACAATCGAATCTGGATAGAATTTGTTGTTGAAAATATCTTTGAAGTATTTCCACTCTAAGACCTCATGTTTCTTCATCATCACCATCATGTCCCACCATCTCCTGCTTGGTCCTTCCCACGCGAAGGTGGCACACTTCACCTTGATCTCATCAGGTGTCTCCAAGAACCAAAAAAAAATTGATCCTCATCAATCATTCATCATCCTCTCGAGGATCATTTGATCCCTTGAACGCTAGTGGCTTTTAAAGATGGAATTCCTAAGAACGATCCCAAAGATCATCCCTTTGGGGTTCCATAGGATCCTGAACAGGAACTAGTGGTGATTCCTATCCCAAATCTTGGAAATTACACACAATCACCACAATGAGGTTTAGCTCCACAATAGGATTAGCTCATTGATGTTCATTAGATTCTTCCTCCTGGATATTATTCACACTTCTTCTCAGAGGAATGATGTTTCAAAACATCAACAGAAAATAATAAAGACATCATATTAACACTCTGTAGACGCCAGAAAAGTCCGTTGCTCCTCAAACGAAGTTCCACATGAGGAAAGCGAGGTCATATTTGGAGTCAGAAGCATGTTTCGGAAGGCCCGAAGGCCTTGCGCGAAATATCGGAGGCTCGTGCGCAATATTGGCTATGCGCGTGCAATCCTTCCGGGATTCGCGCGATGGGTCGAGTCGGCGCGTAATTTTCCACGCCAGATGCCCGCGCGCGGCCCTATTGCGCGTCGGGCCCCTATTTCGCGCCCGAGCCAAATTGCGCGCCCGCGAGCCGAATTGCGCGCCCGGGGTTGCCTATAAATACAAGGTGACCCCCAACGTTTTGAAGGTTGCCAGAATTCGAAGGATCGCTCGTGCGTGCAATCACGCCCCCTCCGCGCGCAATGCCGATCTTTAGGTAACCTCCTTTATTTCGCGCAAGCCAACCCCGGGGTTCGCCTTCGCGCGTAACCCCTTTGGCTTCTTTCCCTTGACCAACTCTTCACCCAAAGGCCTTCGCGTGCAAAAGAAGCCTCTTGCGCGCAATTTCCCCCCGGGTGCGCGCAATCCAGCTCGATTGCACGCACCCCCCTTACTAAGTGGCCATTCGTTAAAGAATGGGTCGTTGCCCCCGCGCGCTATCAGAGGCCCGGTGCGCGCAATCTCCATCTTCCACGCGCAAAGCGCTGGCCCAATTGCGCGCCAGCCCGCCCAATTGCGCGCCGACCAGCGGTATTGCGCGCCAAGCTCCTCTTTTGCGCGCAAACCGCCAGGGTCGCCCCCTTTGACCCCCTGAGGGTACCCACCTGCGTGGCGCCCGATGATCTTCATCCCGGATGCCCGCACCGTGCGTTGTCTTCCCGTGCGGCCCTCCAGGCTCGCGCGAAGCGACACGGACCCATTGGCGGCACTACCACGTCCGAGCTACAAGACGTTAAACTGTTCAGCATTCGTCCGCGCTGCAGGACGTTAAACTGCCAAGCATCCATCGTCCGCGCTGTAGGACGTTAAACTGCCAAGCATCCATCGTCCGTGCTGCAGGACATTAAACTGCCAAGCATCCATCGTCCTGCAGGACGCTAAACTGTACCTCGTCCAAGCTGCACGACGTTAAACTGCCTAGCATATGGGCCTCATCAAGGTGTAAGCCCCAAACCCCATGGTCCAACATGACGTTAAACTGTACTTCGCCCGGCAAGACGTTAAACCGTCCGCTTCATCCTCAACAAACGACGTTAAACTGTACTTCGTCCGGCAAGACGTTAAACCGTCCGCATCACCCGATCTCGTGCCTCGTACGCAGGGTCCCCCCCGGTTTGGATGTGGCCCCCACCCGCTCGTCTCTGCAGGGATGTCGGGATTGCCCCTCTTTAGGGACGATTTATTGGAGTGGCCTTCGCCCACGGGGGTAGGGTATTACAAACCCCTAGTTTCTTGTGGGGGACTGCACATGTGTATCTCCATTGTGTTTCCCCACTGCCGAATCCAGTAGAGGGCGTGACAGGTATCGAGGTATCTCTCACCTTCGGCCCAAGTCCCTCTTCAACTAAGCTTTGTCGCACTCAGGTTGCCTCAGTGCGTAAGTCCTGACAGAATGAACTACATGGACTTTGATCCATGTCCCCTAAATAGGGTACGTAGGAAGCCTCCCTGAGGTTCAAGCCCACCACCTGGTCGTCCCGGTCGTATTCACGTCGGTTCGTCCATCAGTGGACCCCTCCCGGGTTCACATTCGAGTCGATTCACCTATGAATCTGCCCTTGTGGGGGACTGCACGTGTGTATCTCCACTGTGCTTCCCCACTGCCGAAGCCAGTAGAGGGCGTGACAGGGATCGAGGTGTCTATCATCTTCGGCCCAAGTCCCTCTCCAACTGAGCTTTTCCGCATATGGGCCTCCTTAGAGTGTAATCCCCAAACACCATCGTCCAGCAAGACGTTAAACTGTGATCCACCCACTTCGTGCGTGTTGGTCCGCTCCGACCCACTTCGTGCGTGCCGGCAGCCTAGACCTCCTCGTGAGTCGGCTTGCCAACGTCCATCATGACGTGAAACTGTGATCCACCTGGCCGTTCCATCCCCCTATGTGCGAGGTGGTTCGGTTCAATCCTCCGCCCAGCAGCCTCGACCTCCTCGTGAGTCGGCTTGCCATCGTCCAGCATGACGTTAAACTGTATATCCGAACTACGCTGGCTTTGATCCGCGCTAACGCGCGGTACGTAGAAAGCCTCTACGGGGTCCAAGCTCTTCACTCCATCATCCATCCTGATCCTTACCCGGGACGCCACATCCCGGTGGGGTCATGCCATTTCATTCCACTCCACTTCACTCGGGAAGCCACCCATGTGCTGGCCCCAGCGTCGGAGGTTCCCCGCAAGGGGTTCTGTCATCTGATCCACTCCTCGTGTTGATCAGTCCGATGTCGTCCCCGCTGGACGTTAAACTCGCGGCATACCCCGTGTTAAACATGGGAAGCTGAGGAAAACCCCAGGTAACGCAGTTCCCCGCACCCAGCGCGGGATGCCTCAGGACATCACGCCTTCGAGAAGACCTATTAGGGACGGAAGGAAGACATGCAGAGCCACAGTGTTAAGACACGCCCCCAACACCCAGAGCTACCCGGTCTCCTCACCACGGGTTGCTGCCCCGACCAGACTCCTTGGAGCGTCTGGGCGGAAGCAGCGTAATTAACCGGTGTCCATGAAGATATGGTGCCGGGAACGAGATTCACGAGCATTCTTAAATCTATGTGGGAGACCCGGATTAGGCGACGAGTTCCGAGGAGACGTCCACGGAAGGAGGAGCCGACATCCCATCATCCCGGTTTCGATCAAGGAGCAGACGTCCCTGAATAAGGGACGGATGCCACCCGCCATTGGAAAGCGGGACTGCGGGGCCACAAGCCGCGCTCCCATCCCCTCGGGTCGACGGGCGCACGCGCGAACACATCATGGTGGAACAGCGTCGGTGTTGGAACCACTCTGTGTATAAGGTTGTATTTGTTGTCAATAGTTGTCAATGCAGATCAAAATGAAGGTGATCATTAAATATTCCGATGAAGTAGAGGAGTGGTGATTCAGATGATTGTTGTACTGTTCGTAAGTTCAAAGAACATGTGTCAAAGGTGATACATTGTTTACAACAATGAATATTGTGAGGAGTAATCCATCCAAGGATGATTAAGGCAGGATGGTGTTTTTGGATGAAGACCATGCAATTCCTCCTTATTGCATAAGGACCATGGGATTTGATGAAGACCATGCAATTCCTCATTATTGCATGAGAACAATGGGTTTTGATGAAGACCATGCAATTACTCATGATTGCGTGAGAACCATGCTAGAGACTTCTATGACGGTTGATGAAGGAGGAAATGTGCCAATGCGTTGACTTATGACATGGCCATGCACATCACACTGTCATAGAAGATGATGGTACTAAAGTTGTTCCTTCAAAGAATACATATCACAATGGTGGAGTTTGTGATAAAAGCAAAAGAGTTGCTGAAGGATACAGATCACCAAGAAGAAGTGTTGTTGAGGTGATCGTGCTTGTCGACAAAGCAAACAAACGACATTCAAATTTGTTGACAAAGGAGATTCCATGGTGACATGTCGAGTTCAAGAGTTGTGGTCAACGACCTATGGTTTATTCAAGAACATCGACAGAGGAATGGATGATCTGGAGGCGGTACAAAAAGAGCAGATACAAGGTGGCGCCGTTTTCCAGTGTTTGCCAAATTTTTGGGCCTCAAAATCGGAAAATTAAGACATGGATTGTCTGCAAAAGGAGGTTCGCACAAAAAGGAAGTGGTGCGCGAAATATAAGAGGCTTGCGCGAAATACTGAAGTTAGGCGTGAAAAACAGCGGGATGCGCGAAATAGTGGATCAAGGTTTTTCGCGCAAATAGTGTTTCGAAATCAGATTAGTGAAAAATGGCAAAGGCATGGGCTGCGCGGAAAATAAGGGTTGTGCGCAAAATACTTGAGCTGGGCGAAATATTATGCGCCAGATGAGAGGTTTTCCGCGCCGAAGGGGATTTTGCGCGCGGGGTCGATTTTGCCTATAAATATGAAGTGACCCTCCTCCATTAGGGAGAGTTCAAGACATAGAAAATACCCGAGCTCTGGTGCGCGAAATTGAAGTTAGAAAGGGTGCTGCGCGTAAACTTAATGTTTGCGCGTAAAGTCAGCTGTTGCGCGAAAAACTAAGGCTGCGCAGAAAGTTGGTGTTGGCGCGTAAAAGGAAGGTTGCGCGAAAAGTGGATATCGCGCAAAAGCAGTGAATTGCGCGCAAGGGAGTTTCTAGGCTGCGCGTAATATTTGGAGGTTGCGCGAAAAAGGAATTTCGCGCAAACCATAGAAATTGCGCGCAAGACACCGTAAGGGTTGCGCGTAAAAACTGAGGTTGCACGGTACATCCGGTGCGAAGTGAGATTCATCTACGGGTGAAAGTTGGACTTTAACAGAGCATCTACATACAGAGTAAGATGCATTCCTTCATGAAAATGAAGAGACCTACAGGTCTATAAACTGTGAGCGGATTCCTTCCAAGAGCAGTGAGCTTAGGAAGAGGAAGAAAGTGATCCTCTCCACCGACAGTGAGCCAGAGAGAGAGAAACAGGGAGTGACCCTTGGGAAAGCAGTGAGCTGACCCTAAACATTGTATAGGCAGTGAGCCTGGGCATAGAAGTGATCTAGCCCGAACATTGTAATCCACAGCTAGTGAAGTCTAGTGGAATTTGGTACGACCGACAACCTATCGGCGTATGCTCCTTGGACGTAGCCCTTAGTGGTGAACCAAGTAAAAATAGTTGTGTCATCTCTCTGCATGTGAATGTTTAATTGCTGATCATATCCATCGTACAGGTTTAAGTAGTTCCTACCAACGTGGGAACAAGATCCACAACTTTAAGAAGAAAAAGTTTCCACCCTGATTCACCCCTCCCCTCTCAGGGTGTCCTGGGGTCCTACAAGTGGTATCAGAGCGAAAGGTTAACGTATGTTGGATATTCTCCAGTAATTCTATTGAGAAGAGGATTTGAGTTTCTTTCCTAGAGTCAACAATGAAGAGCAGTCTTGATAATGACGCAGTCATTTCTGAGCAGAAATCTATATCCACCAAGACTTTGACAAATAGGAAAAAGAAAGAGAAGAAGATGATGAAGAAGTCCCCCACATCCAAAGAAGATATAGTGTCTTGTTCTCCATGCCATTCCAATAATGAAGAAACATTTGGCTTGGAAAGTATCAAGAAGGTGACTCAGAACTCATCCAGAGGAAAGGATGATACCCCTAATTCGGGCTTTCAGGAAAAACTCAGAACATATCTGCATGATATTCCAGAAGAAAGGGTTGCTATTATTTGTAGCCTATTCCAATCTATGCAGGTTGAGATCAATCGATTAGAAAGGGAAGCTGACAATATGGAAAAAGGGTTGGAAATAAAAGTTATGGAAAGTATGAAGCTCATCAAATGGGTGAAAGTATTTGAAGAAGAAGAGGAAGTCAATAAGACTTTAAAAGAAAGGATCCATGCACTTGAAGCTGAGCTGAAGAAGAACAATGAAGTCAAGAATTTTTGTCTGGAAGAAACGTCCATTAAATTTAGGGAACTTGACTCTTTGTTACAAAACAAAGTTAAGATGCATGAAGATGAGGTTGAAAGGTTGAAGAAGAATTGTGAAGAGAAGATGATCACGATTGAAGATCAGAAGATCATCCTCAATATTGTGGGTCAAAAATTGGAAGCTCAATTGACCAAGATTGAGAACACACATATTGAGACTTCACAAGAGAATGAAATGAGTGATGCTTGCACTCAATGTTCGTTGGAGGAGTCTAAAGCTGAAATGCCTCCAACATGTGACAAGAAGATTATGAAAACTCTTGATTATCCACATCAAGAATCAGTTGCTGCCGGTACTCAATGCTCAATGGAGGATTCCATTGTCAAAAGACCTCCAACATGTGATAAGAAGATCATGACTTCGCTCATTGATCTATCACAGGCAACTGAGAAAGTGAAGGTACCATCCAGACCATCTTGTACTCATGTTTCTAAATACACTCCGACAATCAGTGCAGGTGGGAAGAAAAGCTCTAAACAAGCATGGATGAGGATAGGTGAGAAGAATAAACCTACCACCATGACTAGGGTGGATAGGAAGAAAAAGGAGGAAGCTTCTTCCTCAAATAGAGCACAAACAACTAAGCAGATGGCCCAACAACTTAATACTGAAGAAACAAAGAAGAAAAGATTTGTGGGCCAATGTTGGTGTTGCAATAGATTTGGGCACTGTGCATTGGATTGTTTTTATAATCCCTTTCATAGAAAAGCACAGAGAAAGCCTATATCAAAGGGGAGGAAGCCAGAGAAGAAGAAGAAACATCCACAGGTCCAGAAGCATTTGTTTACAGCAAACAGATTTTGAATGCTTGATAACATCTGTGATGTATGCAACGGCAGTGGTCACAAGAATGGTGCATGCCTAGGTCAACAGATATCCAGAGCTGATAAGAACAGAAGACCACAAAATCCATATAAGTATGAAGAAAGTACCTTGGGAAGAAATCAGAAGAATATGGCAAACACACCTCTCCCCAAGAAGATTTCAAGTAGGCAAGCTGAGAAGACCCAGGATTTTAGATCCATGAAATTGAAGGGTCATTCATCCAAAAGAAACACTAAGTGGGATGAAACTCAGAAGAACCCATGTGGAAGACCCAAACCAGCTGCAAAAGTTCCCAATGACATGTTGGTCATCTGGCCAGAAGATTTGAATAGAATGAGGAAACTTGAAGCTGAAAAGGCCAAGGCTGGTGACAAAGGAAAAGGGAAACCTTCACATGTTGAAGGCACAGTGCAGGGGAGATTGCAAACAAAGAGAAATGCACGTGTCAAAGAAGTTCTGTGTGAGAGATGCAATAAATCTGGTCATATTGCAAAAGGTTTCCTAACCTTAATACCAGAGCAAGAAGCAGTCATTAAGAGGAGTAAGAAGTTATCTTACATGTTAGCTGCTAAGCAGTACAATTCCTCACACAAAGTAGAAGAGAGTGTGAAGAGATCCATGCCACACCAACAGATGTCAGAACATATGTTCAGAGGAGCAGGCATGAAGACTGGAGTGAACAGAGTAACTTGGTTGAGAAAAGAGCCTCAACCAAGAAAGTCTTCTTGATGAAGCAAGAAGGATCCACCTTATTCCCGTAATCATTTGTGTATTGTATTTGTGCTAACAATGCAGGGAATTGAAGGTGAAGCATACTCTCAGGGGGAGAACCTGAGAAGTAGTGAATGCTGTCAACTCTTGATAGCGAAGCTGAAGAAGTTTCCATCCTTAGTGGATTCTTCAATTGATATTCAAGGATTATGATGATGAAGGATCACTCTTGATGAAGATGATGAGGAGTGTTTCCCTTGAGGGGGAGAAAAATGAAGAAGCTTCCATAATCACTGTTTCAATCAATATCAACTCCAGGTGGACTCAAAAGCAGTTATTCTGTGAATTTCTTGAAGAACACACCAATGGAGAAGGTATGTCATTTCTCAATCTCTATCCCTTGGTTTCCCAGATCAAATATTATTTTACAAAGGGGGAGTAACTGAATTGATCAGTGACATAAAGAGAATGGAAGTGCCCCGAGGTCACTTATCCTGTCGATCGCACTTGAATGTTTTTGATCTATTTGCTGAAGTGAGTGCAGGAGTTTCAGGTTGATTATTATCTATCATAGTTGATCTTCTTCTACCTAGAATTAAAGTGGTAAACCCTTGAAGACAAGATAAATGAGTTATCATCTCATGTTGGTATCATGATCTCTGGATAATGGACAACCTTGTTGACTTAATCAAATCCTCTTGTTTTCTACATCGATCATTGCTCAAGTAGACTTAGAGTGAAATGATTAATGAAACTTTGCTTAAGTGAGGATTGATACCCTCCCTACCATGCGCTTTGTATTTCTTGTCAATAAGGGGGAGAGAAAGTGAAATGCAGAAGATTCTCATTTTGACATTGACGGATTCATTTCAGAAGATGTTTAAGGTATTGACAACAAAATACAAAGGGGGAGATTGTTGGAACCACTCTGTGTATAAGGTTGTATTTGTTGTCAATAGTTGTCAATGCAGATCAAAATGAAGGTGATCATGAAATACTCTGATGAAGTAGAGGAGTGGTGATTCAGATGATTGTTGTACTGTTTGTAAATTCAAAGAACATGTGTCAAAGGTGATACATTGTTTACAACAATGAATATTGTGAGGAGTAATCCATCCAAGGATGATTAAGGCAGGATGGTGTTTTTGGATGAATACCATGCAATTCCTCCTTATTGCATAAGGACCATGGGCTTTGATGAAGACCATGAAATTCCTCATTATTGCATGAGAACAATGGGTTTTGATGAAGACCTCGCAATTACTCATGATTGCGTGAGAACCATGCTAGAGACTTCTATGACGGTTGATGAAGGAGGTAATGTGCCAATGCGTTGACTTATGACATGGCCATGCACATCACACTGTCATAGAAGATGATGGTACTAAAGTTGTTCCTTCAAAGAATACATATCACAATGGTGGAGTTTGTGATAAAAGCAAAAGAGTTGCTGAAGGATACAGATCACCAAGAAGAAGTGTTGTTGAGGTGATCATGCTTGTCGACAAAGCAAACAAACGACATTCAAATTTGTTGACAAAGGAGATTCCATGGTGACATGTCGAGTTCAAGAGTTGTGGTCAACGACCTATGGTTTATTCAAGAACATCGACAGAGGAATGGATGATCTGGAGGCGGTACAAAAAGAGCAGATACAAGGTGGCGCCGTTTTTCAGTGTTTGCCAAATTTTTGGGCCACAAAATCGGAAAATGAAGACATGGATTGTCTGCAAAAGGAGGTTCGCACAAAAAGGAAGTGGTGCGCGAAATATAAGAGGCTTGCGCGAAATACTGAAGTTAGGCGTGAAAAACAGCGGGATGCGCGAAATAGTGGATCAAGGTTTTTCGCGCAAATAGTGTTTCGAAATCAGATTGGTGAAAAATGGCAAAGGCATGGGCTGCGCGGAAAATCAGGGTTGTGCGCGAAATACTTGAGCTGGGCGAAATATTACGCGCCAGATGAGAGGTTTTCCGCGCCGAAGGGGATTTTGCGCGCGGGGTCGATTTTGCCTATAAATATGAAGTGACCCTCCTCCATTAGGGAGAGTTCAAGACATAGAAAATACCCGAGATCTGGTGCGCGAAATTGAAGTTAGAAAGGGTGCTGCGCGTAAACTTAATGTTTGCGCGTAAAGTCAGCTGTTGCGCGAAAAACTAAGGCTGCGCAGAAAGTTGGTGTTGGCGCGTAAAAGGAAGGTTGCGCGAAAAGTGGATATCGCGCAAAAGCAGTGAATTGCGTGCAAGGTAGTTTCTAGGATGCGCGTAATATTTGGAGGTTGCGCGAAAAAGTAATTTCGCGCAAACCATAGAAATTGCGCGCAAGACACCGTAAGGGTTGCGCGTAAAAACTGAGGTTGCACGGTACATCCGGTGCGAAGTGAGATTCATCTACGGGTGAAAGTTGGACTTTAACAAAGCATCTACATACAGAGTAAGATGCATTCCTTCATGAAAATGAAGAGACCTACAAGTCTATAAACTGTGAGCGGATTCCTTCCAAGAGCAGTGAGCTTAGGAAGAGGAAGAAGGTGATCCTCTCCACCGACAGTGAGCCAGAGAGAGAGAAACAGGGAGTGACCCTTGGGAAAGCAGTGAGCTGACCCTAAACATTGTATAGGCAGTGAGCCTGGGCATAGAAGTGATCTAGCCCGAACATTGTAATCCACAGCTAGTGAAGTCTAGTGGAATTTGGTACGACCGAAAACCTGTCGGCGTATGCTCCTTGGACGTAGCCCTTAGTGGTGAACCAAGTAAAAATAGTTGTGTCATCTCTCTGCATGTGAATGTTTAATTGCTGATCATATCCATCGTACAGGTTTAAGTAGTTCCTACCAACGTGGGAACAAGATCCACAACTTTAAGAAGAAAAAGTTGCCACCCTGATTCACCCCTCCCCTCTCAGGGTGTCCTGGGGTCCTACAGTCAGAACAGAAACCCGACGCACATCTGCACCGAAACAGAAAATGGTGAACCCGACGTGAATATATTCTCCTCAATACGAAGACTGATAGCTTTCAGAGGTGTTGGAAGACTAGCATGTTGCCCGGCCGAGCATTCAGCACCGGGGCACGGAACCCGCCAGGGGCTGGGGAAGGGAAATCGGGCACTCCGTCTCACGACGTCGATGGCCTGGGTTCCCCCCACGGAAGGCTTCGATGGCCTGGGTTCCCCCCATGGAATCATCCGTGCGTGCTTGAATCAGCATGAGCCCCCAGAATCTGTGGGTGCTGCTTCGGCATCGTCGTCCCCACCTGCCTCTCCCGAGAAGAGCAAACGGCGGCGGCGCAAGAAGGAAGAGCGCGCCCCGCCAGTTCTGCCGCTATCCCGCACTCTCGGCGATTTCATTCCCCCGGAGATGGGGGTCCCTCCCCGGATCCGCCCGGTGATGAATGATTCGTCTGATGACAGTGTTGGGTACGCTTCGGTTAATACCGTCGAGCTGGTAAATCCCTTTTCGGTTCCCGACGTTGAAGAACACCAGGTGGACCTCCCTAGTGTCCCCGGTCGTCGCCACCGTCGGAGGAACCGCAACAACAGGAGTCGTTGGGGCACGGCAGTTGGTACCTCCAGCCAGGCCGTGCACGCCACTAAGACTAGGCAGCGGGCTCAAAACCGAGCTCAGCGCGCGCAGCCCCCCCCCCCCCATCCGGGGATGACGGATTTTCCTCCACCACCGTTTGTGGTGTGGGACCAGGCAGAACCGCCTCAGCCGCGCCGCGACCAGCTCCGTCCTGCCACGAGTCCATCCCGGCCTCCTGGACCCAGTACGGTGATCACTTCCCGGGCTTCAACCAGTGAACAGCGAGAAGCACCAAGCACCAGTCGGCCACCGGTCCAACCGGCAAGGCCCGTCATGCCTCCAACCGCAGAGCAACCTCCTGAAACCATGGGCTCGCGCTTGGCAAGAAAGTATGATGTCATTAAGCACTTGGCTGACATCCCAGCAAGTCTCTCCATCCTTGAGGCTCTGCGCCTGTCACCTGAGATGTGCGAGGCGCTCGCTGAAGCCCTGAAGAGCCCCCTCCAGTTTGAGACGGAGGTTGTGGTTGTAGAGGCCTTTCACGCCGAAGCGATCGAGAACGCCGAATGTCAGGCAGTTATCTCGTTCTCCGGTAAGGGTGAAGACCCTCCTATACAGGGGCACATTCGTCCGTTGTATGTTACTGGCCAGTTCAATGGCCTTGAAGTCCGGCGCTGTCTTGTATACATGGGGTCCGGGATTAACCTGATTCCAACTCGGACGCTCCGGAGATTGGGGTTGTCTGAGGATGACTTGATTCCCTCCGACCTCAGGATCCATGGGTACGACCGCACCGAGCAAACTCCGGTCGGAAAGATACGTTTGAAGACCCAGTTCGGTGGCATGGTTTCCAACACCGAATTCATGGTAGTCTCTCAGGACACTGCGTATAATGCATTGATGGGCAGGCCATGGCTCCACCTTCATGTGGCGGTTCCCTCATCATACCACCAATGCCTTAAATACTCCCTTAATGGTCGAGTAGGCGTGCTTTAGGGAGATTCCTCTC
The DNA here is from genome assembly GCA_963277665.1 of Viscum album. Classification (NCBI taxonomy): domain Eukaryota; kingdom Viridiplantae; phylum Streptophyta; class Magnoliopsida; order Santalales; family Viscaceae; genus Viscum; species Viscum album. The sequence continues at coordinate 1,616,671,328 of OY728129.1, forward strand.
CTTTTTCCTCATGTGAAGCCCGCTATCTTGATGCGGACTATTACAAGAGCAAGGATAAGCAGATCCTGACAGGTGAGGTTGAGTCTGTCGCTGTTGCAAGTGATCCCTGGGAAAGTTTGGATGACGCTTACGTCCTCCCAATCCATCGGTTGGACGTAGCCATGGTCTCGACGGCCTGTGAGTCTCCTGATGAGATGACCGCGACTGCCCATGCCAGCACCAGCGGACCAGCAGGATCTGGTAGCCCCAATGCAGTTTCCAACGCAGTCTCTCCCGTGGACGATCCCTCCCCGAGTGGAGAGGACATGGAAGATGCACCCCCAGCCTTTGAGGAGGGCGTCTCCGCCACGGTCGATGAGTTAGTACAGGTGAACCTTGGAACCGAGGCAGATCCAAGACCCACATTGGTCAGTGCCGCCATGCCCTCTGAGGAGCGGCAGCAGTACGTGGACTTCCTCAGACAGCACCGTGATGTGTTCGCTTGGGGCTATGACGAGATGTCGGGGCTAGATCCTCAGGTAGCGGTCCACCGCCTCGGTCTCCCGGCGAACCATCGCGGGTTCAAGCAGCCTCCCAGGAAGATGCACCCATTCCACGGTGCCATGGTTGAGGCCGAAGTTGACAAGCTTATCAAAGCCAACTTCGTGAGGGAAGTTCAGTACCCCATATGGCTGGCCAACATTGTGCCGGTCAGGAAGAAGAACGGGAAGATCAGAGTCTGTATCGACTTCCGCGATCTCAACCGCCACTGTCCGAAGGATGATTTTCCCCTTCCGGTGACAGATCTATTGATTGACGCCACGGCAGGGTTCCAAGCCCTCTCCTTCATGGATAGATACTCCTGATACAACCAAATCCGGATGGCCCCTGAGGATGAGGAGTTCACTGCCTACAGGGCCCCCCAAGGTATCTTTTGTTACCAGGTCATGCCCTTCGGCCTGAAGAATGCAGGTGCCACCTATCAACGGGCGATGCACCGCATATTCAAGCCAATCCTCGGCACACTGGTGGAATTCTACGTCGACGAATTGGTGGTCAAATCGCACCAGCGTCAGGACCATCTCAAAGATCTTGAGAAAGTGTTTGGCTTCCTCCGGTCTCACCGCCTGAAGATGAACCCGTTGAAGTGTGCCTTCGGGGTCACCTCCGGGAAGTTTCTTGGCTTTGTGGTAAGATACCGGGGTATTGAGATAGACCCAGAGAAGATCAGGGCGATTAGCCAGATGCCTCCCCCAGGTAACATTCGGAAACTGCAAGGGTTCCAAGGCCACTTAGCCTATATACGCCGATTCATCGCGAATCTGTCCGGCAAGTGTAAGCCCTTTTCTCGGCTCATGAAGAAAGGTGCCACCTATGTATGGGATAAGGAGTGTCAGACCGCTTTAGAGGAAATCTAGCAGTACCTGCTTCAACCTCCGGTTCTGATGCCGCCTGTATCCGGGAAGCCGCTGGTCCTTTATGTGACTGCCCTGGAACGGTCCCTTGGTGCCCTTCTCGCCCAGAAGAACAACAAGGGAACAGAGAATAGCCTCTATTACCTCAGTCGTATGCTCCTCGATGAGGAAGTTAGGTATTCCCCCATCGAGAAGAGCTGCCTGGCGCTCGTATTTGCCGTACAGAAATTACGGCACTACTTGCAGCACCACGAGGTATAGTTGGTTTCTCGGGTAGACCCGTTGAAATATATCCTGAGCCGGCCTATGTTGACTGGTCGTCTAGCGCGGTGGTCTGTGATTCTCCAGCAGTTCGACATCAGGTATGTGTCTCAGAAGGCCATCAAAGGTCAAGCATTGGCGGACTTTCTGGCTACTCACCCGACCTCCGCGGATCAGCCACTGGATCTAGGCTTTCCTGATGAGGCCGTTCTCTCGGTCGATCGTGCCGATCCATGCTGGCAGATGCACTTTGACGGTGCCTCCCGAAGCCCCACTAGTAGAAGACTCGATAATCCTAAGCTCAACAGAGTGGGCTTGGGTATCGCCTTCATTACCCCGGAGCAAGCCGTGCTGCCATACTCTTTCCTGTTGTTAGAGGGTTGTACCAACAATGAGGCGGAATACCATTCCCTCATCACTGGCCTCGAGTTAGCTCTCGAGATCGACGTGCCCCATCTGTGTGTGAAAGGGGACTCCGATCTGGTCGTTAAGCAGATCAATGGAGACTATGTTGTTAGGAAGCGGGAACTTGTGCCATTGCTGGAGTGCACCCTCCTCCTGATGGCCCAGTTCCCTTCTCGGCCAGAAATTGTCCATATTCCCCGGTCGCAGAACAGTCGAGCAGATGCTTTGGCCAGCCTTTCTGCGTCACTCGCAGAGCCTGAACAGGACAACCTGATCATCCGCGTGACGCACCGCAGGCTCATCGCTCCCGTTATCCCGGAGGGAGATCGCGGCCCATCGGTAAGTAATCTCACCACGGTTTCCCCTGTGCCTGGAGCCCCGAGTACCACAGATATGGCAGTCGAACCAGCCCCTGATTGGAGGACGCCTTTGGTTGAGTACCTCCAACATGGCATTCTCCCGTCGGATCGGGCCGAGCGCGAGCGATTTCGACACCGCGCATCGCAGTTTGTCCTCCAGAGCAGTCCCGGCCTGGAGCAGATCCTCTATAGATGCGGATTTGATGGTGTTCTCCTCCGTTTCCTTCAGGGAGTTGAGATCACATGAGTCATGCAAGAGGTTCATGCTGGTTCATGTGGTGCCCACCAGACTGGGCCGAAGCTGTCCCACCAGATTCAGAGGTTGGGATACTTCTGGCCCTCCATGATCCATGACTGCATCGAGTATGCCAGGAAGTTCCATGCGTGCCAGGTTCATGCGAACTTTGTGCATCGGCCGCCGGAGCCTCTCCATACCACCAAGTATTCTTGGCCCTTTGCAGTCTGGGGGCTGGACGTTGTGGGACCTTACCTGCCGGCGACGGCTCGCTAGTGCCGGTTCATTCTGACCGCCACGGACTTCTTCTCCAAATGGGCAGAGGCGATTCCGCTCAGAGAGGTCAAATCCTGTTCTATCGCTGACTTCGTGACCTCCAACATCATTTATCTATTTGGAGTGCCTCACTCTATCCTCACGGATAACGGAGCCAATTTCCGAGCAGCCGAGTTGAAGAAGTTGTACGCCAAGTACAACATTCGCTCGAACCATACATCTCGCTATCATGCGCAGGCAAATGGATTGATTGAGGCGTTTAACAAAACCCTATCTAACATTCTGCAAAAGATGGTTGGTCAGAACAAGAAGAGTTGGTCGGAGAAGCTCCCCAACGCCCTCTGGGCTTATCGGACGACGACTCGCAATTCCACCCAGATGACCCCTTATTCCCTGGTGTATGGATCTGAGGCCGTCCTGCCCATCGAGATCCAGTTACCGTCCTTGCGCACTACGGTCTATGACCAGCAAGCGCCGGACAGGGCTGCTGAAGCCCGTCTAGTCGAGTTGGAAGCACTGGATGAGAATAGGCTTCGCGCTTTGCACAACTTGGAGAGGCATCAAAGCAGAATGGCTCGAGCTTTCAATAAGAAGGTTCGCCTCTACTCCTTCCTGCAGGGTGACCTAGTACTGGCCCTAAGAGCACCAATGATCCCTGGTAGGAAGCCGCCCAAGTTGGAGCCCAAGTGGGAGGGATCTTTTGTCGTCCACAAGGTCTATCCCAATGGCGTGTACTCCCTAGTGACTATGGATGGTGAGCGTGTCACTCCTCCCACCAACGCTAGGTTCCTCAAGCAGTACTTTGCCTGAGTGTCTTCGTCCAACATGACGTTAAACTGTACTTTGTCCCGCATGATGTTAAACTGCACTTCGTCCCACATAACGTTAAAATGCCTCTCAATAACTACGTGTGGCTTGATCTCCAGCTTGATGGAGTACGTAGGAACGCCCGGGCATCTCGACTCGGGTCCAGCCTCAGGTCATTTTTTCTCGTCCAACATGACGTTAAACTGTACTTTGTCCCGCATGACGTTAAACTGCACTTCTTCCCGCATGACGTTAAACTGCCTCTCAAGAACTACGTGTGAATAGATCTTCAGCATGATGGAGTACGTAGGAACGCCCGGGCATCTCGACTCGGGTCCAGCCTCAGGTCATTTTTTCTCGTCCAACATGACGTTAAACTATACTTTGTCCTGCATGACGTTAAAATGCACTTCGTCCCGCATGACGTTAAACTCCCTCTCAAGAACTACGTGTGGCTTGATCTCCAGCCTGATGGAGTACGTAGGAACGCCCGGGCATCTCGACTCGGGTCCAGCCTCAGGTCATTTTTTCTCGTCCAACATGACGTTAAACTGTACTTTGTCCCGCATGATGTTAAACTGCACTTCGTCCCGCATGATGTTAAAATGCCTCTCAAGAACTACGTGTGGCTTGATCTCCAGCCTGTTGGAGTACGTAGGAACACCCGGGCATCTCGACTCGGGTCCAGCCTCAGGTCATTTTTTCTCGTCCAACATGACATTAAATTGTACTTTGTCCCGCATGATGTTAAACTGCACTTCGTCCCGCATGACGTTAAACTACCTCTCAAGAACTACGTGTGGCTTGATCTCCAGCCTGATGGAGTACGTAGGAACGCCCGGGCATCTCGACTCGGGTCCAGCCTCAGGTCATTTTTTCTCGTCCAACATGACGTTAAACTGTACTTTGTCCCGCATGACGTTAAACTGCACTTCGTCCCGCATGATGTTAAACTGCCTCTCAAGAACTACTTACGGCTTGATTCTCATCCTTATGGGATACGTAGGACTGCCTGGACGTTTGTGTTCCAGGTCCATCCCCGTCTCTTGGTTGATCACGGGGATCTTCCGTTCTTTGGTTTCTCTCAAGGTGAGTCCTCCTACCCTTTCCGGTGATCTATTAGCATGTTTTGGGGTACTCCGGTCTATGACCTGTAGTGTCGGATTCAATCCCGACAAGTCCTGTGTTACTTGTCAGGCCTCGCGCTTCCTCTTGTTCGGGCCTTCACTCAAAGAGATCCTCATTAGCGGTTTGGATGCGATGCCTTAGTGCTCTCCTACCGCTCCCGGTCGATTTACCGGCGGGTCCTGGGAAGCAAATCGATATGAATCCTGCGCTTGAGCGTTTGATGCTCGTTTTCTTGCCTCATCCTAGGCTGACGCGATCGGATGTTGTGTTGCGAATATGGTCGGCAACATCCTTGATCGCCATGTCACCTCTTTCAGGCTCTGAACACTGGTTGCGCAGTCCTTATCACACTCCGCCTCAGTGCGTTGTAGTGGAACTCGACACTCTCTCTTCATACTGACCCTCAGTACACCTCTACACGTTAGGCAGGCCAACCAGGGTAATGGTGACTTTCGAGGCTCCCACGATATGAGCACCAATGATATATGCTAATGCCCTCTCTAAGGGCCATTTGCAGCTTGACCCTCGTCCCCATGAGGAGGAAGGAGTCGCCCGAACAATCGCGTTCTGGGCCCAGCATATCTGGAGGCTAGCATCTCTGCCCCTCGGTTGATAGACATATGCAGGCCCCTATCCCAGGATCCTTTTCCTGGAATTGTGCGTGACCGCAGGGCTGGGATGTGTCCCCACCTCCGCTGGGTCCGCCGTATCGCAATAAGCGGATTCCTCCATGGTCCGAGCCACACGACCTTAAACTGAGTTGCCTGGTCTTACCACACGACCGTAAACTGTGATCGTCTTGGCCGCCCGACGAGAAACGGCACTGCATCGTGATGTTCTTCTCAGGGGACACTCACGTTGGGCGCTGGTTAATAACCACGCCATTTATCAATGCCTTTCATGGCTTGATTATTGTGGTGACGCCAGGGATTTCTTAATCACAGGCAGGTCGCTGCACAAAGAAAAACCATCCACCTTTAAGGACAAACAAGAAATATCAAATACCGCTTCTTCTGGGTGCGAGGGCCAGACCCGCACCCCTCCCCGCGCTGGTGCCCGATTGTGTTGAGCCACGCTTCAAGAACTACGTGTGGCTTGATTCCCATCCTTATGGGATACTTAGGAACGCCCGGATGTTTGAAACTTCGGGTCCAGCCCCCCACCTCTTAAAGATTCCCCCTTCTCTTGGGAATCCGCTGCCTTCGGGTCACCCTCAAGGCGTGTCTCTCGACCCCTTGCAGTGGTCCACCGGTGTCAAGAGTACTCTGGTCTATTTCCAGGAGGGTCAGGTTCATCTTGGTCAGTTTCCTTCCACTTTTCAGGCTTCATGCTCCCCTTCATTCGGACCCATCACCTACGCCCTGGGTGGAACCCTCCGTGAGCGGTCTGGATACAATGCCTTAGTGCTCTCCCACCGATCCGGGCTGGTGCCCCTAAGGGCCTTGGGCAGCAAATCGATATGAATCCTGCGCTTGAGCGGTTAATGCTCGTTTGCTGCCTCATTCCATCAACAGTCAGTGCGATATTGATGCTGCTTTTCCGCCACGGTCGGCAGTACTCCCATATCGTTACGCCGGTGCCCCCAGTTCTTGAGTGAATGGCCGCATGATTCACATTACGTTTTCCACCCCCCATTCTGACCAGGAAAAATCTCAGCACTCTTGACATTATCCCTCAGTGCATCTTCGCATATCCAGGGGATAGGACCACGATGTGGCGTACTTTGAGGTTCCTATGGTCCGAGCTCTAAGACCTTAAACTAAGATCTGCCCCTATGGTCCGAGCTCTACGACCTTAAACTAAGATCTCCCTAATCGGGGTTCTACGTCCCGCATGACGTTAAAACTGCACTCTCAGAACTACGTGTGGCTTGATCTCCAGCCTGATGGAGTACGTAGGAACGCCCGGGCATCTCGACTCGGGTCCAGCCTCAGGGATCGCTAAGTTCCGCCCCTCCTCGTCGCCGGCCGTCTGGCCTGGATTCTGGTAGAGTGGTGCGGTTGTGATATTCTCCCTGATTCAGCTCGGGATTCCCCATTGCAATGATGGGAAGTGACAGTTTCCTCGTCAAAGAGGTTCTGTCTGAGAATTGGGGTGATTCACGGCCAGATTGGTGCATCCGCCTAATACGCTTTCCCCACGGTGGCGCAATTTTGGGAGTGTTAGATTCTGTCCGAACAAATCATCACTTCGCCCCACGCTTCGCATGCTCTTTTGATCCGGATTTCCACCCTTGTGTCTGAAGGAACCCCCAAATCGGTATTGATGATGACATGTGATCCGCCTCCTGCAATATGAATGATGACCTTCGGTCCGTCTATTGCAATAGTATGGTCGATTGATCCATTGTCCGCTTGCCGTCTTGGGCATTTCCTGGAAGACTGACCGTCGTGGATTTCTGAATTCGGGACACGCGATTCACCCTTTTTCATCTCCCTATTTTCGGATAAAATCTCAACGCCCCTAGCGCTGTCCCGCTCGTGTGTCGGAACAAGTTGGGGGGATGGTACATTGATTAGGTCTGAGGTCTCCTTTCCTAGGAATGACCTCCCTCTTTTCCTTAGAAATCCAGGCCCAATTGTGGATGCCTGAAGCTTGGTTAACTCTCCCGCAAGACAATGAATTGTGGTTGAGCACGTTAAGCCAAAAGATGCAGATAAATATGTTGATTCATACAAATGGATCGAAGTATTGAGTAGTGGAAGCAAAATGTTCTAGGAATGGCAAAAACAAAGCCCCTAAAGATTAGCGTGCTGAATGGATCTTTCCAACGCCACTACCCTTTGGCTGGCGGCCTCCAGAGCTTCTTCTCGCTCTCTACATGCCCTCTCTTCGTCGGCAGTCGCAGCGCGCAGCTCTCCGATCCTGGCCTGTGCACGCTCCCGCTCGACTTGAAGTGTGACCATCTGGTGGCCCGCCTCCATCAGCTGTGCCTGGGCGTCATCCAGCTGGGCCGTCAATTGCTCCACAAGCTCAGTGCATGCTGCGACGAAGGCCTCCTTCTCTGCCGCCTGCCCTTCAAGGCGCCAGACTTCCTGCTCCGCCACGAGGAGCGCCCGCGTGTTCTCCGACATGTCCCGACATTGTGCGACGTCGGCACGCCGATGGCTCTCACGCATCTTTTCGGCCATGAAATCACGGACCGGCAGATGGAGGCGTCGAGCATCAGCTCCCCCGGCACACAGGAAGCGCAGCCAGGTTTGAAGTGATCCCATGCGCCCCAGTCACTCCGATGGGGGTCGCTTGAGGAAGCGCTGGATGCACTTCCACCCCCTATGGCGCGTTATCCGGCTCTCCTCGACCGCCTCCGCGTCCGAGTCGTCCATCTCCTCGGGGTCGGTAGGCCGGTAGGCAGGGAAGGCAGCCAGCAGGTCTACTGCAGGGTCCGCCCTTGGGATGTCCTCATAGGGGATAGGTTCCCCAACATCTGGGCGACCTTCTTCTCTCGCCCCAGCGGCATTGACACCCTCGTCAGCCCCCGACCTCTCTCTGATGGCAGCACCGCCGGCGTCCGTTGTCCCCTGATCAGCAGTTGGTGGGGCTGGCTCAGTGTGAGAAGACTGTTCCGGAGAAGGCGGCATGTCTGCCACTGGTCCACTCGTGGATGGCCCGGGTTCGACAGCCCGACGAGCCTCCAGTATTGAGATCACTACGCAAGGCATGCCGCGGTTAATCACGGATCATCAACGGCAAGCACCAGCAGTAAAGTAAGGAGACTTACGGGAGTCCAGAGCGTCATCTTCCATTGTCCCGGCCGCCGCAGGAGCAATTGCAGCAGGGGACCCCTCAACGCTTGTCAATTCAATGATAGGTGTCTGGCCCCCAACCTGTCCTGTTGGCGCCTCTCCTACTCCTACTGAGGATGCCTGACCAACATCCGTGCACTCCTGAGGAAGATGAAGAAATGGGTTAGAAGCTGCATAAGAGAATGGACGAAGCAGGTTGAGTAGGGATAGAAGCGGACCTCGAGGAGCTCAGTGATCTCGATATTGTCAGAGCCGGCCACCTCGCCGCTCTCCCGTGGGCTCCCCGGATGGGACCTTCCCTCAGAGCCTTCATCCTCCCCCATCTCCTCCTCTTCCTCGGAGTCATCGTTACTATCACCTTCCTTCGGCGGCATCTATTCTGGAGCAGGCTCTAGACCGAGCATCACCTTCACCAGAAGGGACGGCTCCGCACGCTGACAACGTTGGCGCGCGTACTCGTCCATGGCCGTCAGATACGCATACCGCCGGTGGAAGTTCACCCTGTCGGAGACCTGAAGGCGCCCGACCTCTGGCAGATGGATTCCTTCTCTGACTATCTTCTGCCAGATGGTTTCGGTCCCCAGTGACTGCCGCAGGGTCATCCAGGCTGACCACAGCGCTGGGAAGACTGCATCGTGGGAGGGTTCGAGCAGACGCCTTATCTGCTTCCCGGGCCGCTCCCCGACCACCGCATGTGCCCCCTCTCTGGGCGCTGAGGCCGTGGCGGCAGTCTTCGATGTGCCCGCCGCTGAAGTCCCTGCCCGCGCCGGCTCCGACGCTTGGCGTGCCTCCGTTCTCCCCCGTGTAACGACGCCTCGCCTCCTTCCTTGACGCCCGGTCTCCGCATAGGTGACCTCGAGCCGCCGAACTGGTTTCCGTAGAAGCCCCTCGGGGTACGCGATGGCCCAGTGATCGGTGTACTCGGTTGCCAAGCTTGCGTCGACCCCGGTAGGAGGGAGAGTGATGACATCGCCAAAGCCGAAAGCGGCGAACATTAACCACATCTGGCGAAGGACACAAGGGTTCGTCTCCTCCCGGACAGCAGCGAATACCCTCTTAGGCATCCGTTGAAGGCACCCGAACTGCCTGGAGAACCAGGTTGGCACGTAGGGCTCGCAGATCACCTTCCCGTCGATCCGAGCCACGAGCACCCCGCCCCGCATGCTCAGGAAGTATTCGTGTTGCTCCAACAGACCCTGCCCATTGTCGATCATCTGGCCAACGGGAGTGGGGAACGGGCTGAAGTTGAAATTGGCGTGATTTCCAATCCGAATCCTCACGCCCTCCCCATTTAGGGTCATCGGAGTGACCCCCGCGATGTTCAGCAGGGAGGGTCGCAGGCCGTTGCCCAGAGGAATGACGGCATTTGGAAACGTGTACCCACCGAGGTGAGCAGCCACCCAGCCGTGGAAGAATTGAAAGGGCCCACAGACCCTTCGTGGCGACCCCCCTCGCGAGATGCGTCCCAGGAGGGCGTACAGCTTAGCCAGCACTGGTACCCCGAGGTTGAATCTTTTGTTGGCGGCCATGGCACCTGCCATCACCAGTGTCGTCGGGCGGACGCCCATCCTCGCGTCCCGCACTGGCAGGAGCCACCCACTCAGAAAGGTGGCCAGGAACTCCGCGTACTGGACATTTGGGTCCTGGGCCTCGATGACGCGGTACCCCCATGAGCAGTAGTCTCCCGTCTCCAGGACCCGCCAGTACGACCCGTTCCGGCTCCTCTAAGCCGCGGTCGGTCACCGCTTCCCCCTGCCTGGCATCTTGACCGCTGGGTCATGCTCCAAGAACTGGCCGAACCACTCCTTGTAGGCTATGTCCTTGTGGAAGTCCTTGACCCCGAGCCACTCCGTAGTCAGGTCCAGTAGATGCCATGTCAGGATGGGAGTCCGTGACCTGTCGCCCTAGGTGTTCCTCGGAGGCAGGAACTCATCGTATTGGTAACCCTCCAGCGGGATACCTCCAATGCAGTGGATGTCCCAGAGACCTATACTGACCTCCCCATGATGAAGATGGAAGGTGTTGGTATCCGGGGACCAGTGGGTGAACAGTTCCGGCCCGAGCTCGGGCTGCTGGTGGAAGTGGAACTGTGACGTCCACACCGCCTCAAACAGGCCGATGTACCGCAGTTCCTCCGCGAAGTGATCGTAGGTGTGGCGTACCCAGAATGCCCAGGCCCACTCACTGGTGAAATTGCCCCCAGACCGCAAGTCCCAGTCTTTCAGCCAGCCCCTGGTGTCGTCGGTGACACTCTGGCGATACGTGCTCGAGTAGAGGGCTGGAGAGTTCTCCACAGTAGGCTGACTCCCGGTAATGGTTCGCGTCCTCGGGTTCAGGACATAGACATTTAAGTTTCTAGTCTCCCTGGAAGGATGCTCGTTGTTGGTGATGTTGTAGCGAGGAAGCTCGTCCTCCCGAGTCACCCAGGTCCGTGGCGCATCAACCTCGAACCTCGGCACCGGAACCTCATCCAGGATGCCGTAGTTCCAGAGTGGCAGGTTGTCCGACAGCGAATACGTCTTTTGGGACGGCGTCAGCAAATCGAACAAGGATTGATTGTTGGAAACAATCTCCTTGGCTCCGTAGACCTCCTCGTTCGCCGCCATCTCAACTCTGTGAATGGCGGCATCCCCCTCATTTACTTGATTCGCGGCCATCTCAGAAGCTCCGGGAGTCGTGTGGGTTAAGGGATGAGGCGTGCGGAATCGGAGGAGGCTGGTAGAGAAATTTGGGAGTTGGCGCGCAATCCTAGTGGACGGCGCGCAATTGGGAAGTCCGTCGCGTAAAACCCCGGGTGTTCGCGCAAGACAAGCCGAAATCCGGATGGGTTTGTGCGCCGAACGGGCGAATTTCGCGCCGTCAATGGCAATTTCGCGCATGAGAGCTTGGAAGATTATCGCGCGGAAAGCCTGTGTACGGCACGAGGGACCCAGGGCCCCTATTTATAGGTGAGGCCGGGTGTCCGCACCGCGCGGAAAGCGCTTTGCGCGACCACGGCAGCGAATTTCGAGCCCGACGCCCTTTTTGCGCGCCCAAGTCCCGCGCCGCCCAGGACTTCGGCATTCCAGCGTCTCCCTCGGAACCCGATCGTTGCGACCTCTCGCCGATCAGATTCCGAGGGGGGGCTTTTGTAGATGCCGGAAAAGTCCGTTTCTCCTCAAACGAAGTTCCGCATGAGGAAAGCGAGGTCATATTTGGAGTCAGAAGCATGTTTCGGAAGGCCCGAAGGCCTTGCGCGTAATATCGGAGGCCCGCGCGCAATATTAGCTATGCGCACGCAATCCTTCCGGGATTCGCGCGATGGGCCGAGTCGGCGCGTAATTTTCCGCGCCCGATGCCCGCGCGCGGCCCTATTGCGCGTCAGGCCCCTATTTCTCGCCCGAGCCAAATTGCGCGCCCGCGAGCCGAATTGCGCGCCCGGGGTTGCCTATAAATACAAGGCGACCCCCAACGGTTTGAAGGTTTCCAGAATTCGAAGGATCGCTCGTGCGCACAATCCCGCCCCCTCCGCGCGCAATGCCGATCTTCAGGTAACCTCCTTTATTTCGCGCAAGCCAGCCCCGGGGTTCGCCTTCGCGCGTAACCTCTTTGACTTCTTTCCCTTGACCAACTCTTCACCCAAAGGCCTTCGCGTGCAAAAGAAGTCTCTTGCGCGCAATTTCCCCTGGGTGCGCGCAATCCAGCCTGATTGCGCGCACCCCCCTTACTAAGTGGTCATTCGTTAAAGAATGGGTCGTTGCCCCTGCACGCTATCAGAGGCCCGGTGCGCGCAATCTCCATCTTCTGCACGCAAAGCGCTGGCCCAATTGCGCGCCAGCCTGCCCAATTGCGCGCCGACCCGCGGTATTGCGCGCCAAGCTCCTCTTTTGCACGCAAACCGCCAGGGTCGCCCCCTTTGACCCCCTGAGGGTACCCACCTGTGTGGCGCCCGATGATCTTCATCCCGGATGCCCGCACCGTGCGTTGTCTTCCCGTGCGGCCCTCCAGGCTCGCGCGAAGCGACACGGACCCATTGGCGGCACTACCACGTCCGAGCTACAAGACATTAAACTGTTCAGCATTCATCCGCGCTGCAGGACGTTAAACTGCCAAGCATCCATCTTCCGCGCTACAGGACGTTAAACTGCCAAGCATCCATCGTCCGCGCTGCAGGACGTTAAACTGCCAAGCATCCATCGTCCTGCAGGACGCTAAACTGCACCTCATCCAAGCTGCACGACGTTAAACTGCCTAGCATATGGGCCTCCTCAAGGTGTAAGCCCCAAACCCCATCGTCCAACATGACGTTAAACTGTACTTCGTCCGGCAAGACGTTAAACCGTCCGCTTCATCCTCAACACACGACGTTAAACTGTACTTCGTCCGGCAAGACGTTAAACCGTCCGCATCACCCGATCACGTGGCTCGCACGCAGGGTCCCCCCCGGTTTGGATGTGGCCCCCACCCACTCGTCTCTGCAGGGATGTCGTGATTTCCCCTCTTTAGGGACGATTTATTGGAGTGGCCTTCACCCACGGGGGTAGGGTATTACAAACCCCTAGTTTCTTGTGGGGGACTGCACATGTGTATCTCCATTGTGCTTCCCCACTGCCTAAGCCAGTAGAGGGCGTGACAGGGATCGAGGTGTCTCTCACCTTCGGCCCAAGTCCCTCTTCAACTGAGCTTTTCCGCACTCAGGTTGCCTCAGTGCGTAAGTCCTGACAGAATGAACTACGTGGACTTTGATCCCTGTCCCCTAAACAGGGTACGTAGGAAGCCTCCCTGAGGTTCAAGCCCACCACCTGGTCGTCCCGGTCGTATTCACGTCGGTTCTTCCATCAGTGGACCCCTCCCGGGTTCACATTCGCGTTGATTCACCTATGAATCCGCCCTTGTGGGGGACTGCACGTGTGTATCTCCACTGTGCTTCCCCACTGCCGAAGCCAGTAGAGGGCGTGACAGGGATCAAGGTGTCTATCATCTTCGGCCCAAGTCCCTCTCCAACTGAGCTTTGCCGCATATGGGCCTCCTTAGAGTGTAAGCCCCAAACACCATCGTCCAGCAAGACGTTAAACTGTGATCCACCCACTTCGTGCATGCTGGTCCGCTCCGACCCACTTCGTGCGTGACGGAAGCCTAGACCTCCTCGTGAGTCGGCTTGCCAACGTCCAGCATGACGTGAAACTGTGATCCACCCGGCCGTTCCATCCCCCTCTGTGCGAGGTGGTTCGGTTCAATCCTCCGCCCGGCAGCCTCGACCTCCTCGTGAGTCGGCTTGCCATCGTCCAACATGACGTTAAACTGTATATCCGAACTACGCTGACTTTGATCCGCGCTAACGCGCGGTACGTAGGAAGCCTCTACGGGGTCCAAGCTCTTCACTCCATCATCCATCCTGATCCTTACCTGGGCCGCCACATCCCGGTGGGGTCATGCCATTTCATTCCACTCCACTTCACTCAGGAAGCCGCCCATGTGTTGGCCCCAGCGTCGGAGGTTCCCCGCAAGGGGTTCTGTCATCTGATCCACTTCTCGTGTTGATCAGTCCAATGTCGTCCCCGCTGGACGTTAAACTTGCGGCATACCTCGTGTTAAACATGGGAAGCTGAGGAAAACCTCAGGTAACGCAGTTCCCCGCACCCAGCGCGGGATGCCTCAGGCCACCACGCCTTCGAGAAGCCCTATTAGGGACGGAAGGCAGACATGCAGAGCCGCAGTGTTAAGACACGCCCCCAACACCCAGAGCTACCCGGTCTCCTCACCGCAGGTTGCTGCCCCGACCAGACTCCTTGGAGCATCTGGGCGGAAGCAGCGTAATTAACCGGTGTCCATGAAGATATGGTGTCGGGAACAAGATTCACGAACATTATTAAATCTATGAGGGAGACCCGGATTAGGCGACGAGTTCCGAGGAGACGTCCACGGAAGGAGGAGCCGACATCCCATCATCCCGTTTTCGATCAAGGAGCAGACGTCCCTGAATAAGGGATGGATGCCGCCCGCCTTTGGAAAGTGGGACTGCGGGGCCACAAGCCGCGCTCCCATCCCCTCGGGTCGACGGGCGCACGCGCGAACGCGTCCTGGCGGAACAGCGTCGGAACAGAAACCCGACGCACATCCGCACTGAAACACACTCAAATGGGGCATTTAGGGAAAAATAAATCCCAACATATAGACAAAAATATTTGTATTTCAATCTATCCAAATAAAAAGTAGGTAAAAGTCTAGAACTAATCCTCAAGTAGTCTTTCCCAAACCACCTCTAGTGACTTAAGGTTCATTGCAGTGAGAGATGGCTAGGAACACAATCGTAACTACCTCCTAAGTCCCAGCAAGAATACAAAAATGCATACTAACTTCCAAACAATAACATCAACCTAGACGTCTGATACCAATTTATCACAAACCGTCCCGGGTACCCTAGTAACCCGATAACCAATCTGGCCTTGACATGGCCCGAAGGGTGTTCCTGATCCCCATAGTTTGTTTACTAGCACCTAACATCATTCAAAAATGACAATAGGAATAATTCTTTCACAACAATTACTAAAGAAAATATACAAGATAGTATGGATATAAGAAAAACTCCACTAGGAGTAGTGTACCAGAAGTCAAATATGTGTAAAAAAACCCAAATTAGTACAAAAATGTACCATAAAACTAAAATAATATCCCAAGTCCCAGTGGAAAAAACTCTCCAAGTCCACAGATCAATAGCTAAAACTACCTCTAAGTTGTGTTTTACCCTTTCTTGAACTTGGAAGGAGATAATCTATAAACACTCAAAGGCATGGGTAGGGTGTGATCTGAAATACCAGTAGGGACTTACCAAGGATTCCATAATATATGCCAACATTTAATTAACCAAATAAAGATATTTAAATTTTTAAATAAACATGTTTGGCATTTCAAAAGAATATTAAAACAAATCATGCCTTACATTTCAAAAGATGAAATAAATTTCAAATGATGGAAATAATTTAAACAAATTTATTAAATAATTTTTTTATATAAAATAGTTTATATAAATTCACAAGTCATGTGAAATATTTTAAAAATATTAGAATACGTTTATATCTCATATATAAACAAGTGAGAAATATGTTCATCTGCTAAGAGGTATAATAGTTCTAGGTTATGGGATCCTCACACTCTCAAGTGATAATAACCACAATTTGTACACACGTCCCTTGGAACTGGAAAGAGAGGAATAATCTATGCCCCACTGGGGAATAATATGTGCTAATAATTATTTAGTTAGTGTTCTAAAGAATCAATCTAGTGCTTGGGCATTCCCATATTAGTGTGTTTGTACCAAATAACTCACTAACTACCCAGGCTTGAATGTTCTCTAATACAAATAAATGAATGGAAATTTATTTTAAGACTAATTAAAATAAAATTAAATCATATTCTCCCATTTCAAAATGCAAATTTTCCCTTTAAAACCCAAAATGCATTTTTAATCAAAACACACATTTTCCAAGAAAAAACCCAAAGGTTTCTATCAAACCCATTTTTAAGAAATTATCATCAAATAAAATTTAAAATCAATTTAATCAAATAAATTTTCATAATTTTCCATCAAACCAATTTCATAATTTAAATACAAAAAAAATAAATTTCACAAATTTCCATCAATTTCACAAACAAACCTCAATTCAATGGAACTGGGGGTTAGCCCAATTTCATTCCAAAACCCTATTTACAATAATAAATCCATCAATTCAATGGAATTGGGTTTTTAAAAAAACAATTGAAAGTTGTATGAAGTAATTTAAATTAAATCAAAAAAATAAATTAAATCAATCAATTCAAAGTTAATCAAATTTGGACATCATAACAAAACCACATACCTTTCACAGAAACATAAGGCCCACAACAGAACCCGCCAACAAGCATGATGGTACAAAATATATAGGAACTCAACCTAGAAATAATATTCAACAACATGGGGTTTAGTTCCATAAATCCCAAGAAGATCTATCAAACTCCAAGGAGGAAGAGAGAGAGAGATGAAGAGACATAGAGAACATTTACCCGGTGAGTCACACCACAATCGTAAGAACAATCAATCACTGATCGAAATGACTCAGATGGGTTTGAGGGATCCAGATTTTCCTAGGGTTTGGTCAAGGGAAAAGAAATATGGAAGGGAGGGAATAAAAATTCCACCAAGAACCCTATTTAAAAACAATATTTGGGGATTTACATGATGTGTAACCTAATTAAATGTTGTGTGATTAAAAATTCCAAAAATTGCTAAAAAAACTTCCACCTTTTATTAAAAATATTTTTTTATTATTTAATAACTTACACATCATGTAACCACATTACACAGTATGTAAATCCACAAGAGGATGAAATCCCAATATATTTTATGCTGAGAATTCAAAAAATCTCTATCTTCATCATTATAGGTATCCCACCAATTCCTTCTTGACCCTACTCAAACAGTGGAAAAAAATAAAACCACAAAAAGTTTTAAAACATTACTATCATAAGAGTAATGGGGTGTTATAGATCAATGGGGATTATGCTATCATAAAATAAGAGCTAATTCCCCTTCTTGACTATGTCTAGGGGTTAATGGTAGAATTCCCCATGGATATAACATTGAATTGTTCCCCAAGATTGTATAATTCCCAAGAAGATGCATTAGAAAATGAAGTTATGGCTTTGGAATATCCAAACCAAGATGAAACATTCATTAGCATTATACACCACTAAATGGTGTCACATTTTTCTTGTGTCAGTATGGAAGAGATCAATGAGGTCAATCGTGTTCCTAAACTAGATGGTCCCATGAATAGTTGGATGATACCCATTATAGACTACCTTCAAAATGAAGTACTCTCATCAGAAAGATCCAAAAGTACATCAAATTCAATGGTGAGTAACCAAATTTACTCTTTATGATGGACCAAATCATCAAAAGGTTATTTATAAATGCATCTTTGATGGATTCCTCCTCAAATAAATTGATGGATAAGATACAACTGATGTCAGGAAAGAAGTAAACATGAGAGATATTGGTGCCCACCAGTTAGAAATTCATCTCTCCAATAAAATATAAAGGCTTGGATACTTCTAGCCTTCAATGACATATGATATCATAGAATTCACAAGGAAATTTTATTCCTTCCAAGTATACTCCAACTTCATATATCAACACCCAGAGTTGTTTTATATATACAAATACTCCCAGCCATTTTCTATATGGGGATAGATTTTTTAGGGTTGTATCCTCTAGCTCTAACCAACTAGTTCAAATACATCCTAATTGATAGAGACTTATTATACAAATGGGCTTAGTAATGCCCCTCAAATAATATGGGTCAAAAAGAATTGTCATCATAATGAAATCCAACATTATTACCATATTTTGTGTCCCACATATAATATTGATGGGCAACAGAACCAATTTCCATTCTATTGAGTTGGAAAACTTATATTAGGGGTATAATATCAAATACAACCAATAATACCACTATTATGAAATGGATAATGGATAGATAGAGGCCATTAACATGACCGTATCAAACATACTTCAGAAGATGGTGGATAAAGATAAGAAGTTCTGGCATGAAAAGATATTTCATTCCTTATGGTCCTATCAGACTACCACCCATACCTCAACAAGGAAAACACTATATTTGATCATATATGTAATAGAAGCAGTCCTTCCCATTGAGGTCAAATTTCCATCACTCCTCATTTCCATTTTTGTTCAGAAATATATAGATAAGAAATCCCAAAAATTATTGTATGAATTAGAGTGACTCGGTGAGAAAGTATTGCAAACCTTACATCACTTGGAGGTCTATCAAAATCAAATTGTGTAGGATTTCAAAAATAAGGCCATCCTCCATTCATTCCTCCAAGGAGAACTAGTATTGGTACTCAGTAATCCAATGATACCATGAAATAAGCCTCAAAATCATGATCCAAATGGGAGGGACCTTATTCTATACACAAGGTCCACATTAATAGAGATTATTCCTTGATTTTGAGGGATAGAGAACTCATTAAATCCCCTACTAATGAAAGTTTTCTCAAAAAGTACTTTGTTTGAAAAAATACCACTAATGTATCAGTCGTATAATGTTAAACTTCATAGTTAGTCTTTGTCACATAACCATAAAAAGCATGAAATTTTTTCTATGTCTCAAGATGATAAATGGAATGAAACCAACATCCTCATTGTATGAAATTAAACCACATAGAGTCATGGTCTTGTATGCATGACCTTAAAAGTCACCACATTTGGTCATAGTCATATGAACTAAAATTAAAAGACATAATCATCCAAGCTATAATACTTTAAACTATATAGCCTAACATCATAGTCATAAGACATTAAATTGTTCGACAATGTACTTTCCTCACAATGTAAAATGGTATGGTTCACTTCCTTGTCACCTTACATAAAATTGCGTAACATTTTAATATGTGCTTGAGAGGATCACAATCTTTTATCCTGATATCCCACCACACATTTTCAAGAACTATGTGTAGCTTTATTCCTACCATCACATGATATGTAGTAGTGCCAAGATATCCAACCCTGGGTCCATCCACAGCACCCAAAAAATCCCTCTCCCTTTGTATGGGTTAGACCTGCACAGGGAGAGTTTCAAGAACTAAATATGACTTGATTCTCACTCCAATGAGATATTCAGTGGAACATGGATCTTACATCTTTTATATGCCATAATAGAATCGAAATACCCTTATCCTTTACTTGTATCACCTTTGTGTGTTAGAAGAAACATTTTTCACTCCTTGTTTCTTACACTAAGCATATCTCACTTGGGAATCATATTTTTGGTAAAAAATTCTCTACATAAAAAGGGCATATCAGTTCACATAGGGGTTACTATGTTCATGGTTGCAATACCTTAAAAGGCACACCATATGTCTTTTCCTCATGACATTAAACTACATAGTTCCTTAAGAACTATATATGGATTGATTATTATTCTCATGTGATATGTAGTGATACCTAAATACCACATCCTAGTCCATCCAAAATATGGGAAATTCTCCCACTATCCTATGTATGATTCATATCTATATAATAGGGCCAAATATGGGTTATCATCGTATTTGTGTGCCCGTATTCAAAAAACAAAGATCCCCTTATCAACACAAGAATTGAATCATTATGGGAAAGCCCTTATAGAACTATGTGTGTCTTTATTATTACTCCAATGAGATACGTGGTGATTCTCGGGTCTTATACCCTAGTCCAGCAATAATATTCCTTTTTCACATTGATTCACATTCATCCTTACCATATGATGTTAAACTGCATGGTGTATGTCCTTTCTGCATGACTTTAAACTGTATGGTTCCTCAAGAACTATGTGTGGTTTGATTATCATTCCAATGACATATGTAGTGGCTCCTATACCTCATGTATTAGTCTCATCCATGAGGTAAAGAAAAATTCCCCCTAACCTAAATACAAACAAAGATCTACATAGTAGATCTTAATTCAAGTTCCCTTCAAGGGACTATCAAGGAAACAGAAATGCCCCATTCTTCATATGAGTAAGATCTATACAAGGGACTCCACATTTCATGTCCAATTTGGGTCCAAATGATTTTTTTATACTTATATTTATTCCTCCTACATGGCACACTTTTAATTTTTTAAATTTCATATCTTCGTTATCATTCTTCAGCTACTGGAAATAGAATGTATGATATGTGAGGAAACCTTTGTCTGACTATGAAATAAAAGTCCATAGTTTTATTTTCATAAATCAACCACCATAAGGCCCTATCAGCTAGAGGATTCCACTGTTTAACTATATATTAATACACCCCAGTTGTATTTTCATTAAGTTTCACACAAAAAGGGTTTTCAACTAGTGGCACATTCATCCTTGGGAGAAGACTCTTCTATATTTGTAAGCATCAATGACATCATGTCAGAACCCTCTATTCAACAAAAATATCTAGTCATCCTCGTTTAATTTTCCCATGTAATTTCTCTCAATCAAATAACCCCTTGAGATCATGGTTTACAATTTCCATCCTCATGTCTGAAGTATTTCAGGACAATATTTTTCTAGTAGTTCATATATTACCATCATTTCCATGATATTGTGGTCCTATTCATATGACCTAAAACTAAATGCACCATATTTCTTGTTTTTGGGTTAGACCTGCAAAAGAATCATTTTCCCCCATTCTTGGGTAATTTTGAATTAAAATGATCTTTCCATATTCATCAACTTTCCTTCCACACACCAAACTATGTGCCTAGGGAAATATGAATACCCATAAATTTCCTCATGACCTTGGTACTATAATGTTGGAATTACTAAGGGTGCCTTTGTATGACTATACATTAACACACCTTACTTGGATTTTCATAAGTATCCCACTAAAAGGTCTTATCAGCTAGAGGGCTCCACTGTTTGACTATACAGTAACACACCTTAGTTGGATTTTCATAAAGTCTCCCATGAAAAGGGTTTGTCAACCAGTGACACATTCATCCCCATGAGAGACCGATTCTATCTCCATGATCCCTTTCCTCCATATCACTATTCAGATCTATAGGCCCTTAGATTATGGCTTATAAAATTTCCCCTTCATACCTAAAAATGATGTAACATTCCTCGATAGACTATAATGAAAGGGAAAATCAATAATATTTCGTTCATAGCTAAATCAGCTTAAATTTTATCCCCCAATTTCCTTTCTATATAATATTAAACTACATAGCATAACATCCTAGTCACAATATGTTAAACTATACAAAAACTTCTTCACTATAAGATGTTAAACCACATAGCCAATGTCTCGGTCGTACAACATTAAACTACATGATGCTTCAACCCTTGTCAGAAAGGGGCCTTCCCTCTTAATTTCAATCATTTAAAAAAAATTACCCTCCTTTATTTAAATAAAATTTAGGTAGGATCAATTTATCTATCATGGAAAATGATAATACAGATTATCTCTTCATTCTGAGACATCATCCCTTAACAAACCACCCTTTATGGTCTTAAGAAATATAGATCTTCACAAACATCCAAATCATTGTTTATAGAATGTAAGAATTTATGAGGATACCTTTTTTTTGACTATGTAGTAATATTTCTTAGTTGGATTTGTGTAAAATCACCCACCCAAAGGGCCTATCATCTAGAGGATTCCACTATTTGATTTTGAAACAATACGCTCAGTTATCTTTGCATAAAATCTCCCCAAAAAAGGGTTTGTCAATCGGGGGAATATTCATCCTCAAGAGAGACCTCCAATATTCCCATAATCCCTGAAAATATCATTCTGGAAACCTCTTTTCAAACTTGGTATGTGATGATTCCTTAAATACTTGTCACTTATCATGTTTTGGATCTGGGAATCAAATAATCATGACTCAAAATTACCCTTAGGGTGTCTCAAGAATGTCAAAACATTCTTTTCTAACAAGCCTTATTCAGATTATCATTCCAAAACTCATGGTCAATCTATTGAACCTAAAAAACAAGTTTTATTAGTCTTTCTTTCAAGCAATTAAACTTCCCACAAAAAAAGACATAGTACTCTCGAGGTTAAAAATCCATAAAAGGGAACCCTAGATGATGATAGTAGTTTTTTCGGGAACCACTATTCAATTAATTTCTTATTTACCTAGGAATGAACCATAGTGACACACCCTAGGGTCATTCAGAAGGAGGCCACTTACAACACACTACAATTCTATTATCACTATTTTAAACTAACTAATATAAAATTATAAAACTAATATAAATTGGGGGTTTAAAATATGCCTGAAATATAAATATTATATACATAAATAAAATGGAAAATAGAATGAAGTTATAAGAAGAAATGAAGGAAATTATTCTTGGGAGTTCTTGGTGATTGAAATATTTATTCAAAAAATGATCTCAATATTCAACTCAATGAGGTGATCAATACCTGTCACACCTCACCTTTTTGTTTGAAATGTGATTACCCCATATTGAGACCTCTACATATGGGGAAATCTTCTTCTGAACATAAGCTAGGAGACATCTTTATTGACCACCACCACTCATGTCATGTTCCACCATATTCATGACACCAATAGAGAATGGAAGGATGAATGTAAAATGAGAAGAAGAACTCAATGGTAGATAAAAAAGGGAGACCACTCACCATAATAGATTTGACCACCATAGAAATTTTAAAAATAAAATAAATATATATTAAATTAGAACACAAGAAACTCATTCAACTCACCAATATCTCCCTTGAACAAGCACTGAGGTTAATTCTCTATTTTTTGAGGAGTTGACAAGGGAAAAATGGTGGGAGAACACATAAAATAACAAAAAAAATGGGAGAGGAGAGGTAAATGAAGAAGAAAACTAAAATAATATATATTAAAAAATATAAAGAACAATTAAAGAAACAATAATAAACCTTTACCCCTTAAAATTGGCCATACATTGGTATGGGAGGTGAGATACATATTTATAGGGAAAAAGTGAGATAAATTGGCTCCATTATTTTGTATGTTAGATATTTGATCCATTTTAACAATATAAATGGCAGAATTATCAACATTTCTCTTCATTAAAGTTTTTCAATTATTACTTTCTCATACCTCCACAAAATTGCAGCTTGATTAGATAATGGATGGAGGATTTATGGCTATTTTACTTAGATAATTTAATTATAGCTAGGAGAATCTTTGTATTCCAAAACTCCAAATTACCATGACATGTTGACCATGTAACCGGTAGATTAACACATGATAATATTGATTAAATATGTTAATTATTTCCTTAATAATATCAATTTATAATTTTATCTCCATTGGGCCTTCCCAATACTATATATAAGCTTATCTTTAAAAAGTTCAAGATCTATACATAGTTTTTTAGGCCCATATTGTGAGCTGATTTTGGGCCTCCAATTATTGGATTGAGCTTTGGATCCATAAGAATAAAATGAGGACCAAGATGTATTAAAACCTAAAAAAGGAATTTCAAATTTTAATTCATTATAAAAAAATTTATGGCATAAATACAGAATAAAAATAAAATAGTTAAATCCAAAATTTATCCATTTTTTCATTTGAGCTCAAAATTCCACTAAAAACAAAAAATGCGACAATTTCCCATAAAGTAACACAATGTTGGATTTATTAAAATTTAAATAAATTATAAAATAGGTGAAAATTATAGCTTCATCACTCCCCCACACTTAACCATTTCACTCTCATGCAATCATCATATATTCAAATCAAAATCCACACAGTAATCAAAAGTGAGAAAACATCCATGATCTTATCCAAAACAAAATTATATCATGTATATTCTATAAAAAATAATTCCATTTAAATTAAATTTATCACATTTAAACTTTTTAAAAATCATAAATCCATCCATAACCCAATCACAACCTACCTCATAATGAATTTTATGCCAGTCTTCACTCAAGAGAAATTAAATATGGAGTTCTGCTCAAATTTGGAAAATGAATGTATCAACATAGTCTTATGAAAATTCTCATTTCTCCAAAGTACAAAACATGAAAATTAATTCAATAATGAGAACTTTTTTAGGTGAATTTTTTGTAATAGGTTTTGTGGTAAAATGAATAAAAATTTAAGACCAAAAAGAGGAGGTTTTAAATCTTAAGTACAATGCATAAATAATCAAGTGAAAACACTGGATGAAACTCACTCAAATCCCCTTGAAAATGTGAAACACAACACCATCCACCTTTTATGACATGGTACATGAGTCATGAAATTATTAAAATGAATAATTTCATCCATGTTCTCCATTTTTTCTTTTTCTTTTTATAAATCTCCAGAAAGGCACGTCTTTATTCTATTTTTTTATTTTATTTCATTTGTTTTTAAATTTTTTATAAGTATAACTAGATGAACAAATAAATCATAATGAAATGATGAATAAAGACCAATTCTATCATTATCAATTGCCAAAATTATTAACACACACCTCACATCACCAACAAATGAAACACATCCCAAACAATGCACACGAAAGACCCTTCCCCCACACTCAAACTAGAAATATCCATGAAAAAATACCAAGAGTGAGAGTAGGTAAGGAAACATTGGCTTGTAATGTGGCTTAAACATATAAGGAAATTCATGGAATATAAGGGATAATGAAATATTTATTTAAGGGTGGATCTCAATATAAAATGTGTCTATCCAAAAAAGTGCCTCAATCATATCAAAAAAATCCATAAAATCCAAAGCTTTGAAAGAGAATAGCCACAAAATTCTGGTTAACACACAAAATACAAGTATCCCTTGACAAAGTGTGAGTATTATGAATAATATATCAAATTGGTTTAGAATACCTTATAGGACCAGAAAAATATTTTGAGTCGGTGTTTCATGGGAATGAATTTCAAAAAATGATCAAACTCATAAAAATGTTTGAAAATCCAATTCAAGGAAAAAGTTTTCACATCAATAATCATTTAAAATTCATTATTTCAAAAATAATTCCAATTTTATCAAAATAAATTAATAATATAAAAATGATTAGAATTTTTATTGAAACTCAAGGTTCCTAAAAACTGAAAAAATAATCACACAAGAAAAACTAGCAGGTTGACACTCCTCACATGCTTAGATTTCACTACCCTTCATTTTAGCTCAACAAAATAATAATAATGGCAGAAAAACTAAAGAGAAGGAATGATAAAACCTGAATTTATTATTCAGTTTTAGCCATGAGTTAAGATCCTAAAAACTCCCACTATACCTAGAAAACATGAAATAAAGAAAATAATAAACAAAATAAACAATAATGGAAAGGAGGATAGAACATGGTTTAGACCCCCATGTGGGTGATAGGGTTTTACTATCCACAATTAGGCAGTTGCAGTGGTTTAACCCCAATCTGAAGGTGGATGGGGTTTCTTGCTCAAAAACCACCACATTTTATTTCTCCTAATATCCATTAGAGTAATAAGAAATTAGGACCCCAATATAAATGAAAAATATCTCTAACCCCCCCATAATAGATAAATAAGAAAATTTGAGTTGTAGAGGGGGGAAGGATGTCGGGGTGCTCCCTATTTTGCACATATAGAGAGATTTCCATTGGTAGTGAAATTATTATAATTGGAAGTTTTTTTTCTTCTATTTTGGGTTCAGAAAATAGTTCATCATAGATTTCTTCTTTGGTTCCATAATCCTCATTTTCACCGGGGAACAACTCGATTGGATCCTCCATTTTCTCCTCAAAATGAGAAACCACTTCATCTTCTTCATCCAGAGCCTATAGTAATCGTATTGAATATAAAATATAATAATAAGGGAGATTAGATTTTAATTTTATATAAATGATATTTTAATAAAAAAGGCTTGAAAATTAAATCCCCCTCTGAATTTTTAGCTTCAAAATCTTTTTCCTCAAGTAGGGCAGCTGGAAAATCATTTTTTGGTGAGGTAAGTAGATCATCAAGTTTTACTTCAAACTCACCAATTATTTCTTGAAAGGTATGTTTAATGTGAAATTTATTCTCCTTGGATTTTATTTTTTTACATTCGATCCATTTTACTCTAACTTCTTCAACTTCGGAGGCCAAAGACCCAACTATCTTGCTTTCTTTTGTTGAGAACTTTGAAATTATTTTGAATCACTAAGGCATTTTGTTCTATTTGTTGGGCATTTTGAAGAATTTGAATCTTCATTTTATCTTTATTATTAAAAAAATCAATACTATACCATGAATAAGAAAAATAACTAAATTAATCCATAACCTAATGAAACAATGATATCTAATAAATCACTTTTTCTATGTTTTTAAAATATTTGATTTTTTTATTTTTATTTTTGAAAAACAATGTGTACAAGCTCTTGGCCTCCCCAGAAATGGAACCAAATTGATGATAATAGTTTTTTCATGAACCAATATTCAATTAATTTATTATTTACCCAATAATTCACCATAGTGGAACACCCTAGGGTCGATCCTAAGGAGTCCGCTTACAACACATTGTAATTCTATTTTCACTATTTTAAACTAACTAATATAAAATTATAAAACTAATATAAATTGGGGAATTTAAAATATACGTGAAATATAAATATTATATATATAAATTCAATTAAAACTACAATGAATTTAGAATAATAAATGAAGGAAATTATTATTGGGAGTTCTTGGTGATTGAAATCATTGTTCAAAAAAGTATATTAATATTCAACTCAATGAGATGATAAATACTTGCCATACCTCACCTTATCATTTGAAATGTGATTACCCCATATTGATACCTCTTCATAGGGGTAAATACTCTTTCGAACATCAACTAGGACACCTCTTCACTGACCATCACCACTCATGTCATGCTCCACTGTATAAATGACACAAATAGTGAAGGGAATGATGAATGTTAAATGAGATGAAGAACTCAGTAGTGGTGAAAATGGGGTGACCGCTCATCATAATCAATTTAACCACCACCAAAATTCTCATAATTGAATAAATAGATATGAAATTATAATAGTAGAAACTCATTAAATGAACCAATACCTACCTCAAACAAGTTTCAAGGTTAGTTATCTATTTTTTGTGTTGATAAGGGAAAATGGTGGGAGAACCCATAAAATAAAATAAAAATAGAATAAGGTATTTTAATGAAGAATAAAGATAAAATAATATATATTAAAAATATAAAGAACAATTACAGTAACAATACTCAACCTTTCCCCCTTTAAATTATCTATCCTTTGGTATGGGAGGTGAGATACATATTTATAAGGGAAAAAGTGAGAAAAATTGGATCCAAAATTCTATCTGCAATATTTTTTTATCCATTTTTGACACATTAAATGGATTAATTATCAACATTATTCTTCATTAAAGTTTTTCCATTATTCCTTTTTCGTTCCTAAAAAAACCTTTAGCTTTATTTTCCCTTGGATGGAGGAGTTATGGTTGTTTTACTCAGATAATTTAATTCTGGTTAGGAGACTCTTCATATTCCAAATATCAAAATTCACATGCCGTAATTACCATGAAATAAACATATTAACATGAGGGATTATTGATGAAATATTTTCATTAATTCCTTCCCAAGATCCATGTTGAATATGAGCTCCATTGGGCTGGCCCAATTCTATATATAAGATCATCTTTAAAAAGTTCCCGATCTATCTACAGTTTTTTAGGCCCGAATTGTGAGCTAGTTTTGGGCCTCCAATTGTTTGTTTGAGATTTGGATCCATAAGGATGAAATGAGTAACAAGATTTATGGAAACCTCAAAAAAGTAATTTCAAAATGTTATTTAGTGTAGAAAATTTTATGGCCCAAATACATAATAAAAATGAAATAGTTAAATCCAAGATTAAGCCATTTTTTCATTTGAGCTCAAAATTACTCTAAAACCTAAAAATTTGACAATTTCCCATAGAGTAACACTATGTTGGGTTTATTAAAATTGAAATATATTATAAAATATTCAAAAATTCTAGCTTCATAATTAGAAACAATTTGAGTCTCAGCTCGCTAGACCTACGCTCTATAGATTTTATGCAAAAAAATGAGAAATGAAAAAAGAAAGAGGCATAAAACTTGTTAGGATGAAACCCCACAAAGGTATGCCTAAGAAAAATAAAGTCTCATATGCTAAGTATTACACATATTTGATATAGGAAAAAAATATGATAATTACATAAAAGTCACAAAATTTGTAGGGTTGTCTATATGATCCTAGCAACAGTCGAACTACACCCAAAAGGCCCAAAGATCTAGGAAAAAATTAGGGCACTCCCTCACCCCTATCATTGTAATTATAATGTGATGGAATTCAATCAAATATGTCATTTTCAGTGTTATATTATGATTATTATATGGACAGTAATGCAGGAATGGATGATTGGAAATAAAATCATTTTTTATTCATTTTCTAAAATGCCAAGGAACGTCCACATGTTGGAGCCTTTACACTAAATCTTACAAGTTCTCCTCAACATAGGCCTTGAGTTATTATATTGTGTCTTGAGAGTTATTCATATTTTTCAAAATATAAAATTGTGTGGATATAGAATCCTTAGCATTACAAAGTTTTTCCTCCTCCATAGTAATAGAGTCTCTTCCTTGTGCCAAGGCCCCCTTCAAGGATTGGTGGATTTGGGAAATCGCTTCCTTCATAGATTCCATTTCATATTGAAGGTGTACCATTTAGATATATTTATCATCAATATGACACTAGTATTCCTCCACCTCCCAAGAATGATTGATCTCAAGTTGGGATACAACAGCTATGGGATCTTAAAATTAGTCATCCAGCTGCACCTTGGCCTGTTGTGACCTTTGTGCCTC
Organism: Viscum album; assembly: GCA_963277665.1. Taxonomy (NCBI): domain Eukaryota; kingdom Viridiplantae; phylum Streptophyta; class Magnoliopsida; order Santalales; family Viscaceae; genus Viscum; species Viscum album. The sequence goes on from OY728129.1 coordinate 1,616,700,250, forward strand.
TTCCCATCATTAGATTACTGAATTCATAGAATGGTGGATCATATGGTAATAAAATAAACAATACCCAAAAATGGAAAATGTGATTTATAATTTTTGGAGTCATGATGGAAGGTTGTTAAGAGTTGTCACCATGACTACCTTCCAAATGTCTTGGAAAACCATCTAGTATGTGGGGCGAAAGGCATCCTATGTCTCCAAATATAACTCAGAGCTTCTCTTAGAGGGAGAGATGTACTATAGTATTAGTGAACTCAATGAGTAACCTTGTTATAATACCTCCAAGATAGAATCATTTTTCCTAACATTATAGACTAAACTGACAAAGAAGTCCCCACTTCATGCTTGGCCACTGAAGTCGATGATTCTAAATAGCAGGTGGCACCCCCCATTAATATCATGATGATAAAAAATAGTAAAGGTAGTAAAGTTACCAGATCAATTCACCACACTCACTCATTTTTGAATCAGCTGTTGGGATTAATTCCTCTCTGGTACTCTCAGTCTTAGTTCTTGGAATTAGATCCTCCTGACAAGGATCGTCCTCTTATATTTTCCTAGTGATCAGGATAAAGGGCCCTTGAGGATCTCCCACTTAAGAATTCTCATTATTAACTCACTCAAAATGGTAGTAGGATGGACTTGGAGGCCTCAGTCCTAAATTTATTTGGTGGCTTTCTCTATAGAAAATGTTGTACAAGTCGAGATCTCGTGTAATACATCAAATGAAAAAGGCTGGCTATATTCGAAAAATGAAAGAAAGAGAAAACTCATGCTTGTCCAATAACCTACTAAACTCCCCTAAAGAGGTAATAATATTAATATGTTTTAACATATCCTCAAGATCTATTATGTCACAAAAAAATTCCCCAAGTCTCATAGTATCCTCACCCATAGGGTTATCCAAGACACGTTGCTCAGGGCCTGAATTGGCTCTACTATCAATTCCCTTTGTCGATCTCTTGACAGGCACAACATCTTCAAACCCTGTAGGGTTAGGATCAGTTCCTACACCTTCATCAGTCTTTCTAATATCCCTATCAACCCCTTATATAGTGGCTATAAGACCAGTTGTGGTTGTTTCAGGATTCTCCAGTGTATATGGAATATCTAAAATATCAAAAGGTGGAAATTCAATAACAAGAACATGACACCTTATGATATACATCTGGAATTATCATGACCCACTAAACCCTCTAAAATAATGGTGGAAGATGTGAATGCATCTCTTAACACTTCATCTATTAAGGATATTGATTCATCAGCATAAGTTTGTGCCTCCTCTAGGATGTCCCCCTCGATCCTTGAAGGATTAGTGTCAAACCCCTTCAAAGAGGAATGAAATGTAGATCCTATAAAAGGTAGAAATGGTCAAACAAGTATGTTGGGTTATTAATTAGATTAAAAATGATAGAGAAATGACTTACTGAAGAACATATTTTGGGTTATATTCTCTTCCCTCTTTTGTTTCCTCTCTTGAGACAGTGAGGGGACCATATCAATACTATCAATAACAATAACTTGAGGTGGTGGTCAAGGAGCCCCCCACCCTCTATTTCTTCCACCATAATCCTCTAACCCAAGGAAGTTCTTAATATTTGGGATACCCAGCCACTACTCTGATGGGAGTGCCTATGGGCCCATATTTCAGTGACTTGAGTTCCTTTTCTACTGGTTCATCTTTTTCTCCACCAAACTGCAAGATGGATCCCATCAAAATTAATGATGTTGGATGAAAGAGTAATAATATAAGGGAGTAGAGAGAAATACATCATTAGGGTTGACATAGTCATCCTATTCCTCTTTAGTGTGGCCATATACCCCCTCAATATTTCCTCAATCTAATGCATCATATGCATGCTTTGTGGTTGGGATATGATCATCAGTTTCATATATAAACATCTACAAGTCCAAATCATATTGCCCCACCTCAGTAAAATTATTGTTGGGGTGGAGATCATAGGGTTCTTGGATATCTCCCAGCTCTGGGAAGCATATTCCATCATGGATAAATACCTACATGTCTCTGATTCCGTGAGTTATTCCCTACTATACATGGATCTCCATGGGTCACACATAATCCAATTCTAATGTGTCTGATAGTGAGGAAGACCCAACGGCATTTGACATTAAATCTTTTTAGGCCTCTCTAATCTTACAGAAGGCTGTCTGACTAGAACCCAAGTCTCCTCCCTACACTGAGGATTGGACTACCTTGGCCTAGAAGATTTGGTTTTCTCTACCCCAATATTCTCTATGTCCATTTCACGATATCGCTTCTAAGTCTTTGAATCTTTAATATTGTCAAATTCATATTGGAACTTATTTCCACACTTTCCATGACAAGTATTATTTAAATCCATGGCATGAGGAACATCTTTCATCAATGATCCTTGGGGTAAGAATAAATACAATCACTAGTACACCTATATTCTAGTATGATTGATTCACCTATAAAAGGTAGTTTGATAGACATATGGGACACCTCAATGGCCATTAGGATCCATAATTTTCAAGCCACCACTAGGTGTTTCTCAAGCCTAACATGTGGGGGTGGGGAAAGACACTTGATTATTGTAAATACTTGAATTGGTGGTTAAATCGATATTGAGAGTATGCCCCACATATGATGTCACTATTAATGAAAGCCACCAGTACACTATCTCTGAATTCTATCATGTATGCCTTCAAATAATTGTTAGTTTTCCATTATCGGTAAACATCCTGGTCAGAAAATCACTATATGGGAATAATTGGAACTCTACTGATATGTTCAATATCCTCAGGAATTCATCGCATGCCAGGTTAAGGGATGGATAATTTAAACTTCTTGAATAAATGGGATAAATCAGACTTCATGGACTTTAACTCCACTTAGCACAACATAAGAACTAAAATGTGCTGAAATCCACTCCCACAACATTTTAAATGGAATTAAAATTCTGAATGGATCCTTCCTGGTGTACACATGTAGTAAACACTGGTATATCTTCGCCAAGATATGCACAACCAACCCTATATAGACCCCTCCTGCAGTTTTAATGATATGAAAAATTCAACTGATCTCACACCACCATTAGATTCGCGAACCTAAAGTAGGTAGATACTTCGCCATAGTATGAGGAATCTATCCAAACAGGTCCTCAAAGAAACCTCAGGATTGACCTTGTATCCCTAATGAGTATACTATAGTTTAACCAATATAGGCCAGAACTTTCTATGAGTGATCTGATTTTCTATGGTGGGACATCCTTTAGGATGCTGGCAGGAGAGACCTTCTCCTTCTATCTCAAGGGAAGCCTTCATCCATGCATCAGGATGTCACCCGTTGGATTAGGGTCTTTCTTTTGAACCTTTAGAGACACCTTGAAAAGCTTGTGGGATAAAGATGGTGTCCTTTCAACATCATCCAACATTGTCTTTAGTGGGATAAACTCTTCATACACGTCCTATTTAATAGGGGATCCAAAAATATTCTAGACATCCCGCGAGCTAATGCCGAATTTTCCATGCATCATATGGAAAGAATTTTTCTGAGGACTCCGTCGACTCAGTGGTTCAAGGGTGATGACCGAGTTCTTGTAAACATAAGTTTTCCCCACCCAAAAAACCTTATAAATGATGACATCTCACAACTCCTTGAATTATTCACAAATTTGTTTCACCCAATATGCCCACATCCATTTAGTCATGACTCACCCTCTAGATTAGAAATCCTAATCCTCCTTTCAAACTTGTGATTATTCTGTATGAGAAGTGAGAAAGGTTGATTCATAAGAGTGAGGCTCCAACTTTGGGGTATGAGATTTTAGATATGGGGTGCAATCACTCTGATGCATGAAACATACCATAGGAACCATTCCTTACTTGATGTATACACCCTTAGAGGAGACATTAGTGGTAGGAAAATCAATATATTCCATGAACCAAGACTTTGGGAAATAAATATGAGCCTTCGGGATGAGAGAATCCCTTATAATTTTGTGTTCGTACAAGGGAAGATAGACACTTCATGGATACTCACAATGATACTCCATCAATTGCTTCACCAAATCTAGGAGAGTGGATTGACACATGTCATAGTAATTTGTCCTAAAAACTTTGATCATCTCAGAGGCACATACAACATCTTATTTGTGATAATCCATTGAGAAATCCATTAAAAACCTGTAATAATTTATTGATACTTATCATTAACATTAAAATATTGATTTTAGAAAGTTTAAAATTTTGGCATAAGAAAGGACTTATGTAGGACCCTCAACCAGGTCCTTCATTTGGAACCATCGACTAGGCACCTTATGTAGGCCCCTCTACATGGTGGCTCTATGTAATGAAATCACTTAAGTGGTTTTACTGTTTATATGCATAAGAAAATTCTTCAGAAGACCTATGAAAATTATAAGTGTGGAAAAGAAACATGAATGATCTACATGACAAGAGAAAAGAACAAAAGGGTAGAGGGAAAGACTCACTGTAGGTTTAGTGGTATTTATAGACACCACTGGACTACGTGTCGGACCTACATCCCAGAATTACACACCGGACTTGTGCTTCTAACCTGGGTAGGTACCCTGTAAGGACAGTATGTTCAACCTTGAGAATATTTTCCTCCCTCTACCTCAGGACTAGACCCTTTTCTTCTGACCATATCTAATCCTAGTGGGGGATTTTTTTGTCACTCTATTTTGTCACATGGGATAAAAAGATTATGGAGAGTACCCTAAGTATTATAAATTTGAAGATCCCCAAGAAATATTAAAATAACTTGACTAAAAGTGGCCTACATAGACTAAGCATGTTCACTAGAAGACTCGTGTATCCCCACCTGTGTAGCACTAAAGGGATAGACTCCCTTGTACATGGTACCTGCACTAGGTACATACTCCCAGTATCTGTAAGTGGCAACTCCTTTGACCAGGGTCCCATGTTTTCTGATAAATAAGACCATGGGGATCCGTATTTAAAGACTGGAAACTAGAAGAATCCTTCAAGCTCTGGTCATGCATCCCCTTCACCCAAGTCCTAACCCCCCCCCCCAAGTAGCTCTATAAACCCTAAGAGAATACTACATTAATGGGGATAGTAGTATTTAAGTCCTTCTAGGGTGTGAAACACAAGATACCTATGTGAGGACCCCTTCCCCCTAGTTGAAAACCACTAGAGAGAAGGGCTGTTACCTAACATGGGACCTACATGATACCCTTCTATGGACACCTAATGAGACCCTTAGATCCCAACGTAAGGATTCCCCCATGTTATTTTTCCCAGTTGTTCCATCACCCAAGGTAGATCCAGCTCGCATTGGTCTACCCCTTGAACGAAACACTTCCATATCCTCCTAGCTCCTGCATAAAGCACCTCATGCTCGCCAAAACTTTAACTACAAGAGACACCTTCCAGGCCCTCTTTAAGACCACTAATGGAAGGGATCCCCTTGATTTGGAACCCTTGTTTGAGGGGGACCAAATTTAAGCCTCCAAGGAAGCCTCTGAACTTGAAAACCATGGAAAGAGACATGCTAGTGTGTCTCCCATTTAGATATGCATTCCATCGGTCATAGGTGTCCCACACTTATCCTACCTGATGGGTAGGGTCCTTGGGTTACATACAGATATGATTCCTCTTAGTCATAAGGACCCTGACCCTAGGGGTAGTGTTAGGGATCTCCTAGTCTTGGATACTAGGGTAAGGATCATGTCCTTCCCTAGTCATCTCTAAGACCACGGACCTCCAGTTCTAGGTGGGGAGAGAGAGGATCATGATTTCCTTTCTCTTTGAGGTGTATTGTCTTATCCTCCTCTCTTACCTAGGAACTAGTCACAAGAAAATACCTCCTAGATTATTCCCATGGAATTTTATTATGGGAAGAATCTATATGGGTAGTTTGATGTGACTGTCCTAGATACAAAACTAGATAGGGAACGAGCACATCAAATCCATTCCTTGTTCTCATGTATCCTTATTTTTGTCCACCAGTGGAAGAAGGATCATGCGGTTTATTGGGTATCCCTCTTCCTCTTTTTTCTCATATATGATCATAACTCATGTGGTAATAGAGGTTATCTATGATCACAAAACCTATGCAGTCAGATGAATTTCTTGGTAGAGAATCATTTTTTAGATCTTCCTCTCACCTTCCTTCAGAGCGCCTCCATAGGAGTGGGTACTCAAATCCATGTATCTAACCACAAAGGTAATCCTACTAGGTGTAATACCCAACCAAACATTCAAATCACCATGAGTCAGAACATTCCTCATGATCCCAATCCAAAGGTAATCCACCTAAATGGTTTAATCCATGAAATAATTCCTTAATCATATCAAGGGGATACATTCCCCTATGAGAAAACCCTTTAGAGGGCCTCCATATGTATAGTTCCTCACAATAAAACTACATGGGATTTTATTCCCATAAAATGGGATATTTAGGAACCCTCCATGATATCCAAAGCTAACACCCCAAACAAACCCTAATTCTATTTGGGCCAAATTCTCAGTAGTTTTATGTATAACCTGGGAGTTCACATCCCTTACATGTCCCTTGTTCTACCTCGGTGTAAGTCCCATGCTAAAATTTGACTAGGTACCTTAACCTAGAATTCATCACTGCATTGTTTGGTCCTTCTCACATAACCTTAAAAGGTATGATGTGTCCCATTAAGTGGCACCAAACTATGTGAGTTCTGATTCCTTTTATAAGGATACATAGGAAACCCATATTATTGATCTGATCCATACATAAAAACAAATCCTATCTCCCTAGATGATGATAAAATTTAGAGCACCCCATTGTGTGGATTAAAACCATCATCATTATAATAAATGAAAAAAGATTCTCTAATATGTACATAAAATGGTACCATTGATGGAGAACCTCGGATACACATAGATATCTATATCAAATAATAACCATGGAAAAATAAAAATAATTATAAATTCCATGCATGTTAATAATTAATTATTAATTCAAGGTTGACCTATTTCATACTTAGGATTCAATGACGGATTCTCAATCTTATCTTAAATGTTTAAGAGATAACAGGAGTAGAAATTAATTAACCACAAAAGATTATGATGAACCCGACCTCCCATACTCTCGACCAATGTGAGTTCTTAAGTATAATTAGCCAAATTCCCCAAAAAGCACCTTCCTTTGGAAATTAGTTCCATGATTCATCGTAGATATTCTAACCATTGGGTGTTTTTGATTCCATGAACAAACCCCCATTGGAAACCACCTAGAAAAAATGTGGGTACATGTATCTGATGTGAAGGTTGTCCCACCAACACAAAAAAAAAATCAATTCCAGACCCACATGGTGAAACAAAACGTTTTGAACCCAAAATAAATGATTTTGAAATATTCACACCCCCCCCCCACCCCATAATCAATCATACCAGTGCCAGGATGAATTTTTTCTTGGAAACAGGGATTCTACTCAAGGCTCCCAAGAATTTCATTTTATTTTATCATTATATGAGTAAATGGAGTGTTGGTTAATACTTTTTATAACCCTTTTTGATACAACTCCCATGAGTTTCATTATATGAAACATTTATCATTGATAGATTATGTGGATGGGAGATTCAAACATTAATACATAACATTTTATTTCCCAATAAATCATGGAATGTTATGTTAATTGTATAATATGGTTAACACACAATACGATACAATAATGTTATACAATACAACTAGCAGGAAGTGGAATGATATCAACATATTATATTTTTTGATATGTCTAAAGTAAGCAACACAATATTCTTTGGTTTCTATATTCCATATAAAATGATAAATCAATATTTTATACTATAATTTTATCTTATACAAATCATACATATATATATGGATTTAGGCCATAAATCCATCATGAGGTTCTAGGGAAATATAATAATAGAGGTGAGGAAACATTTCATGCATCAAATCAAAAGATAAATTGTGATTCTCTGAAAATCTAAAGTAGGAACATTGTATTTGATAGCATGTATGACACACAACACCAAGTGCATAAGGGAATATGATTTCCCAAGAATTTATAATATATTTAGTATTTTAAAGAAATTAAATATAATTTGTAGCTTGAAATTCATGTGATAATGAGTTATCATGTGACATACTCAACAGCTAGTTTCTTCAATGGCTTGTGTTACATGCAAGATTGAGTTTTACCAAACAATAATATATTATTAAATTGATATTAATTAATATAATAAAACTTAAACTACCCATTAAATTATAGGTTAAGAATAGTATTAACTAAATTGTGAAAATATATGGTTTACATAAATATAAAATTGATTAATAGGTTACCAATAATTAGAAATTAAAATATAAATCAATTGAATATAAAGGAAATATTATTATTTTATGCACACAAAGGTGTTTTGTCTTAATAAATTAAATTAATTACAATTAGTGAATGATATTAATGAAATATATATTTTATATATCAAATAAAATATTTTTGATATTCGTTCAATATATTTGATAATATAAGATAATAACAAACCCAATATTACACATAAAACATATATTTTTATTAAGGAAATTTTACCACCTTTTAATAGAGATCCTATTTTAAATCCAATTTTTGAAACTTTTACCAATATAATATGTCAAAATAAACTTAATATTTTAAATAAGATCATAAAAATTAGGTTAGGTTGAATTGTTTTTAATTTTTCTGTGAAGTTTTTCTTTTTGATGAATAATGAAAAATACTAAATTTTAACTCAAAACTGCTTTTTCGTATAATTTATTTATAAGGATAAATTATATTTTTGATTAATTTTAAAGTTTAAATAGATCATATTTTTATAAAATAATCAAATTTATGTCATTGGAATTGATTTAAATTTTAAATTGAATATAAAAACTTAGAAAACTTTTTAACGTTTTTAATTTAAAAGTAGAATTATCATTTCGTCCGTAGGATTAAATTTAAATTAATTTTTTCCAATTATGTTATTGGAATTTGGAAAAATGGATTTTATATTTGGAATCAGAATAATTTTATAATGTCTAATAAGGTCAATTTAGTTTTTTACCAAAAATATTTTTGAAAGTAATTAAAATTAATTACAACCATTAAGGTGAAATTAAATTTAACAAGGGACTAAACCCTAAACTTAAGGCCTAATATGGCCTAGAAACTTGTCCAAAAACCATTTTATGGACATATTTAGACTCTATACACCATTTCATAGACTTTGTACAATTAGGTTTCCACTTTAAATAAAACAAACATGTGTGGGGTTCCTTTTTTCCAAAATATTACAAGAGTTCCACTCCTCCTCCACTATAAAAGGCTTCAGTTCCTACCACTTCCTCAAACCTCTCAATCTACTTAGGTTCAGACAATATATATCCATTATAATCCCAAAAATCCCTACCTTCTGCCTTTAATCATCCCTTTTAGCATAAATCAGTCCAAGGAATCCATTTGGTGCAAACTAAAAGGATTTTCTCGATTAAAAGGTAACATCTTTCCTTAAGCTCTCTAGTTTCATTTTCTTTATACACTATTTCAATTATACTTATTACATGGTTATATAAAAAACTAGTATCATAAATATACTATGATGTTGTTATTTTAAGGCTTCAAGCTTCACTTACACACACTTCCATCTAATGGGTAACGAACATGTTATTTACGTGTACATCGAACTATCACCTCATGAAACGATGATTCTTCATTTTTTACCGCCTCTCATGGTAGAAATTATGATAGAAATAATGTTTATATATAATATATATGATATTTATTATGTATTGAAGATTATTTAATTATTTTATAACACATATATTTAGACTTTCAATTTTTTGTAAAAATAATAACATCGTTTGTGGAAGTGTGGATTACTATCCCTCAAAGCGATGTGATTCGCTCACATTATACATGGAATGTATAAAGGATGGTTTTAATTAAGAATATGTAACTTGAAAAAAAAATATTATATTCATTATATAATTACCTTTATATAAATATATATATATATATATATCATTTTCTTTATTACCCTTTCACACACTTAAAAGGTGATAACGTCATTCATTAACATGCGGACTACCACCTCCTCGACACGATGCGATTCCTTTTACATAATAATAATTATACATATAACTATATATTATTAAATAAAATATTATTTATGATATAATTATCATTATTTAAATATATAATGTCACTTACCTTCTTTCTATGATGATCATTGAAAATTTGTAACATTACTCATGCATATACACGGCCTACCATCTCTATGATTGTAACACTGGTTCATTTTCATAACCATATTTAATTTTTGATTTTAAAAGTATAATTGATTTATAAATATGATAATTATATCATGATTAATATTTTTTATATGTTATATAATGACCCCTTTGACCATATTTGACGTACCAAATTATTTTTTGACACATAAATCAAATTTAGTCAAAACACTCAACGTAAACTTAATTGTTTAAGTAGTTGTATAAGACATTAATAAGTGAAATAAGAGTTATGATAAACATGAAAAAGGTTCTCCAGAAAGTAAATAATTAAAATAATTTTTTTATTCAGGAATATAAATACACACGAGACAAGTCGTACTTAAGGTAATGAATTTTTATCTCACTCTTTACATCTGTGAGATAATGTCATGTTTTACACTTACTTCTTTTGTGTAGTGTGTCTACAACCCATTTTAATATATCAAACCATGAATTAATTTATATTAATGGTATTCTTAGATTCAATTCAAATTATTTCTTCAAATGGTATTTGAATTAAAAGTTACCAAGTGGAAAAGAACTTCATAACCCAATTTTTTTCATTGGATTATATATTACTTCCTCATTATCATTAATATTCTATGATTATGTGTATAATCATTTTTTACTATCTATTTTTGTATTTCAACTTTTTTTATGTGGATTTAGATTTGACACACACAATCTATTCATTTATTGACTTTCGCATCAATGTTATAGTCTTTTCGAGGGTTTACTTTACAATCTCATTTTGTTCAGGATTGTTTACACTTAAATTTCCATCAGAGGAAATTATTTGATCATTGTCTAATAAAACCTTTAATTTTATTATTTTCTGGTTATTAATGAACCTTTTCAAGTAATAGTACCATTTTCCCACTCTTTGGTGCTCAAAATGTTTTAGAAAATGTTTTTAATAAAACCTCACTTTATTTCTATCTTTAGTCAGAGAACCTATTTTCTTCTAAAACCATGTTTTATTCAAATGTTTTCAAAAACGTTTTTAACCTTTTCAAAATGATTTAGAAAAGTTATTTTTACCCTTTTTTTATTTTACTAATGTTTTCAAATGAATCTTATTGTCACTTTCCGAATGAGGCATTTTCTAACCTTTTTACCATACAAAAAGGAATATTCTTTTTACCTCATAAAACATGCACAGATTTTCCCACTGTCATTTCATAGAAGCTTCCTTTTCATGTTTAAAGGGTTAATTTTTAAATTTTTTGTTTTATTATTATCATTTCTGGGACTTTTAATTCATATGTAAGGGATATCGTCTCAATTTACATTCCATTCATACATATTTGTTATTATGCACCCATTCACTTTTATTTGGTGTATATACCACCATTTAACATTTTATACCATGAATATCCTTACTCTCATGAATTTATATGTTTCATTTTATGTTATTCCTTCATAGGAAATTATGAATCAAATGTTTCATAGTGGTATGGGATGCTTTATAGTGTTTAATGATTATTTTCCTTAAGAATGCTTTAATTATATTTAAGTTGTACTTCCATTATTTATCATCAACAACCTCTATTATTAGTTATACTCCACTGAGTAATTATTGATAAGTCTATATTATTTATTTAATACATATATTTGATAAGTAATATTATTTATTTTTATTATTCTATATGAGGAATTCTTTGGACATACAATAATGGTTGGGGCCCAGACTTTATATTGCCCCTCGATTCATCGATAGGTTCTCATGAGACAAACTAGTTGTGAAAATTAAATGGGTTTCTATCTGTAGTTTTAAACATTCTTATAAAATGTCTTGAATTTATATGTTTTTACGTGCCTTTGAAATGATATCTAATAATTTATTATTTCCCTCATTTAGTTTTGGTTATTATTCATCCATGAGATTGTGTGTCGACATATTTATGGATACATTTCATTTTAGTTCATTGATTAAATGGCATGTATTTCACTTTCTAACCTTTCCGTATTGATTTTTCCTTATCTAGTTATTTTAATGGCATGTGTTTCTAGTTATTACCTTTCCATATTGTTTATGCACTTCCTTCTCAGTTTTTTTATTACATGGTATGTGTGTTCTATTATATACCATTCAATAACTATTACTCTCATTGACTAATTATTGCTTCTTCTATATTTGACCCTTACTAAGCATTTGAGATCACCCTTATTATGTTACTTTAACCAAGAATCATAGAGGCATTCTATGAATGATATGTAGGGATTTACTAGATGGATTAGAGTTATCCCCAAAGTTAATTATTTAAAGAGAAAAAAATAATTTTCTAATTAGTGTATTTATTTGTAATACAAGACTCATTTATGTATCTAGTTTACAAAGACTAATAAACTCTTTGGTCCTTTGGGATTTGATTCCTTGTAATCATTCCAAAGTAATAGTATTAGACACTGTCTCTAGGCTATCTAGGGTTGGGTTGCTATAGTTGGTATCTGAGGATGTTTAATATCAACCTTGGGAACTATATTTAGGAAAACATATATTAGAGAATGTAACCCTAATGTAGAATTTGAGTATAAGTATAGAAGAAAACCCTAGAATTTTGGTAAAGTATAGATTTTTTGAGTTTTCCTAGTAATAAATATATGTCTGGATACTATAAGTGGATGTGGTTTTGGCATAGATACACCTAGGGGTAACAACTCCGACAAGGTGTTTCCGGCCTGAATTGGGTTAACCTGGTATTCCACAATGGGCCTTATTGTTCATCTGGTTTGACACTCCCAGGGGAAAAGAAGGCTCAATTTCTATCATGCAATAAATGTGGACAGAGACACCCAAGAAAGTGTCTCAAGGGAATGGGGAAATGCTTTATGTGTGTGAAAGAAGCACATAATGAAAAGAATTTGTGAGGTAAAAATGAAGAGTGTGATGAAAGGAAATTAAAATCATCCAAAAGAATCCTTCATAGTTCATTGTCATAAATGTAGGGAACCTGGACATTACCCGAGTTAATGCCCTATTATAGAGGATAAACTCTAGAACAAGTAAGTGTCTATGTATACATAACTAGAGGAAGTATTTATGTATTGAGTCTATATTGGAAACCTTAGTTAAAAGGTTATTTAGTGATTTACCTTATTTCAAGGACGTCCATTATATTTATTTTATAAATTATATTAATTTGATTTTAGAAAAGGGAAATATGTATACCAGGTGATAACCCATTAAGTATGTTAGGTCCATGGGGCTTGAACCCATGACCAAAGGACGATAAGGTTTTTTCACCTACCACTAGAATACACAATGTCCTTGTTAATGTGTAATTATTTAAGAAACTTGGTGAATAATTAATAATGATGAACCAGTAGCGTTAATTTTTGGGTTTAGATAATAATTTATTGACCATTTTTGGATAATATTTAGAAACAAATAGTTAGACTTATCACTCTTTTATGGGCTTTAAGATCCTATAGAAATGTATTTTAGTGATTCAGAATTAATTTTTGGATGAATAAGAATTTGATCAAAGCACAAAAAAAGATGAATTTGTTCTTATAAAATTTAAATGTATCAATAAATTATATTTCCACGTATTCTTAGGTAGTAAAATAATTACACAACATTATGAAAATGATCAAAAAAATGTTTTATTCTAATACCTTACTTTTTTTTGAACCGATGGTCTAATAATCATTATAGATTTATGGATTTGAGGCCCTAAACTTTCTTTTGATCACTATATTGTGATTTATGGCCTCAATAAATCCCTATAAATATTTACTCTTTCCCTCTAAGTATCTATATATACTTATGACTAATGTTCACCTACTTAGAGACCTAGTAATATGTTAGTTCATGTGACCTTTTTACTTTCCATACTCTCTTTTATAGAGGATTTATTTTGAAACCTTCTCACAATGTGGGATTTAAACATAGGAAATGTCAAACAACATATTATAAAGATCGAGTTTAAATTTCAAGGATGTAATTTAATTAAGGTTTTGAGAATGTAACGCCCTGAAAATCTAAATTAGGAACATTGTATTCAATAGTGTGTATAAAAAACAACACCAAGCACGTAAGGGAATATAATATCCCAAGAATTTAAAATATATATAATTTTTTAAATAAATTCAATATAATTCATAGCTTTCAATGCACGTTATGATGAGTTGGCATGCGATATACGTAACAATGAGTTTCTTCAATGGATTGCGTTACACACAAGACTGAGTTTTACCGAACAATAATATATTATTAAAATATTATTATTTAATATAATAATACATAACATAACTGTTGAATTAGAATTTATGAATAGTATTAAATAAATTATGAAAATGTATGGTTTACACAAATATAAAATGAATTAATAGGTTACCAATTAATTAGAAATGAAAATATAAACCAATTAAAAATAAAGAAAATATTATTATTTTTATGCTCACAAAGGAGTTATTATTAATAAATTAAATTAATTAGAATTAGTGAATGATATTTATGAAATATATATATCATATATTCAATTAAATATTTTTTATATTCATCCAATGGATTTGATAAGTATAAGATAACAACAAACCCAATATTACACATAAAAATATATTTTTTTATTAAGGCACTTTTACCACCTTTTATTAGAGAACATATTTTAAATCCAATTTTTGGAACTTTTATAAATATTATATGTCAAAATAAACTTAAGCTTTAAAATTTTAAAATAAAAATTAGGTTAGGGTTAATTTTTTGTCATTTATTTTTGAAGTTTTATTTTTTGATGAATAATGAAAAATACTGAATTTTAACTCAAAAATGTTTTTTGTCTAAATTATTTATAAGGATAAATTATATTTTTGATTGATTTTAAAGTTTAATTAGATAATATTTTTATCAATTAATAATATTTAGTTCATTGGAATCAATTTTACTTTTAAATTGAATATAAAAACTTAGCAAATTTTTGAACGTTTTTACTTTAAAAAATCGTATTGTTGTCCCATCTGTATGATTAAATTTAAATAAATTTATGCCACTTTTTTTATTTGAATTTCAAAAAATTGATTCCATATTTAGAATTATAATAATTTATAATAAGTTCAAAATAGTTTTTGACCAAAAATATTAGTGAAAGTAATTAAAATTAATTACATCGATTAAGT
Organism: Viscum album; assembly: GCA_963277665.1. Taxonomy (NCBI): domain Eukaryota; kingdom Viridiplantae; phylum Streptophyta; class Magnoliopsida; order Santalales; family Viscaceae; genus Viscum; species Viscum album. The sequence continues at coordinate 1,616,715,626 of OY728129.1, forward strand.
GAAATTAAGCTTAACAAAGGACTAAACCCTAAACGTAAGGTATGATATAGCCTAGAAACTTGTCAAAAATACATTATATAGACATATTTCGACCCTAAACTAAATTTTATATACTTTTTACCATTATTTTTCCACTTTAAATAAAAAAATGTTGGTGGGGTTCTTTTTTATGAAATATTACAAGAGTGCCACTCCTCCTCCACTATAAATGGCCTAATTCCTAACACTTCCTCAAACATCTCAAGCTACTTAGGTTCAGAAAATATCTACCCAATTCACTCCCCAAAATCCATACCTTCCTCCTTGAATCCTCCATTTTTGAAGAAATCAAATAAATTAATCCCTTTGGTGCAAACCAAAAGGGGTTACATGATTAAGAGGTAACATATTTCTATAAGCTCTCTAGTTTTATTTCCTTTCTACACTCCTATAATTATCCTTATTAAATTATTATATAAAAAAATCCTAAACATTCTAGGAATTTTTTATGTTAATTATTTTACCTTCACATATACACACTTCCAAGGCGGGATGAGCCCGTAAGGGGCAACGCGATCTAGGGTTTCCTCCTACCGCCGCCTCCTTCCTTCGTCTCGGACCGGCTCGCTTCACTCCCCATGCTCAGCTATTCATGGCGGCGGATCCTCTATCGTGGTGGTTCCTTCTGGCTTGGCCGACTCAGTGATTCACATCATTGGCTGTCCATCTTGCTCGACTCCTCCTTTGACGGGATAGGGTTACTCGGCGGAGCGGTGTCGAACCAGAGGTTGATCTCCGCTTTCGTAGTATGAGGGAGCCAATCCGTCCTCAGATGAAAGATTTTGGTGGTCAGGCGTGGCCTCCGCGGGAGTTATGGATGGCGGCAACGGGATCTTGATTCGGTTTCCCTTTGTGTTCTCTTCCGGTGTTCTGTGAAGGTTTTATTTGTTCTTCGTTTTGCATCTGTTATTCCGTTTTGGATGGATTTTGGGATGACGATTTGTTGGATTCGATCTGGCAGAGGTAAGGTCGACTTCCTCTTGTCATTAGGGAAGCGCATGATTCTGGTGAAGGTTCTATTTGATTTTGGATTATTACAGTTTGGGGTGATTCGGGTTTTGGATCAATTTCTGTTCTTGGATTCTTTCTTATCGTTTGGTGATGAAGGTTGTTGGTGAGCTCAGTCGCGATTCGTTTGATGCGGATGAATTTGTTTGTTGTTTGGTTCGAATAAGTCTGTGGATCGTGCATATTTTTTCGTATTCCCGGTGGACGTGATGAAGGTGGTGGTTTGACAATTTTTTGGCGATGACGACGACTGATTTGATTTTGATCTGGATGTTTTGAAATTGCGAATTGGCAGTGGTGAAGTATTGTATTGGGTACCGGAAACCCTTAAATCGGCTTTTAGAAAATGGAAAAAAATGATTTCTAGGCATCTAATGGGTAACGAACATATTATTTACATGTACGACAAACTACCACCTCACGAAATGATGATTAGTCATTTTTCATTTACCACCTCTCATGGTGGAAATTATGATGTACACTCAATTTATATATGATATATATGATAATTATTATTTCTTTAATATTATGTAATTATTTTTCAATGCATGTTTTTATACTTTCCATTTTTTGTAAAAATGATAACATCGTTTGTGGAAGTGTAGATTATCACCCCCTCAAAACGATGTGATTCGCTCACACTATACATGGAATATATAAATAATGGTTTTAATTAAACATTTTTAACATAAACAATATCTATATTATATTAATGACATAATTACCTTTTTGGAAATATTATATATATATATATATATATCATTTTTTTATTACCCTTTTACACACTTAAAAAGTGATAATGTCGTTCATGGACGTATGGACTACTGCCTCCTCGATATGATGTGATTCCTTTTCAATCACAAGAATTATACATATTACTATATATGATTAAATAAAATAGTATTTATGATATAATTATCATTATATAAAGATATAATGTTACTTACCTTCTTTCCAAAATGATCATTGAAAAATTGGAATGTTACTCATGCATACGTACAGCCTACGGTCTCCATGATTACAATATTGGTTGATTTTCATAAACATATTTAATTATTGGTTTTAAAATTATAATTGATCTATAAATATTATAATTATGTAATTATTATTATTCTCGATTTTTTATATAATGACCCCTTTGACAATAGTTGACCTACCAATGTTGTTTTGGACATATAAATCGAATTTAGTGAAAACACTCGATGTAAACTTAATTATTTAAGTAGTTGTATATGATATGGTAATAAGTGGAATAAGATTTATGATAAAAATAAAAAAAATTATGAATCATTTAAAATATTAACATACATTTGTTATTCAGTAATATCAAGACACACGAGACAAGTCATACAAAAGGTAAGAGATTTTCATCTCACTTTTTTGCATGTGTGAGATAAATATCATGCTTTCCACTTACTTTTTTTGAGTGGTATATCTACTGACCATTTAAATATATAACACCCTAAATTATTTTGTATTCATGGTATTTTGAGATTAAATTCTTATTATTTTTTCTAAGGTATTTTAATTAAAATTTACCAAGTGGAAAAGAGCTTCATAACCCAATTTCTTTTCATTGGTTTATATTACTTCCTCGTTGTCGTGAATATTATATGATTATGTGTATAATCACCTTTTTAATATATATTTTTTTATTTCCAATTTTATTATATGGATTTACATTTGATGCATAGAATCTATTTATTTATTTATTTTCACGTCAACGCTATGGTCTTTTTGAGGGTTTACTCCGCAATATCATTTTGTTTGGGGTTGTTTACACTTGAATTCTCATTAGAGGAAATTATTTGATCATTGTCTAATATAACCTTTAATTTTATTCTACTATGGTTATTTATGAACATTTTCAAGTAATAGTACCATTTTTTCACTCTTTTGTACTCAAAATTTTTTAGAAAATGTTTTTATGAAAACCTGATTTCATTTATATCTTTAGTCAGAAAACATGATTTCTTCTAAAAACCATGTTTTATTTAATTATTTCCAAAAAAGTCTTTAACATTTTAAAAATAATTTATTAAAGACATTTTTACCATTTTTTCTTTTACCAATGTTTTCAAATGAATCTTTTAATCTTTCTGAATGAGGAATTTTCTTACCTTTTTACTGTGCAAAAAGGAATATTCTTTTTACCTCATATGGCATGAATGGGTTTACCCTCCATCATTTCTTAGAAGCTTCCTTTTCATGATTAAATGTTTAATTTTTAAATGTTTCATTTTATTATTTTTTTTCAATTCATATGTAAGGGATTTCATCTCAATTTTCATTCCATTGATAGTTATTTGTTATTATGAACAAATTCAATTTTATGTGGGGTATATAGCAGCCTTTAACATGTTATATCATGTATCTCCTTACTCCCATGATATTATAAGTTTCATTTGATGTTATTTCTTCATAGGAAATTATTATTCAAATTTTTTAGAGTGTTACGGGATGCTTTGGAATGTTTAATGATTATTTTCCTCAAGAATTATTTAATGATCTTTAAGTGGTATTTTTATTCATCAACATCAAAAACCCTTGTTATTAGTTATCCTCCATTGATGAATTATTGATAAGTTTATATTCTTTATTCAATACAAATATTTGATAAGGCATGTTATTTATCTCGATTATTCAATAAGTGGAATGCTTTGGACAAGCAATGATGGGTGGGGCTCGGACTTTATATTTCCCCTCAATGCATTAATAGGTTATCATGAGAAAAACTAGTTGAAAAAACTAAAAAAGTTTCTATCTTTAGTTTTAAACCATGTTATGTAATATCCTAATGGTATAGGTTTTCATGTGACTTAGACATGATATCCAATGATTAAGAATTTCTTTCATTTATATTCAGTTATTATTAATCCATGAGATTGTGTGTCGATAAATCTATAGATACATTTCATTTCAATTAATTAACTAAATGGAATGTGTTTAAGTTTCTTACCTTTCCATATTGATTTTTTCTTATCTATTTACTTGAATGTCATGTGTTTCTAGTTATTACCTTTTTATATTGTTTATTCAATTCCTTCTCAGTTTATTGATTACGTGGTATGTGTGTTCAGTTATGTACCATGCCATAATTATTACTATCATTGATTCATTATTACTTACACTATATTTTCCCCTTAATGAGAATTTTAGGTCACCTTATTATGTTTATTTCTCTAGGAATTCAAGAGGAATACTATGAAAGATATGTAGGGTTTACTAGAAGGATTAGAGTTATCCCTAAATTTATTTATTTAAATAGAAAAAAAATTGTTTTAAGTAGTGTATTCATTTGTAATACAAGACTCATTTATGTATCTAGTTTACCAATACTACTAAACTCTTCAATCCTTTTGGATTTTATTCCTTATAATCATGATAATTTAATAGTATCAGACACTGGATACAGGATATCTAGGGCCAAGTCACTATATAAATAAAAAAATCAATCCAAATCCCTCATATCATCTACAAAACCACTTCAAGAAAAAAAACCATTTCGATGATATTAATAATAGAATTGTAAAATTATCCCTTATACATAATAAAATCCATTCATAATATTACATTTCACTATATGATATACTTTTACAAAAATAATGCAAGGGAAAAATTTTAAAAGGTGTATAATAAGTCATACTAATAAAAAACATAACATATAAAATATAGATCAATATTTTTAAAATATATGATAAATTATTAAATCCCCCCACCCCTTTATACCATAATAAAAACATTTTAAAAATAAATAGATAGGAAAATTATGAGAAAAAAATTATAATAGAATAAGTCAATTATAAAGTGACCAAAAGGGGTCCTTAATATTTGAAAACCTTGATAAAATATCAATAATAAATCATAAGAGTCCAACCCATGAAATAATCCTTAATTTATTTTATAAAATTCATTGTTGAAATTTTGATAAATACTCAGTGTGCACTAGTTTCATGGAATGTGATCATTTCCAATTAAGTGTAAACCCCATTTTTTGTAAAATGAATGTTGGGGAAAAAATTTAACTCATTCCAAAAACCATAATAAACTAATGACACGTATATTTTAATTTAAGACATAGTTTAAAAACATAATCACTCATGTTTATGTATCTATAGATAAATTCCTGAAGTTACCTACTAGAAATGATGAATATATTTTCAAAAACAAAATAGGAAGAATGGGAATTTTATGATGATTAGAAGTCCTAAAAAAGAAAAAATCCAAAATGAATATAACGATAAAAGAAAAATTAGCTTCCTCGGCCCTGGGGAAGCTTGAACAAGAAAGATGAAGGAATATGATGGTGAGAAGAGTGGATAAGAGGAGGTTTTGATGAACTTACCTGGAGGAATCACTCAATTTAATGGATTTTCAGCAAGTATAATGGGATAAAGAGAATGTGATATCCATTAGGGAGCTCTTAAAACCTTTATCATTATTTGAGTAAGAAATTGGGAGTTTATCAAATCCCAAAATTTAAAATGCTACATAGGTGTTATGCATGAGAAGATATCCCATTCAAGTTACTCATGAAACTTTTTACCTCATGGGTAGTCTCTTTGTATGTGATCATGAAAATATTTCACAATCATGCATCTTTCCCATGTAACCTACTGCCTCTCAGGGAAGCTATTCAAAGTTCCCATGAAAATCTCATGCAACAGCACATGTGATCTCAAAAACACTTCTGAACATTCCTTAAACCTATTAACTTCACTAAAATGATTTCTTAATTTCATGATCACCTTCATATATCCATTCTAAACCATTATAAATCATCATCTAGGACCAGGGTGTTGCAGTTATACCCACTATAAACGCTTTCTGCCCTCATAAAATCCCATATACTTTCCTTGGAAGAAAACACTTATACAATGAAAAATAATTTCATATACTCACAAAAATCACATAAAACAGAATATATCCATTCATTAAAAAGGCATACATGGGTGGGGTTTTACATAATATTTATTCATATCCATACTCTATAGAACTAAATATCATTCAAATTATTAATTGAACAAATGGAAACTCAATATAAAGGTCAAATTATAAAGAATTTACTTTAGGAACATACAATTATTCAAAATGTTCAACATCGTATGATCTAAACACACCATAAGTAATAGATTACCATTAAAATATAATTCATTTCAAACACATAAGACTTTCCAAGTCTTAAATAAATACCTAAATCATAGTTTTTATATAATATTTCCATACAAGACCCAAAAATATATTTAAAACAAAATATTTATTTATTTAAAAAACATAAATGGAATAATTTTCCAAAACACTATTTGAAATCTCAACTCTAACCAAAACCTCTTAATTTCAACATTTACACAATGAAAAAATAATAATCAAAATAAAACTTAACCACCCAAAAAAAATTTCACTCAACTAATAATCATAATCTAATATGTTAATCAAACAAAAATGGAATCTAAAACTATAAATTTTCATCTTTAACTCACTTTGAAATTATTTTTAAAACCATTTTACTCAGATAAAACTTGAAAATATCATCATTCCCTACAAAAATACAACATCATAAAAACAAGTAATAAAATAAAACTATATATTCTAAATCACATTCCATTAAAAAACTAAAAGTTTCCTTTTAAACACAAAGGATCTACTCCTTTTAAAACCAAACATGTCATAGTGTCTCAAAATTATTCAATCCATTACTTAATTTAAGGATTTTAAGAAATCACTAAGAAAATTATTTTTATCACATCACATTCACCATTTAAAATTATCATATGAAAATTATCATTTGATATCACACTAATACCACTTATAAATTACCTATTAATCATTATTTACTATAAAAATTTATAATAAAAAAATTGAAAACAATAAAATTTTAAACTCAAACTCATTTTTCACGACTTTAATTAATTCTTTTATATCCATACCAAGGTTTAAAACTTTATTATTTCATATAAATAAAATACAATATAAACAAATAAATTAAAACATCTATAAGTTATGATTAAACACATTTAAAAAATAATAGAAAAAAACACCAAAGTATAAATCCTAAAACTTAATACCTTGAAGACCCACATAATTCAAATACACATGAGAAAAATAAATATTTACATTGATGAAAACTAATTTTAGAATATATTTTAATAAACTAATTTAGAAGAGGAATCCTTGTATGAGGTATAATTTGGAAAATATAAATTTAATTAAAACTAATAATATGCCAACTATAATATATCCAGGGAGTAAAAATGTGTTTCACTCAAAATTATGTCAATAATTTTTTTTAAAACCCATGTAGGAATATACTTTTTTTAATGCACTAAAAAATTTGAGAAAATCACATCACTAAGGAAATTAGTTAAAAATATTTATATATTAAAATATCCAATTTTATTAGAATGGTAAATCAAAAATAAATACCCAAAACTTTACAATTATTTATAATTAACCCAACCAAAAAAAATTTAATAAAATATAACCTTAAAATTTATGTTCATGATCAAATACACTTATACTTTCATTTATTTAAATAATCCATGTAGTAAAAAACAAAATAAATCTATAATGTCAAAATTTATCAAAACTATACTCATTAGATAATTCAAACACACTAATCCATAAAAAGAACTAGTAACCATTTTCCAATTAGGTTTCTACTAAAATAGGTATTTAATGTAAGATTCATTCCATTTTATAGCCTCTAACTATTGAAAAACTAACCTACGAGAACAACTATTATTCACTAGATGACTATTTATCATCCAAATACACAAGGTCATTCCCTTTTCAGTAATAAAGTTTATAAGAAAAATAAATTTAAAAAAAATAAATATACAGAAAAACATTACATATTATTGAAAAAATTATACATTACATTTAAACTCATTTATCTTTAAAACATTATAATTATACCAACTCAAATCCATTATTTTTTTTATATTTAAAACCATGATAACATAAACCTTTCATTTAAAATTAAATTATAAAACCCAACTTTCAAAATAATTTCAAAACCAAAATCTTTACTTTACAAATTTCTAAAACCATAATTAAGAATCTGTTGTTACACCCTAGTTTATAGAAACCCATTTATTTAAAAACACTGTCATTTAGAGATCCAAATTCTAGGCTTTCTAAATAATCATTTGGAAATGAATATATTATAACCATTTATATAAAGGTAATAAAAATTATATATCCATTATTCAATCAAACTAAAAAATCAATCACTATACACATCTCAAACTAATAAATAAACATTTAAAGAGAAATTAAGGAATTTATTAACCAAACATTAAGAAAAAACAAACACGTCAAAATATCTTTGAAAATAAAAATTTTGGAAAACACATTAACCCACCAATCTGTATTTTTTATTTTCTAAAAACAATTTTAGGGGAAAAGTGTGAACCCTAACAAAGTTCAAACCATAAATAATTCCAAGTGGGAAATCAAACATGTTCAGGCCGAAAGCGGTTAAACACAAAAGGAGGTCACATAGTCATTGAAAACAAGGCTAAAATTGGTGGAATTACTTAACCTATATAAGACCCATTGAAGATCACAAACCTCTAAATCTAGATCATATCTGATCAGATCCTCAAAATGAGTGGCGATCTTGTCCCATGATTGTATGTATTCCTCCACATTGATCTTCTTTTCATTGAAATCGCAAGCTAAGATCCAGTCTTGTTTGTTGATCCAAGCCGTTTGAACTTTATTGGCATTAATATGAAGTTCCCTCTCTAAGATTTTATCCTTATCCTTCTCTGAAGCCTTGAGCTCCATGGTCTCAACATGCATTTATTCATTTGAGTGAAGAACAAGCTCGATATGTTTATCTGGTTATTTAGAAGCAACATGTTCAACCTGTTTCTTTTCCTTTTGAGTGTCCATACACTTCTTTTTTTCCCCAGGTTTGGCATCAATCTCGTTATTCTTTTTCCTGCCTGAAGATCTGGTTATGATTGTTTTGGGGGTATTCTAGTAGTCCTTTAGAGGTCTTTACTCCCCCCCCCCCCTTTGAATTGATAAATCTCTAAGGAGAGTGTTTCCTTTCTTCCCCTTTCTTAAGCCAGCTCCAACCAAAGTGTGACCATGATATTGCTCATGATCCGTTATTAGTTGAGAATCAACCTCACTATCACTTGATTCTTGAGATCAAGATCGGACCTTCTTTCTTTTCCATCTTGGGATGACTATTTTCCATCCTTCAGGATCCACATTCTCCTTTCCAACTCCATCCAAAGCAGCGAAACGATTTTGGGACTTAAAAGACTTTGATGTTTCACATTGTACAATCACTCCTTGACCCGAAGACACTATCACATTTGGAACATGGGAGTTAAGATTATCTGTAACCACTATTACATTAGAGTGAATAGTTCCATTATTATGAGTAGTCACCTACTTATCCACCTTACTATTAACCAGCTCGCCCGACTTCACTAACTCAGCAAAGGAGGGAGCCATCAAGGAGGAAGGAACATATGAGGCTGGAATTGTTGACTTAGAAGAAACCTCAATTTGGATCATGAATATATCATAAGAATCATATATAAGGATATCATATCATTGAAATACAAGTTTTGAGTAAAAATAAATAGAGAATTTACTTGATAGGACTGTACAATTTTTATGCACATTCTGTAGCCTACGCACCCCAACCATGAAATCGTAGAATTACTAATAAATTAGAACTTACACCTATGATACACTTCCTTTATATCTCTTAATAACTCAAATATCATCATGATTAGTATTAATCAATAAATTCTCCATTATATACCCCATGAGTTTTTATGATCCCATCTCGTTTCTACCATGAAATTCTTAAATATAATAAAACAAACCATGATTTGATACCATTTTGTAATAATCCAACCCGTGATACCCTATCTATCTACCTAATTCGGTCCACCGCAAGGCCCGAAGAACATTTTAGATCTCTATGGGATATAAGAAAGTACCATGGGAATAAATATAATATATTGGGAATGATTTCACAAGATAAAATATAAAAAAATAAATGATTCTAACTAGAAATATGTAATGAAAATTTTGTATGTTGGATAAGTCATCCATATATAATAAATAAATAGTAATATTAACACTAAACAAGTTATAATTAATAATTATACAACTTATTAAATCAAGAAACATAAAACAATAAACATATACAAAACATCCCAAAATCATATACAGCCATTCTTGTTTCTTAAACCAACATGAAACAAAGGATGATAACAAGAAGGAAATAGGAAGGAGATGAGGCTTAATATATTAGATATATCTCATATTGTATAAAAAATAATAGACTATTCCACATCATCCTATCTCTTCATGAAAAGTGATCCAACTTCACTTACCACCACTTACACGCCTGAACCAAAGATAAGGATCATTTTTACCAGAAGTGGAACCACACTTCCACTTATATCATATAATAAATATCTATATACCCTTGAAGACATGTGTATAGTGTGAGAAAATTTTCCTGGTGGGATACCAAAAAATACTCCATAATTTTCCTTTAGAAATTAAACTATACTACACTAGTTTTAAATGAAAAACTAAAATTGTCATTTATATTTTATATAAAAACAAGTAAGATGGGGTCATTTAATTTTAAAATATTACCTTTATAGAAAACAATTTGTGAAATTTTAAAATGAATATAAGCAGAAATCGCATAAAATATATATGTTAATGGAAAAAAATTCATTCATACAAACAAACCAAACATCCTGGAAATTACGTAATATTAAACAAGTAGCATAATTAAAGGATAATAAAAATTAGAACATAATCAAATAATACAAGTCTCATGTGAAACTCTCAAGGTATTAAAGATATGATCCTAGGAATACTTAGGTAGAGTCATCTACCAGTCTATCAATACATTCCTAATAGAATATCCATCAGCTTAATCTCAACTAGCCTCATTGGAAATCCATCCCTATAAATAGAATCTTTTCAATATTTAATCGATACTAGTCTTTTAATAAAAATAACTATAATAGAAACCATCACTCAATCTATCTCTTAAATACTCAAGGTTCCTATGAAATATTCTAATAGAAGTGATTAAACATATCACATATCAAATCAAAATATCGATAAAACACATTAATCCAAATCCATAATCTATCTAGAAAACACACTTAAAGATATAACCACTTTCAATGATATAAATTACATAATTTCAACATTATATCGTATCTATAATTAAATCCATTGATAATATCATATTTCACTATATGATCCACCTACACTGATACAATATAAGGGGGTAATTTTAACGGTGTATAATAACTCATACATATACAAAATCCATAATAAGTAAAATATTGCTCAAAATTTGGGGAAATATGATAATGTATCCAATACCTCTTTTTATATCAAAATCAAAACATTTTAAAAATATATAGATAGAAAACTAAAAAAGAGTTTTTCTAATGGATTAAGTCAAATAAAAAGTGACCAAATAGGTCCTTAATCTTTTAAAACCTTAATAAAAATTATATAATAAATAATTATAATTCTTAAGTCCTCAACCCATGAAATCTTCCATAATTTATTTAACAATATTAATGGTTGAAATTTTGAAAAACACTTGGTGTGTACTGGTTTCATGGTATTTTTCCATGGACAATTGAGTGTAAAAACTCCTTTTTATGTCAAATTAAAGTTAAGTAAAATAAATAATATCTCATTAAAAATAACATAAGAAATTAATAAAGAATATATTTCAATTGAAAACATGGTTTATAAAACAAAATCACTCATAGTTAAATAACTAAAGGTAAATGCATGAATTCACCTACTGGAAATGATAAATATATTTTCAAATTGTGTTTTTCTACCCTAAAAGAGGAAAAATGGTCCTTATATGATTATTATAATAACTAAAATAAAAAATCCCAAATTGAAAAAATATGAGATAATAAACCCTAGTATTCATATCCATGGGGAATCTGCACAAGATGGAAGAGGGGGTTTTCTTCTTCCATGATCATTGAGTAAATTATCTTGATGATTTATATGTCTTTTGATCCAGTGAGTCAAAAATTTCCCCTTCATAATGAAAAACTAGAATCTATTTCCTTTTTTAAAATTTTTTCTTGAGGTTCCCAACTATTTATTTTCTCTTTTATGAGTCTCATAATACATTTCCAGTTGAACCCTCAAAGCATAATGGGATATTTTTTCCCAAATACTCCACACCAAAATAAATAACCGTTAAAAGTGTTGGAAAATGATGAAAAAAATGTGTGCTTATTTTTTGTGTTGTCTCTCTTTTAAGAACCATTTTACAACATAGCACACATACTGAATGTGTCCCAATTTTACACAGTAATAGGACCACATTTTTGGTGTCATATTTTCACCCTTTTATGCTTGACTGGTATCCTTATAGGACTCTTCCAAATCCAATTTTTTTTGGGGATTAGATTCTTAAGGTTTATCATGTGGTTTGGTTATATCCTCCTTATGATCGTTCTCTACACAAAAAATCCCTTTGTTTTTAAATTACTTCACTTTTTGGTTGGGAATATTCTCCTAGATAGTCAATCTTAGGAATTAAAAGTCTTAAACTAGGAATAGTATCTTTGAGCAGCTTGATGCCATGTTGGGTATAAGGAACCTTCTTTATCTTCACACTTTCATCGCTAAGTCATGAATTCTTCTTCAATTTCTTAGGTTCTATTGAACCATTCATTCATGATATTGGTAAATCCATCAATTATTCAATATTTTTATTCCAATTTGATATTTATCTTGAATTCATTTTTAGAGTTTTTAGAAATTACAGATTTTAGTTTGTCTGTCTATTCTTTAAACTCTAACTTTTATTCCTCTTACTACCATATGTAGAGTTTAGATCATGAAAAAACACGTATTATTTCTCGGTTTTATCCATAAATTTATCAAGATATTCAAGGGTTTTTTCAAGATCAACCTGAATATAAAATTTTCCATTAACATCATCATTTTCAGCATCATTATCATTAGCTTCTATATTTTCAATTAGATCTACTAAATCATATTCTCAGAGGTCCCTATGATCCTCAACTTTTTTTACTTCTATCTCATCTAAGATTTTGTCTTTATGAGATAACATATTTTTCTAATTGAATAATTTATAATATTATTTTCTCCTAATTTTTTTACCTTTGAAAGGTTTCTTCATAGAATCTTAATCCTCATCATCTTGAAGATTTTTAAAACACTTATCAATTATATGTCCTACCTTATCAGTGAGATGGCCTAACTTAAATCATTTGGAATGATGTGACATCAGTTCCAACATTTCAAAATTAAATTCACAGCCTTTTTTGCTTGATTTAAGGGCAATCCAATGTCATTTTCCTTTTCTTGACCCCCCGACACTTGTTTTTAAAGGCTTTTATACATCTCATAAGTGTTTACTAAGTAATTATGATCACACCACATGTCATATTGATGTTTTGTCTATGAGTACATGTAAAAAACAACTAATTAGTGTTTTTACCTTGATTTCATGATAGTACAATTTTGTTTTCTTGGTTTTGACCATTTCACGCATGTTTTAGTGTCTTGAAACACTAAAATGAATTTAAGAGCATAACAGGAAAAATTTCATTCAGAATGACATGTTTTTTATTCCTAAATTTCATAATTAAATATAAGGTGGTTGTACCTTGATTTCAGGACAATCCAGTGTCTTTTTCTTGGTTGTAACTATTTCACACATGTTTTAGTGTTACAAAACATTAAAAATGAGTTTACGATAATAACAGGAAAATATTCATTCAAAATGATCTGTCATCGGTTCATAAATTTCACAATTAATTCTATAGTGGTTTCCCTTAATTTAAGTACAATGTTATTTTATTTTCTTGTTTTAGACTATTTCATGCACATTTTAGTGTTTTAAAACACTAAAAACGTATTTACGGCCATAACGGGAAAACCATCATTCAGAATGATGTGTCGCCAATTCCTACATTTCACAATTAAATGTATGGTGTATTTCCCTTTATTTAAAGACATTACGATATTTTTTTATTTATTTTTACAATTTTACATATGTTTTAGTTTTTTAAAACACTAAAAACACATTGACGGCCTTAACAGAAAAACTGTCATTCAAAATAACTTGATATCAAATCCTAAATTTCACAATTAAATCTATGGTCATTATCCCATAATCTCCTTACCTTGTTTATGTTTAATGGATGGGAAAAAATCATTGTGAAATCCCCGTGATCCATTATGTGAATGGGTGGGATGTCCTCACTGTGGACTCCTTATGACCTGTTTACTTTGAGAGGAATGGGAGATCCTCATTGTGGACTCCTTTGGGATCTATTTGTTTATAGAAAGAAATTTATCTTTGGGGTGACTCAAGTTAATTCAGTTTGTGTGAATAAATTATATAAGATATATATTCTTATAATTGGATGATCGATTAGCATCTGTTTTCTCACCCATTTATACTCTTGACATGGGAACCATACATAGATAGAAAATTTTCTGAGAATGATTGTTGCACTATTTAGGATTTCACCCTAACTAGTGGACCATAGAAGGTAATTGGATATGTTTTCTTTATTATTACTATGGTATAGTTCACCTCATTCAAACAATTTAGGGTAGGATTGAGCATGTGGGTGAAATTTTATGTCATTGAGTGAGGCATGCTTTTCAGGATGAGTCAATTTGTATAGTATGTTCTGGATTATTTCATCAGCTTCAAGGTTCTCCCATGTCTATTGGAACTAAGTTGTTAGTAGGAGATGATTGAGATTTATTTTTGGTTGGTTATCCTTGTGCACTTATTTATATTTCCCTTGTTATATGATCATTGTTCGTTCTCTCATGTGTGATGTATATCCTTGGAAAGTAATGAGTTAGTTTTAAAGGTTTGTGAAAAAAATTAGAAAAGGTTTTTCACTCCATGAATCTCTTTTCAAATGAAATATAATTATTATTCTCTAAAATGAAAATGGATTCACCCTGTAAAGGAATGTGTTTTTAAAATGGGAAAAATGGAAATGGAGCGTGTTTTGATTTTAAAGTGGAAAATGTAGAAAATTTTATTTTTATATATTAAATTTCAAACATAAAGTTGATCTTATTTTATATTTAAATGAATTTAATTGGTAATAGATTTTTTTTTGGAATTCCTACTAAGTTTTAATACTCACACTTATAGTTCTTTTTTAGCTTGTGGTGTAGGTTTCAGCATGGTCTTGATTTCCATGGGTGATGTTTTGTTTTGGTATCAGAGGGTGACCCTCAAGGTCACATAGAGGAGTTGTGGTCATTTGGTTCAGTTTATTTTTGGTTATATAGTTTTGTTGTATTTTCAGTTCATGTATAAATGATGTTTATTTTGGTTATTTATATATCAAGATACTTTGTTCATCTCCACTATTCATATAATTTATATATATTGGGTGAAATCATTCCCTTGGTTTCTTTGTTGATGCATAAAACAAGTTGATATCCTGTGCATATCGGGAATTCCCTTCAGGCCTTGCCACGGATCAGCTCGGGTGATAGGCTCATGGTTGACCCAGGTTTGTTATTGACAAAATCATATCAGAGATGATACCTAACTTAAAGTGTAGAGGAATTTCCTGGGTTTGAGGCTTAGGGTCCATAATAAGGTCATTGTGATTTAAAGGGGTGGAGAGTGTAAAAACCCTATAAAAGTGAGACTTAAAGTAATAAATATTACTACCAATGTCAATAAGGTTCACCTTTCTTTTTGGGATCCTACCTGATTAGAACTCCATAGTTAAGTGTGCTTGGCTTGGATTAGTGATCAGGATGGGTGGCTTTATGGGAAGTTTCCTAGGGTTTGTGTGAGTGAGGAAAAATCACACTTAAAAGAATATGAATTGTCTTGTGGTGACAATCATTGGTCTGATAAGAGACCCTAGTGGGTAATAGTCTATGGTGTGATGGTAAGGAAAACAAGGTATTAATGGAGGCCCATGGGGTTAGATGACTAGGTTAATGTCCTGAGGAAGGTAGGGTCATGAAAAATTTTATCATAGGGAGGTTGGTTCTTTAGAGGACCTAGATTTCAAATCACCCTTTGTTATTTGGGATTTCAATGTAGAAGGAGTAGGACTGGTCTGGGGGAGTGTTTGGCCAAAACATTTCGGATCAAACCTTGGGTTTCCATGGGAATTTGGGTTATGTTTTATTCTTCTAGTTTTTTTATTGTTTTGTGTTTGAGATATGAAAATGGAGTTGTTCAAATGGTATTAGTGAGCTTGCAGTGCCTGGAAATCCATGTGGAGTCAGGGATGGTCCTAGAAGACTCATTGTGATGGTGGTGTGATTAGTTTATGGCCGCCAACCATATGGACAAGACACCCATCGAAACTAGTTCCACTTTTTGAGTTATTTTGGATCATCCTTGATTCTCAAAAATATTTTGAAAGCTTCATTTTGGAAGTTTGAAAAAAATATTTTTAGCAATAATGGTTTGGTCTTGGGAAACTAAAAAATGGATTTTCACAATTAACATTGAGAAAGAATTTAGAAAAAAATGAATTTTTATAAAATGGACCTTTGGGGTAAAACATGAATGGTTTAATGGGATTGGATTTTTATAATCAAAATCTGGAGTTATTCAAATTGATTTCTAAGAAATTAGAAAGTTATTTTGAAGAAGGTTTTGGAAATTTGTTTAAAATGAGAATTAATGGGTTTTTAATAAAATTATTTTTGACGAAATAAGATTTTTTGAGCTGATGAAAATGTTTTGAATGATGTTAATTAGAATTTTTGTATGGGATCCATGAGGTTTTATTTCGAACATGATAAAATGGATTGAAGTGTAGAGTTTGAAATGGTTTTTGATTATTGGTTTGTGATATTTTGAAAAGTTTTGATAAATTTGAAATGGAAAGTGGATTGAGGGTGTGGAATACTTGAGTGGGGTGTTTTTTTTGGAAAATTGAAATGTTTTATTTGGGCTTTGGTATTTCCATGGCTGCTCACATGCATGAATATGTGTGGGAAAGTGAATAGATGATGATATGAGCATATGAGTTTTGGGTTCGGAATGAGTCGATGAGTGTCTGGGGTTGTATGAGAATGTGCATGTGTGAGGCTCCATGGAACACCATTGGTGAGTGTTCAACCCACCAAGTTTTTTTTCAAAAGTTTTTTTAAGTGGAAAATTGTGATGATTTGATAGCTAGTGGTTGTGTGGCTTGTTTTCCTATGTTTTGATATTGTTACTTGCTCAGTGTTCGAGCCTGAAAATCCTTGTTTATGAGTTTGAAAGAAATAGGTGGAGTGATAAAAGTTTCTCTAACTTTAGCTTTAAAAGAGCTACGTCTAGAAGGCAACACGCTTCCAAATTCTAATTATGAGGCGAAAAAAAATATTATTCCCAATGTGATTGGGGTATAAAAAGATATGTGCTTGCCCCAATGATTTTGTGTTGTTGATAGATAATATTTTAAATAATTTTATGTTGAATTTAAATTTTTTAAATCCCACCAATGTGTTATTTTAATATAAATTTCCACATTTTATGATTTTAGTGGTATTTTGAGATTAATCGTAAAAATGCCCCATTTTAGATTTTTAACACTTTTAAATTATTTTAGTATTTCAAAAATAGTATTTTATCCACTCATCCAAATCATGAAATTATTTATTTTTATGATTCTATACATCATGTTCTACATTTATCCTTCATAACCACAATCTCAATCCATCAATTGTTGGCCCAAAAGCATCTCATGACACAAGCTGTGAAATCTGTTCCAGGTCTGGAAGGTTTTAAATATGAGCTTATATCTAGAAGTTGGGTGGCATAATGAATCTAAAATTATATATGGATATGTATAGTAAATTTATTAAGAACTTTAATTAAGGAGTTCATGCGTGAATCATCCTTTTAGAAGGCCATTAATGCATGGGAATCTGGAGACATTAAATATGGAGTCTGTCTAGGAAGATTAAATTCTCATATTGAAATTGTCATAACTCTCGCTACACATGGAAAAATATGTTGAAATATTTAGGGGAGATGCACAAGACAATGGGTAACAAATTTCATGAAGGTGTCCATGAATGAATAGGCCATTTAATAGGCCTGACATGTGTTTCATTGCAAAGGAAAATATGGTCTATAAAAGGAGGAGAGCACCTTCTTCCCCAATCATTTAAATCCATCCCATTCCATCCAAGGCAGCAAGGAGAGGAGGTCAAGGTCCATTTAGGATTTTTATTTTCTTTTTTTTTTATTTTTTTTTTATTTTCCTATATAAAACATTTATATTTTTATTAAAGTGATTCCATTTTCTTCTTCCATCTCTCTTTCTCTTCCAATATTAATATCATTATTTATCTCTTCTATCTTCCATTATGGTCTCTTTTCACTTTGAAATGGCATGTGATTAACATGAGTCTTAGGCCTAGTGGATTTTTCACAGTTTTCTTTGTTATTACACTTCAATTGAACATGTTTTAAATCTATTTGTGGTGGTTGTGAGAGTATTGCACGGGTGTTGCGGTCATCCACCACAGAATTATTCTTAATTCCATTTATTTTTATTGATTAAATTTTTTCCATCCCATATCTTGAGAAAACCCTTCATACGGTGGAGTTGGG
The DNA here is from genome assembly GCA_963277665.1 of Viscum album. Lineage (NCBI taxonomy): Eukaryota > Viridiplantae > Streptophyta > Magnoliopsida > Santalales > Viscaceae > Viscum > Viscum album. The sequence continues at coordinate 1,616,734,308 of OY728129.1, forward strand.
TTTTCCTGAAGAGATGAAATGACATACGGTGGAGCTGGGTCTTTTAGGAATATCATTCTCGTTTGAGGTGTTATCTTATTTGACTATTAGAGGAGGTGTGGTTTGGTGTGCTGGAGGCATGCTAAAATCACACACTCAGTAAATTAATGAAAAGTAATTATTTAATGACTTTTCACCAAATGAATTATAAAATTTAATTTAAACAACAAATAAATAATTAATGAACCTGTGTTATCCAACCCTAAGACTAATACCTTTCTTTCTAATAATAATTTTTCCTATATACGCATCCACATTTAGTATAGTTTATTTCTACATTTCATTTATATTTCATATTTTACAAACACCCAAAAATTGAATTGTTTTGATAAATAAATAAAAAAATAAAAATAATTAGATTATGTGAATTATAATTTGTGATTAAATCGACTACGAAGCTTCTTAAGTGATACAACCTTGGTCAGCCACTATGCTGCATTAATAATATAAATTTTCTTTTACCACACCCAATGATAGGCGTACATCAAAACTAATATTGTTGCTGGGGAGATAAATAGTTATATCAATCAATTTTTTTAAATTCACATTTTTTTTAAAAAAATCATTATTTTCTATATTAAAATGACCATAAAAACCTCTTCTCCATTATGTATTTAAATTCAAATTATTATGCATGGGAAGATTACTCACGGGTGAAAGAACATGAAATATATTATACTGAGGAGGAACTTCGAAAAATGAGTGATTATCATATGGTAATTTTCAAACATTTTCAAAGAGTCCAAGAGACATGGATCTCAAAACATGTTTTGATGAGCATGATTGATGAACTTCGGATTGACTTGTAAATATTCAAGGCCAAGAAGGAAGTGTCACTGGTCTTTCCTGATTTCACTGAATACATCCAAGAAGTTAAGTCCAAACTTGAGGTGTAGGAACCCGACTACCTACCTCCATCTATAGATAATAAAATCCAAGATGAAACTTCCATAAAATAAGATATTCAAACTAAACCAACTCAGGGATATAATAAATTCTTGAACTCAAACTCATTTAATTTTATTAAAACTAATTTGAGTATTAGTCCCAACTATTTTGAATTTTTAGAATTATATAACTCTTATTATTCCATGGAGGATTATGAGGAAAAATAAATTACACCTATTGAGGAACACTTGGATCTCCTTGAAGATGTTAAAAATTTACCAAAGGGGGTACAAGAAGATATCCCAGTGGCTCTTCTTAAAGAAACAAATCTAGAAGCTTTAAATATTAAATGGGAGGATTTTCATGCACATCTAGAGAAACCACTGGATTGTAAAGAAGACATTTCACAAGTAGCAACGAAGGAGGAGGAGGTTACATACTTCATCATACCCCCTCCATGAAAACTATACCTCATTGTAAAGGGGGTGTATCTGGTGTACTCTATACATGGAATTCTCTAGAACAAGAACAAATAAGTGAGTTCTTAGAAAAGGAACATGTGGTGGTTTAAATCCAAGAAGCCTCAACCTCCATCAGACTTTGGATAACAGCTGTAACTTCCCTTTGGAGGAAGTAAAAAATCAGGTCCCACTTGGGGGATCATGCGAAGATTTATCTTTACATGCTTTCTAGGAATTTATATTTAAATTTTATTTTTTAGGATTATTCCAGCATACATCCCACTCCCTCGTATATTTTTGAATCTTAAATGACATGATCCTTGTTCGTAATTGAGTAATTTTATTTTATCAGTTCATGATAGAACAAGGTAGAACCAAAAAATGGTGGAGGAGAAACAAATATTTAGTTCAAAAAGGAGTTAAATTTCAATGTTTATTTTTTTTAAACTCCTAACATTTTTTTAGATTTTGATTTAATATTTAAACTGAAATTTCATACCCACATTTTAATTCATGTTTTACTTGACTTATCTATGAGAAATTAGTTTCTTATAAATCATGTGATTTCATGTTTAGATTTCAATGTTGATATGATTAAATGATTAAAATGGAGAATTAAAATTTTAAAATGAAGCATGGATATTAAAATAAGGACTTGTGATTTGAAGAAATTATTTGATTCATGTGAATGAAATTTCCCAACCATTTTTCATGCTTTGGATTTTTAAAATTCATATGAATTGATTTTTTATTATTATTCATTAATTGAGTGATTTTCCCAAATCATATGTCCATTTCTGAGAGGATTTCCAGAACAAGTACTTCCTATTTATTCTTGAGCATATTTATTGAGTTATCTTGGGTCATGTCACTGGCCATAACTTGCATTTGAACTTTTCAAAGCTAGGACTGTGCAAAAACACATTTAAAATGATTTAGTCATCTTGTTATATTCCCTTATCCTTAAAATACCAAATTTACATCAATACTTTTTTATCCCATAGAAACCATGAATGACCTTATTAGGGATGAGCCATGTTTCAATCCATTTTTATCCATTCCTACCCTACTCTAGGTATTTGCATGATATTTTAAAGTTGAAGTGTGGGGGTAAAGGGAATCATGGTGGAATGGATGATATACATTGTAAGGAAGAAGTGTGGGAGTGATATTTGGGTAATGATGAAGTTCATATGATACATTCATTATAACCTTTATGTTTTCCCCTTCTTTAATAAAAAAATAGAAAATAAAAAAATGAAATAAATGAAATAAAAATGGTTTTTGATTTAGGAAAACCAAAAATCCCCATTATTAGACTGATAATTTTTATCATATCTGGTTAGGTGATGGATGTGAGGTTTGTTTCAATCATAACTTTTGAAAAAAGAAAATATATATATATATATTTTTTGAAAAAAATTCAAGAGGGTGTACAAATCATTCATTATGATTTACTTTGATCATGACCTTACTTTGAGTTTTTGGGGAAGTGGGAGCAGCTATTTTGAAAGGGGTGATTTCATTACACTTTTATTTTAAATATCATTAATTTTACTTAAGAGATAAAACTCCTCCTTAAGCATTAATTTTTAAAGAATGAAATCCTACCAACCTAAAGCCTCAGAGTCATTTAAACCTTTATTATAATTCATCATGATTTTATGTGCTTTTTGTCTTTACAAAGTGGAGAAAGTAGTTCCTTTACAAGATTATGGATAAGGAGTATGTTTTCATGATATTATAATAAATCCACCTGAATTTTATCATGAGATATGATAGAAAAGATTCAAGTGTGGTAAATCATGATTTGGCATGTTTAATAATAATGAATTGAGGATCATGAATGAATAAAATGTAAATTTCCATCATTTTTCAAAGAATAAAAGTATAATGAATGATTTGATTTTTTTCTTTGAAAAATGGAAAATTAAATTGATATTTTATGTGGAATTTGAAATTTTGATTTGATATTAAAAATTGTTTTATTTTATCTATTTTAAAATTTGAATATTGGTAACAATGGTGCCCTCTAAATTCCATGTTGAGATTTTATGCTTGAGTACAAGCATGGTTTAAGTGTGGTAGAATTGATAGGGAAAATATTTTAAATAATTTTAAATTGAATTTAAATGTTTTAAATCCCACCAATATTTTATTTTAAGATAAATTTCCACATTTTATGATTTTAGTGGTATTTTGAGATTAATCGTAAAAATGGCCCATTTTGGATTTTTAACAGTTTTAAATTATTTTAGTATTTAGACCGTAAAAATTTTCCACTCATCAAAATCATTCAATTTTTTATTTTTAGTATTCTATACATCATGGTATACATTTCATCCTTATGTACCACAAGATCAATCCATCAATTGGAGTCCCAAAAGAAGCTCACAACACAAGTCGTGAAAACTATTCACAGATCAAGATGGATTTAAATATGTGCTTATATCTAGAATTTGGATAGCCCCATGAAGCTTAAATTTTACATGAATATGGGTAATGAATTTATTAACAACTTTAATTAAGTATTATATGTGTGAAGCATCTGTTTTTAAGTTCATTAATGCATGGGAATCCAGAGACATTAAATATGGAGTATGTCTGGGCAAATTAAATTTTCATAGTAAAACGATCATAACTCGCTCTACACATGGAAAAATGCACTGAAGTTTTGATGAGAGACGAGAATGAGAATGGGTAAAAACTTTCATGAAGTGTTCAATGAGTGAATCGGCTATTTAATATTCCTAACACAAGGTTCATTGCGAATGGAAAATCTGGCCTATAAAAGGAGGAGAGATCCTCATTCCCCAATCATTCCAATCCATCCCATTTCATCTGGGGAACTAAGGAGAGAAGGCTAAGGGCCATTTAGGATTTATATTTTATTTTATTTTTATTTTATTTTTATTTTACCCTGTAACGCGTTAATATTTTTATTAAAGTGATTTCATTTTCTTATTTTATCTCTCTTTCTCTTCTAATATTAATCTCATTATTTATCTCTTCCATCATCCATCATGATTTATTTTTACTTTGCAATGGAATGTGACTAACCTGGGGTTTGGATTTGGGGGAGGTTTCATGGTGTTATTTGTTATTATGCTTCAATTGAACATGTTTTAAATCTATTTTTGTTGGATGTGGGAGTATTGCACAGGTGTGGTGGTCATCCAACATGGCATTATTTTTAATTCCATTTCTTTTCATTGATTAATTGTTTCCCTCCCTTATCTCAAGAAAACCCTTAATATAGTGGATATGGGGTTTCCCGAAGAGATGAAATGATGATATTATTTTAAGTGATGATATTATTTGAGGTTATATTCATGTGGATTATAGAATATATGTGAAGAAAAATAGAAGGAAGAGGGTGCTAAAAAAAATTTGTATCAATTTATTAAACATTTTTTAAGAATTGAGACCAATCATAGAAGACTATTGTGAACATAATAGTAATTAGATAATCATCTCCACAACCTATATGGATGATTTATTTTTTATTATTGATCATTCATTAAGGAGAATTATTTTTTTTGTTGATATGATAGGGTAACTGGTTGAAGGCATCCATTATAATGGGTCTAAGTCCATACCCCTTCCCAGGTTATTTTTTGATAATAAGAATGGGGTTGTGTCTATGGATAATAACCACAATATACTAGGGATGTATTCATACTCAAATGAGGTGGACCTCATTAAGAAACATGTTGTGTCTATTTATTTTCTACCTCGGTGAGTATCTTGAGAGAACGGAATTGATTAATCACAAGAGTTAGAAGATGCATGAAAAATATGTGCACATTGATTCCCCCCTCTTAGTGTGTATCACCATTCATGTGATCCAACAATTACTATCAAATAATGTCTACTCTCGGGTGTCACTCTCAATCATTTGATATGGATGAGCACAACTTAGTTAATAGTAAAGGAATTATAATTTTTTATAGAAAGGGGTTTCATATTTGAAAAGAGAGAGTGGTTCCCTATCTTCACTATCTATGTCTTATTGTGATTAATTATATTCAATATAGATTTACTATGATAAATTATGCTTTATTATATCCTCTAACTAACAAGAGAAACCTTGAAAATAAAGGAAACACAAGGAATTCGTTATTAATTTCTTTATCAGATTAAGATATAACAAAGGTTATGGTATAGAGAACTGATATTTACATTTTTAGTAAGCTTCATAGTTTTTATAAAGAACAAAAAGGTGAAATAAACTAATTTTTAGATCATTATAAAATTATTTGAAAATATTATAATGTAGTAGGATGAAATATTTGATGAGATATTTACCAGGTATAATCTGATTTCTAGTTCCATTAAAGTAGTTTAGAGAAATTAAAGTTGATTAGAATCCTACCAGTTTAACTTAATGTCAACATATCAACTCTAATTTATAATAATATTAGGATTAATTTTTGGTAATTTTCTAGAAAATATTTATTTTTGAGTGAATAGTAAAAAATACCGATCTTTTAAATACTCTCACTTTTATAGAATACTATGATGTAAGAATGAATTAATAAATTGTAAAACCATTTTATTAATAAAATATATTCATATGTAGTAAAATAATTCTTAAAAATATTATTTCAAATTGGGGAACTCAATCTTGACTTTTGTGAACATAAGTTATATTTATTCAAATTAAAAACTATTTTTGGGCCTTTTCATGTAATGGTATTGTTATAAGGTGTGATTCATTTTTGGATTGATCTAAAAGTCTGACATCATAATTTTTTTACCATATAACCAAAAATTAATGGAAACTAACTTTTTACTTGATTTCAAAGTAAAATGATTTTTACACTTAAATTGGGTATTTTCCTAAAATTTGTCTTTCATGCATCTCATGTTCTAATATTAAAATTCATTTCTAAAAAATATAGAAAATTAATATTATAAATTGGGTTATAGATTTTGAATAATCATTCTTAAATTTTTTTTATAATCCCCCTTCTATTTTTTTGTATAATTAAGTTATCATGGTAAAAAGATCAGTTATCACGGTTAAGGTTAAAATGGGTTTAAAGTGATTTAACTTGAAGATAATGCTTCAAATGTCACAAAAACTTGACTAAATATGATTGATTGAGTTTATTTTGACCCCATAAAATATTATCATTGAATCTGTCATACCTTGGTTTTACTTTACATGATTATGATATATATTATATTTAAATCTTTTAAGTAATTCCAAGTGTGTCATTTCCATCACTTATAAAAGGGCACCGCCTATTCTTATTTATTCACAAAAATTTAGCATTATAGATGAGTCAATATCAACCCTTATACCTTCATAGATTACTTATATTTATCAAAGATCTTTTTTTATCCCCCTAATAGGATCCTAAGAAGGCTCAAGGTGTAAGAAAAAGTCAATCTCTTAAAGAATAGGTAATCATCTTACCCAACTCTTTCAAAGTTTATTTCTTCTTATACTTCCTATAAATATATTGTATCTATCCTAACATGATTGTTAGGTCCACAAGGTTGAATACCCTGAGAGGGGGGGTGAATCAGGGTATGACTAATTTAAAATTAAAGCTCGTTCTGATCTTGTTTTGCTATTAAGAAAACACTCTTATCTCACTTTCTTGTTGCATAATATAAACAGAAAGTAAAGCAATCATAGGACACAACAATTTTTACTTGGTTAACCGCTAAGGGATACATCTAAGGATCATAAGCCGACAGGTTTTCGGTCATACCAAAATCCACTAAACTTCACTAGCTATGGATTACAAGGTTCGGGCACAGTCACTCTGTCCCAAGCTCACTGCCTTTACAAGGTTTAGAGTTAGCTCACTACTTTCCCAAGGGCCACTCCCTATTTCTCTCTCTCTAGCTCACTGCTGGTGGAGAGGATCACCTTCTTCCTCTTCCTTTTCTCACTACATCGGAAAGGATCCACTCACAGTTTATAGACCTGTAGATCTCTTCATTATTTCTAATGAATACATCATCGGTTGTATGTGGATGCTCTGTTGAAGTACAACTTTCACCCGTAGATGAATCTCACTTTTCACCGAAGGTATCGGGCAATCTTCCAGCCTTCACGTAGCCCTGATTAACCACCGTGAATCAACCTTACTTGGCGCTCAAGTCAAACCCGACACGCAAGTCTCGGCATGCAAGTCACAACTGGTGCGCAAGTCCACCTCATACACTTGCGCGACACAAACTTCTTCAAATCCAAACTTTCACGACGCACTTCCCTTTACGCCCAAACCAATATTGGCATGAAACAAACAACAATCGCCCTTCTTCAAATCTGGTGCGCAAGTCCTACTTGTGTGACACACCACCACTTGCGCGACCACCACACCTGAGCGACGGGAGCTCTGATTTTTAAATGTGTTGAACTCCGTTGGAAATGAGGAGGGGTGGTCCAGTATTTATAGGCATTTTGAACACCCTGCACGATGGTGCGTAAGTCTCCCCTCAGCGCGCAAGTTTCAGCGCTCAGGTCTCTGCCCTTGCAAGTCACATGTGCGACCAACACAATACCTGCACGACCCTCTTTCCTTTTCCATATTTTGAGCTTCTAATCCTGAAAAATAATAGGCGCACAAGTTCCCAATCCTCCTAGACATCGGAGCACAAGTCTCTTCATGGCGCACAGGTCACCTGCGCGACCACACCAATACTTGTGCGACCCTCTTTCCTTTGCCATATTTTGATGCTCTGATCTTGAAAAACATATGGCACACAATTTTCTTCTACTACAATTCAACAGTGCGTAGGTCTCTTTTCCAAAACCACTTTTCTCTATTTGTCGATTTTCAGGCCCAAAAATTTGGAAAACACTAGAAAACGGCACCACCTTGTATCTGTTCTTTTTGTACCACCTCTAGATCATCCATTCCTTTGTCGAAATTCTTGAATCAAACATGGATCGTTGACCACATCTATTAAACTCAACATTCCACCATGAAATCCTCTTTGTCAACAAATTTGTATGTCATTGTTTTGCTTTGTCAACAATCACCACTCAGATGTCCACTTTGTCAACAAACACAAGCACCTCAAAAGTGCTTCAATGATACCTTGAGGGATTTTTTACCAAAAATGAATCCAGTATAATAAATATACTGAGATGTAATTATTATTATTTTATAACTATTTTTTACCTTATTCCCATAAAATCAGAAATGATAGTATTGCTCATGTGTATCTGTGGACTACCGCCTACACAAAGTGATATGACTCATTTTCCATCACCATACTTCATGGTTGGTTATTATGATGGATTTAATATTTATATATTATATTTATGACATAATTATACTTCTATAATTATAATATCTTATCTACCTTCTTACCTTTTGATCCTTTAAAAATTTATAATATCGCTCATGTGTGTGTGTGGACTACAACCTCCATGAAGCGATGTAATCTTTTTTTCATTTCAAATTTACATGGATGATAATAAGGATATATTTAATGAATATATATGATATTTATGATATAATTATTATTCTATAATGGTTAATTCTTATTTAACTTTTTCATTCTATCCACCAAAAGTGAAAAATCACTCGTGCGTATGTACATGCTACCATCTCTACAAAGTGATGTAATTCATTTTTCATAACCTGTTTATATGAATGGTTATAAAATATTATATAATTTTTAAATGTGATAATTATTTATGATTAATATTCTTTAGATTATGAAACCATGACTATGTTTTAAGTATAGAAACCATCAGACCAAAACATGCATAGAAAACAAACCATTTTTCACCCAAACATTCATTTCAATAAAGCAATTGTAAATAAAAGGATAATTAGAAATTATAAATGAATGAAACATACTAAGTTATGTGTGAATATGGTTATATAATATATTTATAATAAATATATATTTATTATAAAGTATTTTTGAATGTGTATAAATAAATACAGGACTTGAGGTAAGGTATTTATGCTATAATCTCATTTCCTTTCAGGATTGTCTATGATAAATTTCTATTAATAGAAATTATATAGATATAATCCTTTAAAAAACATATATTTTATTATCCTCTATTTATTCCTATAGATATTATATATTAGTACCATTTTCCTCTCTTTAGTACTTAAAATGTTCGATAAAATGTTTTTAAAGAAAATATGAACTTATTTACACTTTGGCCAATAAACTTTTTCGTCCATGTACACACTCTTCAAAATTATTTTATAAAATTTTTTATCTATAATTTAAATTAATTAAAATTTTGATTTTCATTACATTTTATTTTATTTAAAAAAATTTAAAAAGGAATCTTTTTAAATAAAATTTTTCTGAACAAGTTGCTTTTGACATGTTTATAGAAGTGTGAAAATAATGTTCTCTTTTAACATATAAGGTATGAACATATTTTCCATATGTCATAACCATTATTTTATTGGAATATTCCTTAATAAGTTTAAATGGTTATTTTCAAAGAGAATAGTTTTCTCAATATTCTAGTAATTTTTAGTTAAAATGTTACCAAAATAAATGGATATTTTTATCTTGTTTTCAAAGAGAGGTTTGAAAGATCTTTTAAAGGTATTTTTATCGATGTAAACATACTTTAAGGACTATTAGGTTTTACAAGGGATATTATCTTATGATTCCATCCACTTTTCTAGATGACTTAATATGATGACGATCTTAGGATGATTATATGAAACCCATTTCTTTCCCATGGGTTAATTAGGCTATGATTAGATAACCAATGATCTTATCATATCATCCAATTCCTTTATCTGGATTTATTTTTAATAACCTTTAATAAGAATAAATAAGTATAGGTAACTCTCAATGGAATGTAATTGGAAGAAAGTTTATCATTACAAGAAGTTGCTGATAAGGAAACAAAAAGTATATGATGAATTAATCCCCTCATAGAAATTTTATTTCCTCATTTCCATTGATAAATAAAAAATTTTAAATTAAATTAAATAATAACTTTTTGGAATAATATATTCTTGAGAAAAATGAATAATGAGAGTGAAAATACCATAAAAATGTTTAAGGGATGGAATATAGAAATCGCTTAATACATTAATTGGTCACCCAACTCATGTCCCAAATAAATTTATTAAAAATAAACATGTTACAGTACATGGATGAGGTGTAATGAGCTTAAAACATTAGGAAATTGTGGGAAAAACATCTGAATGTGGAATAAAAACATAAATTAAATCACACATAACATCAAACATCTCAGAATATAGCATGCCATCATCCCAAAAAACATCATGAATCTGTCAAATATATAGGAAATATCATGAAACATCAAATTGATTGTGATTTTAAGGTTGATTTATAGTATATGGCATACCCTAATTCATCTCTCAAGGAGATTTGATTGGTTTAGAGTATGTATTTTTAATAAAAAGGACTAAAATGGGTGGTGGTTTGGAAAATAGTTTTAAAAACAAAATGACTTAATTTAAAGAGTTTAATAGTTGAAAGACAAGTAGATTTTGAAAAATATGAGAGAAAAGGGTTATTTTCATTTCACCACACACATTTCAAGTTCATTTTTCTTAGAGATTCATTTAGTTTTGAAGTAATTATTTGGTTTAAATTAATTGGAATCCCAATTAATTCCTAAGCTTTTAATTCAATTATTGAAGAACCAAACCTTGACATAACAATCGTATTTACAGGGTAAAGAAATTATTCATATAATAATATCTTCCAAATTATATTTAAATCTCGATAAGGTGGGTATGAAAAGGGTTATTTTTTCATCCAATCGTAACAACACAAGTCACACACTCAAAACTTCACACCAATCGGTTAGAAATTAAGAGAAAATCAATCACATGAATCAAAAAAGAATTAAAATATAAAATAATGTAAGATACATGGAATAAAATGTTTTAAAATCAAAATTAATCCAAAACAGTTGCTAATAAATTCATCGGAACTCCCTTGACATGTGTGTAACTCCCTCACAATAAACACCCACCATTTAGCCCAACATTGAAAGGAGGAGGAAGCTCAGGTGGATTTTATTCATCATTTTAGCTTTACCTATGAGGATAGGGAGCTCTAGAACCTAAAAGGGTATGAAAGGACTCATATAGAAATTTAATTTGGAAGTAATTCACTCTCTTGGTCGAACTTTCAAAAGATGTGCCCATGGTTTCTTTTTATATCCAAAATGAGAAGTAATTTTGGGCACCCAATTTCGGTCATACCATGTGTATCTAGGTTTTTGGTTGGTAAATGGAATTATATAGACTTTTAAAAAACTAAAAACATATTTAACCACCTCTTTATTATCTCCACCGAAAGTTTGGAATCATTTGGATTTCTACATTTTGAGATGTGGATGAAACACAACACACCACTTTTGACTTCGTGCAGATTTGATGGCTTGGACAGATCAATCCATATGGGCCACCATATGGATGAATTGGGATTTATTTCCTTCATAAAAGTTTTATCCCATGAATTATTGGATCTTTACACAAAATTTAATCCCATTTTGAGATACTAATTTTGTGAAATGTGAAAAACAGTGGACAGGTGTCCTTGGGCTTCAATGCAGTTTGGCCTATTTTCCTTCTGGATCATATTCAACCCTCCAAATCACCTCCTCCTATAATAAAATAACCAAAAAAATTATAATTTACCTTTTTACATTGATATAAATTAAATTATTTAATCAAATTGGTAGTGCAATTTTCTATTAAATTTTGATTTTCAAATACAAAAGCAGTTTAAAATAGTGATGTAAGAGTGCAATAAAGCATAAAATTGCAGTGAGATCACATCACCACTTGTTCTAGGATCTTTATTTTTAGGAAGAATTTCAAAGGTTATAACACATACCTCCATATCACTTGAAGATTTTGATTTAAAGTATATATAAGTGTTGTCCTTTTCTTTGGTGGAAACCTGAGCCACCTACTATTTACATTCCAAGCCTGGTATATCTTCATTGTCAGAAAGGCATGGAGAGCCAAATGATACCTCTTATTTGGATAATAGGGACTTCTTAAAATTCCTCTTCTAGTTACACTTCTTGTTCATCATGGTCTTGGTGGATATTGACTTCTGCTCAGAGATAACTATATCTTCATCAAAACTGCACTTCATTGTTCACACAGGAAAGGACATCAAATCTCCAAAAGTGAATATCTATACTATAGAGCATCCAACATACATGAACCTTCACTATGATACCACTTGTAGGACCCCATAACACCTTGATAGGTGGTGGGTAAATCAGGGTGTCAAATTTTTCTTCTAATATGAAGGATCTTGTTCCCACATTGGTAAGAACTCATTAAACCTGTATGATGGATTCGATCAGTAATCAAACATTCACATGCAGAAAGACAACACAACATTTTTACTTGGTTCACCACTAAGGGATATCCCAAGGATAATACACTAACAGTGTGTTGGCTATACTTAAATCCACTAATCTTCACTAGTTTTGGAATATAGAATGTTGGTCGGAGTGGAATCTCAAGAGGGGGTGAATTGAGTTCCTACTTAAAATTTCTGTTTAAAACTTGTTTTAAAAAGATCCCCCAGTTTTAAAATGTATCGGTTAATTAAGTCAATAGATATGTAAATGTCTAGTTGGTCAATAGGTTTCTCAAAGGGTGATTAGTCCTTAGTAGAATTGGTGTAAAACACTTCTTCAACTTTTGAAACAAGTTTACTGAATTAAACATATACACACACTAAACAAACTAACTATCAAAGTGAATGAAAAACAGTTTTATGTTTTAGAAATTATAAGCAGCGGAAAATATATAAAACAGAGTATTGAAAAATATAGTGCACAGTAAAGTAAAACAAGGGGTTCAGTCTCAAGCCGAGACTTAATCCTCTCCACTTGGTGATCACCTGCCACCAAGCAGTTTATATCAATAATAAACTTGATACACAGCCTATATCGGGATTTACAACAGTTTTCACAAACTATCCAGGGTTCACACTCTCTTCCACAGTTCTTTATGGGGGAAAAAAATAGGATAGACCACACACGATCTCTTACACAGTTATATGTGGGAAACAAAATGAAGGTGAAGTTTGATGTGAGGATATTCAGTATCCTCCAGTTCAAGTACAGAAGATAGTGTGTGTAACAGAAAGACACACACACTTCTCACAAATGTAAAATAAAGGAACACAATAGGTCTTAATATAATAATCTTGAGTTTTGAAAGCTCTATGTGTTTGAAGTTCAGATCTTGACTCCTCAGAGTGAAGAATTTTATGTTGGAGTCTTTCTCTGAAAGTTGTCTTCAAAACAGAGTGTCGCAACTCCAGGTTCTAGATTTCAGTGTTTTTCTTATGGTGTTGATCAAGTGTTGATGAGGCATAGAAGGAAGAAGGGTGTTTGTCCCAAAATAATCTTTTGCAATGCTTTGAGGGTTCACAATGTTAGTGTTAGATGGTTCTTCTTTGATCTAGCAAGTAATCTCCTTCACAATTTGTATGCCACACTACTTCACAGCCACGTATCGCGCACTTACAACCTTTACTTTCTTTCTTGGTATTCTATTTTTATAATTGAGTTCCGACAATAGTAATGAGTAGATCACGTGCGATCTTTCTCGTACCTCGTACTGTCCCAGGTACGGTCTCTTGAAACGTCTACAATCAACCTTAATTAATGTCAGAAGCATTTAATTTATCAAATATGACCATTAGAATAATATTAATAATTTTGAAAAAATATGGAAGAGTAAGCATCGATAGACGAGTAACGGTAGCCTTCACATTGGTAGGCTTCAATAGTAGGTGCACATTTTCAACCTCCAACTGTAACCTTCCACCAGTAACTTTCCATCGGTAACCTTTAACGGTAACCTTCAATAGTAGGCTTGCATCGGTGACCTTGCATCGATGACCTTTAGCGGTAACCTTCAACGGTAGGCTTTCATCGGTGACCTTGCATCGGTGACCTTTTTATCAGTGACCTTTGCATCGGTAACCTTTGCATCGGTGACCTTTAGCGGTAACCTTCAACGGTAGGCTTGCATCGGTGACCTTGCATCAGTGACCTTTGCATCGGTAACCTTTTCATCAGTGACCTTTGCATCGGTGACCTTTATATCGGTGACCTTTGCATCAGTGACCATTGCATCGGTGACCTTTGCATCAGTGACCTTTGCATCGGTGACCTTTGCATTGGTGACCTTTGTATCGGTAACCATGCATCGGTAACCTTGCACTTAGATAAATTATCCACTGTAAGCTTAAACTGACGAGCAGTGAGATTAAAAGTATATGAATATTACTTGATAGAAACAATGAACATTAATGAAACATGATTAACATAGAATGAAAACATGATTATCACATAAATGAAACATGATTTGGGATTATCAAAATAGTTGAGTCTAACAATATCCCCCTTTTTGATAATCACAAATTATGTCTTTTTTAGGTTTAATTAGTGTTGAATCAAGGGTAAACACATTTTCTAATTTCATCAGTGATGTTAACATATACACTTATCCCCCTTTGTGATTAAAAAAAAGTATACATAACAAAAAGAGATAAAAGAGAGTGTTTGTATTGATAAAACAATAGTACAATATACAAAAAAGAATAAAACAATCCCTATCAGCGAAGACAGTCCACACTCAATCCACATCAGATACGTCCATTGGATCTTTGTCTTTGGAAGCTGAGGATGAAAGTTCTGAAGGTGAAGGGATAGGCTGAGGGATGGCAGTCAGTAGTGTAGGAGGAGCATCCACCAAGGCATCAGTAGACCTATAGTGAGTATACCTATGAGGAATCATTGGGGTCAAGCTTCTGATGGCCTATGTAGGAGTCATCAAAGGAGCAGTACTGGTGGAACCTGAAGCAGTTGAAGAAGCATGAAAAGTAGGAGGAACAATGATGGTTGTGCAGTCCACATGGAGGAAGGGTAACAAAAGATTCTTGCATTCCATAATGATGCTTCCTCCTCGATCCATAGCTGAAATGAAATCATATTTGTTTTCCATGAATCTCTCCAAGGCAGGAGTGAGATCTCTAAGCCTACTCACTTGATCCTTAAATGCCTGAGTGACAGGAGGGATTCTCAAGTTCTCCAAGAGTAGCTTAAAGTGACCATCCATATGATGCTTAGTGTATACCCGTTTGTAATAGAATTCAACTTGATCCTTAATGGCCTTCTGATCTTGAGAAGCTTACCTTAAATAATCTCCCACAAGCTTATGAATTTCCCTAGTAATGGAAATGACCTGAGAGTCTGAGGAACTAGCACCAGAGAACATTTCCACTTCTTCTCTAACAACATTCCTGAAGGCTTCAATGTCAACTAGAGGAGAGGTTGAAGAATATGCAGATGCACCCAGAGGTGCCAAAGTGAAAGGCACAGTCTCCTTAAATTATTTGGTTAGCCCACTAATCAGCCTTTACACATCATCATCTTGGACTTTCACATGTATTTCCATGGACTTCTTAAAATCCTCAAACACTGTGACCATTTGTTGAACCACACTTTTAACATATCTAAGGTCTCTTTCTATCTGAGCCCTCGAAGCCATATATGTATCTAATATGGCAATAGACTGCTTCACTTATTCCATATAAACTACAAAAGTTCTTACCTGATTCTGACATTCCTTGATCTCATGTAACACAGTTGAGTGAGAGGTAGAAAGTATCATTTCCACTGCAGATGTCATGAGTCATTGATTGTGAGCTATTTTTCTCTATATATCAGTAGTTTTCTCATCAAAATGCCTCTTCAGGTATGATTTCAAAGAATCCAATTCATATTTCCTCACATATTCTCGAGGCAAAAGAACCACTAGCTTCACAATGGTAGTTTCTGAAATAGTAGTAATTAGAGGACTTCTAATAGGCTGGTCATCTTCATAATCTCCATAATCTAAGCCTAAGACCACAAATCCAGGAGCTTCTGTCCAGTCCTCTATTCCATGAGCAACGGCAAATGATCCTATAGCAACAGGTTCCTCCCCCTCATATGGAGCATTCTCCTGATCAACCACATCCATCTCTACCAAACCTCCTTGATCAACTTCATCAATAAAAAGGTCCGCTGCCACTTCCTCTACAGAATCTTCAACAACTTCCAAAACAATTCTAGCTTCTACTGAATCAGCAACTTCCTCATCTCCACTCTCTACCCTTTTTGTATGTCCTATTAGAGGACAGAGACTTAGACATTCATCCTCACTTTCAGCAGAAGCTGTCTCAAAGTCATAATGACTTGATTCAGAGTCCTCATCCCCATATGAGGTATCTCTAATGTCTCTTAAGACATTTTCAGAACATTCTTCTTCACTAGTGTCCTCATCACTATCCCTTATAATAGTCTCTCTTCTAGGAAATCTCTTTGGTGGGCTAGGATCACCAAAGGATACAGTATCAACATGAGGATTTTAGGGAAGGTCAGGATCACTCCTGTTATCTATATGAGAATCCTCTATTTCTTTCACAACAACACCCTCTTCTTCTTCATCTGAATAAGAAGGCTCTACTTCACCAGGCTTAAGACTAGGGTTTATCTTATTTTTAGGCATAGTAGGATGAGCAACAGGGTTAAACTCTTCATATACCTTAGCTTCATCATTCACCCATCTCCTCAGCCATGGATTCTAGATGATCTTCATCAGCTTGCAAATCACTTTGGTGATGCAATGGTTATCACTCACAACAATAGTTTCCTCCTTAGCTCCAGAAACTCCTTTCACTTTCAACATAAGGGATATCAACTTAGCATGAAATAAGGCATTGGATTTGGAACTAGGCTTGGTCATATCTTCTAGTTGAATCATCAATAGCCTACATAAGTTGATCTTCAATTCATGATTTAATAGATATAAGAGAAAAACATCCTGAAACTTTAAAGTAGCAAAGTCCCCTCTCCTAGGACTTAAAACATGTTGGGTAAACTTGAACAATAGCTTATCTTCTCCTGCCATTTCAGCATTAATGACTTTTCTAGGAATCCCATTCCCTGTCAGTTCGGCTAATGCTTCTTCCTAGCAGAAGAACTTAGAAGTGGGAGGCACCACTTTTGAGTAATAGTCAAAGATCCCTTCATGTGGAACCCTCAATCAGTCATCCCACTCAGCAGAGGAGAAACTCACACTTACTTTATTTACTCTGAAAGTCATCTGGTTCTCATTATCAGACTGCTCAAACTTGAGATACTCATAAAATTCCTTCACCAACTTTGGGTAATAGGGTCCATTATTGTTTGCAAAGCACTTGAACCAACCTTGAGATTCAAGTGCCTTCAGCACTAAAGACCGGATCGACATCAGCCACTATGAACTTAACTACTTTTCAACCACTATTTCCCTCTTCGATAAATGAGGGTTAAGAACCTTTGCCACTATCTGGCTTCCACTACTAGACTCAGCTCTAGGTCTCTTAGGATCAGGCGCATCTCCTTCATCAGCAATTGATGGCCTTTTCACTCTCGTCATCGATCTGGAGTGGTTCGAGGTTTCAGTAGATGTTTAGGTTCAGGATTAGGGAGAAAAAGGTTCAGGATAGGGTTTGATGCGGATCAAAATGTGGTCTATGTTTTATTTTTATCATTTAGGGATCAATAAAACAAAACAGATAAAAAAAATAAGTAAATGCAGAAAATGTTTTAGATTAGGGCATAGAAAATGCCAAGTCCCGAAAACATCGACCATAGGTAAGGACGCATCGGTAAGGTCCTAACAGTGAGGTCCTATCGGTGAGGTCCTATCGGTAAGGTCGAACAGTGAGGTCATATCGGTGAGTTCCTATCGGTAAGGCCCAATGGTGTGGTTTAACGGTGAGGTCATATCGGTAAGGTCTAACGGTGAGGTCATATCAGTAAGGTCTAACGGTGAGGTCCTATCGGTAAGGTCTAACGGTGAGGTCCTATACTCAACAGTTTATCATAGCTAATTCATGTTTGATGTAATTTAACCTCTCATAATTCAAAGTATTTGTGAATATATCATCCAATTGGTGTTCAGTACCAATGAATTCAAGAGTGATATCACCTCTTTGATAATGATCTCTCAAGAAGTGATGTATTACATCAATATGCTTTGTCCTAGAATGATATACTTGATTTTTAGAGATATTAATAGCACTTGTGTTGTCACAGTTTATAGAGAAATGTTTGAATTGATGTCCATAGTCTAGTAAAGTGTGTTTTATCTACAGAATTTGAGCACAACAACTACTAGAAGCTATATATTCAACTTCTACAATAGATAATGAAACAAAATTATGTTTCTTACTACACCATGATACTAGTGACTTGCCTAAAATGTGACATGTTCTAGAGGTGATTTTTCTATCTAACTTTCAACCAGCAAATTCAGAATCTGAATAACTTATTAAATCAAATGGTTGTAATCTTGGATAAAATAGTCCTAAATTTATAGTATACTTGAGATATTTAAAAATCCTATTAATAGTAATTAAATGAGACTCTTTAGGATTGGATTGAAAATAAGAACACATGCATACACTGAACATAATGTCAGGTCTACTAGCTGTAAGGTAGAGAAGACTCCCAATCATACCTCTGTAATTGGTTTGATCCACTGGCTTATCAGTTTCATCAGCATCCAACTTACACGCGGTACTCATAGGTGTATCACTACCTTTATTATTATCCAAAACAAAATGTTTCAAAAGATCCTTAGTATATTTAATATGATTTAAAATAATACCATTTTTATTTTGAAAATTTTGAAATCCAAGGAAAATTTTATGTTCCCCCATTAAACTCATTTCAAATTCATCTTGATCATTGTTGAAAAATCAGTACATAAAGAATGTTTAGAGGATCTAAAAATTATATCATTTACATAAATTTGTACTATTAAAACATCTTTGGAAATCCTTTTAATAAAGATAGTAGGATCTGCTATTCCTTTACTAAAACCTTTTGAAAAAATAAAAGAACTAAGTCTATCATACCAAGCTCTTAGATCTTATTTTAGACCATATAAGGCTTTAGACAGTTTAAAAACGTGATTTGGAAAATGGGGATTTGTAAATCTAGGAGGTTGTTCAACAAATACATCTTCAATTATATACCCATTTAAAAATGCACTTTTTACATCCATTTGATAAATTTTGAAATTTAGATGAGATGTATAAGAAAGTAGTATCCTAATGGATTCTAGTCTAGATACAGGTGAAAAGGCTTCCTAATAGTTTATTCCTTCTTCTTGACTATATCCTTGTGCAACTAGTCTAGCCTTGTTTCTAATTATATTTCCAGATTCATCAACTTTATTTATAAACACCCATTTAGTGCCTACGGTCAGAGTGTCTTTAGGTCTATTTACTAATTCCCAGACTTTGTTTATTTCAAACTAATTCAATTATTTTCATAGCTATCACCCAAAATTCATCACCGATTGAATCATTGATATTTTTAGGTTCAAGCTGTGAAATAAAATCTTGATGTTCAACATGGTTTCTCAGATAAGCTCTAGTTTGTGTTCCTCTATTTATATCACCCACTACAGCATCTAAAGGATGATTTTTGAGAGTTCTAATACCTCTAGAAAGAGTTGAACTGGACTCCTCGTTATTATCTGTTGGTTCAGATTCACCATGCACAGATTCTGGAAAATTTACAGAACTGGTTGTTTTCACTAAGGGTTCACTATCTTTGTCATTAAGGTATAGAATTTATATATCTTCCTCAAGATGTTCAAGAGAGGTTTTGGGTTCATGTGGATCAGTCTCATCAAATTTTACATGAACTGATTCTTCCACACGTTTGGTTCTCTTATTAAATACTCTATAGGCTTTACTAGAGATTGAGTAACCTAATAAAATTCATTCATCACTTTTTGAAACAAATTTTTCAAGATTATATTTATTCTTAAGGATAAAGACTTTGCAACCAATAACTCGAAAGTAATTAACCTTAGGATTCCTATTATTTTAAAGCTAATAAGGGGTCTTTTTAAGAATAGGTCTAATCAAGACTCTATTGATAATGTAACAAGTTGTATTAACATCTTCAACCCAAAAATATATAGGTAGATTATACTCATTGAGAATAGTTCGGGCAATCTCTTGAAGTGTCCTATTTCTTCTTTCTACAACTCCATTTTGTTGAGGTGTTCTAGGAGCAGAGAAATTGTGAGTATAACCATTTTGTGAGAAAAAAGATTCAAACTCTTGATTCTCAAACTCACGGCCATGATCACTTCTCAAGGTCTTAATTCTAATTCCACTAATATTTTCTACAGACTTGGAATATTTAATGCAGTTAGAGCATGCTTCACTTTTGTGGGATAGAAAATATACCCAAGTATATCTAGAAAAATCATCTATAAGAACATAAACATAGTGATTCCCATTTAAAATTGAAACTTTAGATGGTCTAAACAAGTCCATGTGAACCAACTCAAGAGGTTGAGAAGTAGAAACTTATTTCTTTGGTTTGAAAGAAACTTTGTGTTGTTTTCCCTTTTGGCAAGGATCACACACTTTGTTAAGAGGGAATTCCAATTTAGGTAAGTCTCTAATTAAACCTTTCCTAATCAGTTTCCTAAGTGAGTGCACATTGCAGTTTTCTAGTCTTCTGTGCCACAACTAGGATTCCTTAAGAAACTCATTTAAATAAGAAACATTTTTCTTAGCTAAAGAATCTAAATCAACAGCATATACATTCTCATTTCTAAGAGAAGTAAATATTAAATTGTTTTTAGAATTAAAAACATTTCAAGAATCATTTTCAAATTTAACATTGAAACCATCATCACACAACTGAGAGATACTTAGCAGATTGTATTTTAACCCATCAACAAACAATACTTTTGAAATTAATACAGCATTAGAGTTACCAATTTTTCTTAAGCCGGCGATCTTCCCTTTCGAATTATCACCGAATGTGAAATATCTACCATCAACTTTAATTAGGCTTTTGAAACATGAATAGTATCCTATCATGTGTCTTGAACATCCACTATCCAAGTACCATAGAGTTTTATAAGAGCTCTTCAGACACTTTTCTTTCAAAATAGATTAAGTGTGGGGTAACTTTGGTACCCAGATTTTCTTGGGTCCAAAGAGGTTAGCAAGTAAAACTTTGGGAACCCATACTTGTATCATAGGTTCTCTATAATTATTAGATATGTTTTGAGACATGAAAACTTTTTTAAGTCCTTTAGAGAATTTTTTTTCAAAAGATGGTCCAGCACTTGAACTAGTAGTACACTGTCTAGATTTTGGAATAAATTTATTTTTGATAATCTTTCTCTATCCTGGTTGATATCCTATACTAGTTGCGTATTTTGGAGAAATTTTTTTTCCTAGAAACTGAGTCAAGGTATCTCTGCCAGCAGTAAACTTTTCCAAATCCCTTTTTAATTGCTCATTTGATAATTTAGGTTCAGTGTTTTCTTTTAATAGCTGAGCACATTTTTCTTTCTCAATATCTATATCAGATTTGTAATTAGAATTTAAAGTATATTGTCTTTTCAATAGTTTATATTTATCCTTGAGTTCATTAAAGGTATCATCAAGCATTCCACAGTATTCAAATAGTTCATCCTTAGTCATATTTTCATCATTGTTTGATTCACTTTCATTACCATAATAATAATCATTAGGTATAGGGGAATTGGGTGTTACCTCAGAGGCTTCTGTCATGAAACATAGATTTTCATGTTTGTTCTTGTCACTATCAGGAGTTTCTGATCCACTTGAGATATCTTCTTGAGGCATTCCAGGTAGCTTTCATAGCCTTTTATATCCTTTTACCTTGTCTTCATACTTCTTCTTAAATTTAATCTTGGGGAAATCAGGCTTCACATGGCCTTTTCATTTACACTCATAACAGACTATCTCATTTGTATTATCATTCCATTTTCTATCCTTTTTTCATTGTCCTTTATTATCATACCTTCCTTTGTAGTTTTATTTTCTAAATAAATTTTTCTTTCGGTACAACTTCTTGAATCTCCTTGAAAGATAATCCATATCATCATCACTATCAGAGTATGAGTCTTCACTTGTGGAGGTGTCTACAGGAGCTTGAACTTCTTCTTTATCATTTTTCTTTGAGGTAGCAGACTTTAATGCTACAGATTTCTTCCTTGGTTCTTCATCTACATCTTGATTCACTTTAAGTTCTTCTTTATACATCATAAGATTTCCAATTAGTTCCTTCACTGGTAGTTTTCCTATGTCACGAGATTCTCGGATAGAAACAGAAGTTCCTCTCTATCTGTCAGGTAAGCATCAAAGCAATCTCATAATATGGTCCTTACTATCCACTAGTTTCCCAAGCAGACTCATTGTATTCACTGTTTCATTGAACCTGAGATACATTTCAGAAATAAGTTCGTCAGGCTTCATTTTAAAATTATCATATTTAATAGTATATGTATTTAATCTCATTTTATTTAACATTAGTTGTTCCCTCATGCGAAACATCTAAAGTATCCCAAATTTCATATGTAGTTTTACAAGTAGATTTTCTATTGAATTCTTCATCACCTAGAGAACAGTACAAAGCATTCATTTCTTTACAGTTATTATTATATGTATCTTTATTCAACTGAGACCATGTGTCTCTAGTAGTAGTAGGCAATAAATGTTGTTCTTCAATTGTGTCCCAGATTTCAGGTCCCATTCTTTCTAGATGCATTTTCATTTTTAATTTCCACTGAGCATAGTTATTACCATTAAAGAAAGGTGGCATGTTAGTAGCAGCACCCTCAAATTTGTTTTCTATAGTTAATTAGAATTTAAAGAACTAAAAATTTAGATTTAAAAATACAACTAAAATCACAGTTGAAAAGAATTTGAAATATTGAAAATAAAAATCCTCTCATACCAAATGTTGGTCGGAGTGGAATCTCAAGAGGGGGTGAATTGAGTTCCTGCTTAAAATTTCTGTTTAAAAATTGTTTTAAAAAGATAACCCAATTTTAAAACGGCCCAGCTAATTAAGGCAGTAGAGATGTAAATGTCTAGTTGGTCAACAAGTTTCTCAAAGTGTGATTAGTCCTTAGTTGAATTGGTGTAAAACACTTCTTTAACTTTTGAAACAAGTTTACTGAATTAAACATATACACACACTAACCAAAACTAACTATCAAATTGAATGAAAAACATTTTTATGTTTTATAAATTATAAGAAGCAGAAAATATATAAAATAGAGTATTGAAAAATATAGTGCACAGTAAAGTAAAACAAGAGGTTCAGTCTCAAGCCAAGAATTAATCCTCTCCACTTGGTGATTACCTGCCACCAAGAAGTTTATATCAATAATAAACTTGATACACATCCTATATCAGGCTTTACAATAGTTTTCACAAATTGTCTAGGGTTCACACCCTCTTCCATAGTTCTTCGTGGGGAAAAAACAGCACAGACCACACACGGTCTCTTCCAAAGTTATACGTGGGAAACAAAATGAAGGTGAAGTTTGATGTGAGTATATTCAGTATCCTCCAGTTCAAACATAGGAGATAGTGTGTGTAACAGACACACACACACACTTCTCACAAATGTAAAATGAAGGAACAAAATAGGTCTTAAGATAATAAGCTTGAGTTTAGAAAGCTCTATCTGTTTTCAGTTCAACTCTTGACTCCTCAGAGTGAATAATTTGATGTTGGAGTCTTTCTCTGAAAGTTGTATTCAAAACGAAGTGTCGCAACTCCAGGTTCTAGCTTTCAGTGTTTTGCTTCTGGTGTTGATCAAGCATTGATGAGGCATAGAAGGCAGAAGTGTGTTTTTTCCAAAATTATCTTCGCAATGCTTTGCGGGTTCACAGTGTTAGTGATGGATGGTTCTTCTTTGATCTAGCGAGTAATCTCCTTCGCACTTCATATACCACACTACTTAATAGCCACGTATCGTGCACTTACACTCTTTACTTTCTTTCTTGGTATTCTCTTTTTATAATTTAGATCCGACAATAGGAATGAGTAGATCATGTGCGATCTTTCTTGTACCTCGTACTGTCACAGGTACGGTCTCCTAAAATGTCAACAATCAGTATTAATTAATGTCAGAAGCATTTAATTTATCAAATATGACCATTAGAATAATATTAATAATTTTTACAAAGTATGGAAGAGTAAGCATCGGTATATTGGTAATGTTAGACTTCACATTGGTAGGCTTCAACAGTAGGTGCACATCGGCAACCTCCAACTGCAATCTTCCATCGGTAACCTTCAACGGTAGGCTTGCATCGGTGACCTTGTATTGATGACCTTTAGCGGTAACCGTCAACGGTGGTCTTGCATCGGTGACCTTGCATCGGTGACCTTTGTATTGGTGACCTTTGCATCGGTAACCTTTGCATCGGTGACCTTTAGCGGAAACCTTCAATGGTAGGCTTGCATCAGCGACCTTGCATCTGTGACCTTTGCATCGGTGACCTTTGCATCGGTGACCTTTGCATCGGGGACCTTTGCATCGGGGACCTTTGCATCGTTGACCTTTTCATCGATAACCATGCATCAGTAACCTTGTACTTAGATAAATTCTACACTGTAAGCTTAAACCGACAAGCAGTGAGATTAAAAGTATATGAATATTACTTGATAAAAACAAGGAACATTAATGAAACATGATTAACATAGAATGAAAATATGATTATCACATAAATGAAACATGATTTGGGATTATCAAAATAGGTGAGTCCAACATATAAGTGTGGACATAGTCACTCTGTGTATCACACCTAGGTTTTAATTTAGCCTTGGTCCCGACTCGGGTTGGGTTCTCGGTTGTTTTTCTCAGGAACCGGGTGTGATGATTTTGATTTTTTAGATAACTTTTTCAATGTTTAATTTTGGGTCCTGGTTTAAATTTTTGAAGTTTATAAACTTGGTGGGTTTTAGGCTAGTGCGCAGACACCGAATGATTAGCAGAAACTGTGCGGTCAGCCCAGGTACTCGTGCAGCCGCTTCTAGAATGGGAAGAAGCTATCACACAGTCCGCACATAGTCACTTGAGCTATGCTAGGTAACCATGTGGTTGACCAGCATTTAGAATAAATAAAAAATTTAAAGTAATAATAAAATTAAAACAAAATAAAATAATAAAAGTATAATGAAATTGAGAGTATTTTTTTAATAATAATATTATTATTATTATTATTCGGAATATTATTATTATTATTATTATTATTATTATTAATATGATTATTAAAATTATTATTATTATTATTATCACATATAATTATTATTATTATTATTGAATTTGTATAGGTTTTTTTAGGGTTCCTTTTATTTTTTTTCTTTTCATTTCTCTTTTTTTTTCTTTCCCTCCTCTCCTCCTCCTCCCCCTATCTATCTCATCACACCCTCCCCTCCTCCCACATACATCGTGCCACCCTCCCCTCCTCCCACCTATGTCATTTTTCCCTCCCCATTCTGGTCATCCTCCTTCCAGTGAACCACCTCTCGCGCCCCGCTCCCCCTTGTGAGAACCATTGGTGCCCCATCTCCATTCGTGCGTGGATCCCCTCCAACAACCCTCTCCTCACGCGGCCAGACTCCCAGACCACTCACCGATCCTCCTCCCCCTCTGTCGTGGGTGTGGTCACAAACTTTTTGTTGAATGAAATTTTTAATGCTATTCTATACATATATTTGATTGAATATTTTCCTATTATGGTTGTATGAATGTTATTTCTATATTTTATTTTGGATGAATGTTTATCTTTCATAAATTTTTTCATATTATTTTTATCACTAACATTTCAGGTACTTTCTACCTTTGATATTACTTTTCGAAAAACACAAAGGGAGAGAAGTATTTGGAGAACTAATTATGGGAGAAGTTTTTATAAAAAATAGTTTTTAGGGGATAAGTTCTTTTGGGGTGAAGAGAAGTTATTAAATAAGATATTGTTAAAGAATTTATCCTATCTTATTCTTATGGTGAAACTTTTTTTACCAAAAATGGATTCATAAAGAAAGGGGGAGATAAGAAAGATAAAGGGAGAATTATTCTTAAATGAATGATGGGATGTAAGTTTTTTAAAGTTATTATTTTTACCTTTAAGCATTTTGTTTTGTTCTTTTCAAAAATAGGGAGATTTTTTAGTTTAAATTTTACTTTCTAAAATTTCTATCCTTATTTTTAAAAATTACAAAACAATCCTAAAAATATGTTTTAATAACTTTATATTTCCTACTTTTTTATAATTTTTTATTAGAAAACAATTTATTCTACCAAATGTAGATATATTTCTAAACTGATAATATAAAATTTCATATTAGTCTGATCCATTAGAATGACTAAATTTTGATCTATTGGACTGACTAATGTCTAGTCCATTAGACTGACTAAAGTCCAATCCACTGGATTTACCTTATTTTAGTCCATTGGGATGACAAAATCTAGTCTATCAGTATGACTGGGTTTATTCTATCAGTATGACTGAGTTAATTCCATTAGAATGATATTTTTTTATTTCACCAAAATAAAAAAGTTTATAATCAGATTCATAATAATTGCTACTAGTTGGAATACATTTTAATAGCATTTTAATGTTTCTACCTGAATGAAATCGTATAAAGATGCATTTTATAAGCTATCGACTGAAGATTATCCAAGTTTGTTGCAACCAACTTTGAGAATCATGGAAACATTATCAATGGAGGGGTACCTATAAATAGAGGTGAATTCTAGGATCTAGGAGTGGATTCTTTTTCAAACTCAATTGATCTAAATATTTATCTACCATAAAAAATCTTTACTTTTTGGTTTGTAAACTTTCAGAGAGTTTTTGTTTTAAGTAATATTTGTGAGTATTTTAAATTACTTAAAATGTTTTTGAATTTTTATTCTATGTCTAATCTAGGTTTATATTTAGGGCTTATGATGATAGGAAGACATAGCTAAATTTTATCTTTTAGATCAAGGGATTTCTATTGAAGAAATATGAACCTTACGGTTATGTTGAAAGCCATGGATACCTAAAGTCAAGGTTTATTAAATTACTTATATCTTAAGGTTAAATAGTATATCACTTTTAATAAATATTTATTAAGTCATTCTTAATTTTACTTTAAGATTTTACTTGTTTCTACAAGTTATATTTTTCTTATGTTCAATTTATTGATAAATTTTAATTTATTAAACTTTTGTATACTTTTATTTACCGAACCTAATTTGAGTTCATTACATGTTACTCTAAACTGGACTTACTCTGAGTTTGTTATAAGTTACTCTGATCATCGGACACAATATGACTCTGATAAACTGGAAGAAAGAGGTTTGGGTTTTAATTGGTTTAAATTTTTAAACTATAATTCACCCCCCCCCCCCTCTTATATCCATTATAACTCTTATGATCAAATAGTTATTGCACTATCAACCTTGTGTATGGATCCCATATATAAGTGCGTCATTCGGGTCCATGTGGAAGGAGTCCATAGGGTGGTGTATCAGTCGGGTCCATGGGGTGGATCCTGAGTTGTTCTGTAGGACATCTGAGACATGATAGATCTATAATGTGTGGAGGGGAGGTTATGTCTTCATTTTTTATCATGACATTAGAGTCCTAATTTCCAGTAGATGTGCTTTGTCATATAGATGCCTATGGTTATTCCATGGGGTCCGGCATTCATGCCTATTGCGTTTAGACATCTTGGAGATCATCTATAGATCTAGCGAGTGTGCCAGTTTTTATGTGGTTGGGTGAGTTTCATGTTATAATCCTCTGGTGTGGGCTAGATCAGGGTAAGATATACCATAGGTGTCGAGCTAGAACTCACTGGTTGGAAGCTTTCTTATGTTTTTTTCCACATTTTTATGTAGTTGTTTATTTTACGCCAGCTACTGTTAGTTTTCATCCAGGAATGTTCATTTGGTTGTATATTTTAAATAGAGTTTAGTATTGATATTCCATATCTATAGTTGAGTCTATAATGGGGGTTTTTTCCTAGGTGAGTAATAACTTTGAGTCAGGAACCGGGGCCGGGGTCAGTCCCCTTTTCTTTTTCTTTTTCTTTTTCTTTTTCTTTTTCTTCTTCTCTCTTTTTACCTTCCCCATTTGGATTTCCATGTATGCTTGTGTGGGATTTCTTCCATGCGGTCAATAAAGGTATATATAGAGGTACAATGAGATAATTTAAGTGAGAGGGAGAATATGAATCATCACCATAGAGCTTGGGTCAAACCGGATCTTCATGCGGCAACTACGGGTCACAGATCGAACCAAAGCATCAGGGATTTCCACTTGAAGGTAGTCACATTTTATGTTTTATTCCATAAATAATCATAGTGTAGTTTTTTTAAGCTTTATCCCCATTTTTCAATTGTTGGGGATCTCTTGTGGGTTGATTTATGGTTTTTGTGGGGAAATCGTGTGTTTCGAGCCGTTTTGAGGGCTTCCCATTTAAGGAACCCATGTACATGGTGTGTGGTTTAGATAACACATGTTGTGTGTCCTTGTTATTTAGGTAAGATGAATTTTTTGGGACTATACATCATGTACTACGGGTACACGTTGTGTAGTGGGCTTATGGGGTGTGTCCAGGTGTTCATCCAGACACACCATGCGGGGGCACTTAGCAATGTAGAAGTACATGACCAATGCCCATGTGGGGTACATGCTATGTAAGAATACATTATCAGGTGGTGTGCATGTTTAGGTACATGGGTGGGGACCCCATGTGGGGTTAAACTCTGTGTACGGGTAGTATATGTCGTGTAATCAAGCGTTTTACACGATAAGTGGGGCTGAGGCACACTGGTTGGTACCCATGTGGGTTATATGTCATGTATCGAGAGTCACACACCATGTACATTGGGAAAATACATGTCAAGTGTCTTCTAGAACATAGACAGAGAGGACCTTTTGGGTTACATGTTGTGTACCCCAAGTGCACATCATGTACTTTTCCTTCCTGGGTCTGTTTTCCCTGTTTTTTCCCTAATATAGGAATTGGACTTGTGAGTAGTCCATTCTGAGAATTTTTTCACATATATCACATTGGTGGGATACTTTTGTTATTTATAGTATATTTGTATGGTGTTTTAAACTATGATAGTTTGGTAGGAGTATTTATTTATGGTTTGATTGCATATTCCTCCTAGGGGTTGGGTTGTGAGTTTCTAGGCTTGGATGAGTCTTGTGAGCTTTTTAGTTGGTTGTGGCTTGTGGATGCTAGTCATTGTTTTTTGAGGTTATTTTAGATGGATCTCAGAAGTTGGGATCGATTATTGTCTCTAAGGAGATATTTTTTTGTCCTTGTGTGTTAGGACCGGTTTCTTGAGGTTAGAGCTATTGAGTTTTAACTCGTATGGAGTCTCAGGATTGGGCTAGAGAAACTCGAACATTATAGAGATCGGGTATGTAGTTTGGCTCAAAGTTGGAAGTAGATCCAATTGTAGTTATTTTTAGTTTGTTTATTTTGTATATTAGTTCATCACAATGGGATATTTTCTGATATATATTTTTCACAATTATGAGTCTATATGATTTTATATTTCATTTCATTTATTATATAATGGCTCTATTTCAGTTACTTATTATGTGTACTCTAATGTCCATCCATGCATATGAGTTTGGTTGTTTTCCTCTATTATTTCACTCTGATTGATGGGTATAGTCTCACCACTACACCTTTTAGACCCTCTTCACTAGTTAAAAGACTTTAGTATTTGGGGAGGCATTCTTGAGGCCTCGTTGAAATCCAGATTAGGTGATGTGTCAGGTCAACCTAGGTTGGTTCATTGCAAGTCACCTCAGCACAACCCATCGGGCTACATCATAGAATCTTCCAGATTCAAGGTTTTAGCATTGTTTATATAGGCTCGAACTATATAAATTTTGAATAATAGGTAACCACATCGCATGTTCTCTTTGCATTAGGTAGGGTGTTTATTTAGCAAGATGGAAGATTCTAGTGTTTCTCTATATCTATAGGAGCCTATACGACAACATGTCAGGTTGTCCCATGAGAAGCTATGTAGGGGTGACCAATTTTTTTTCAACATCTATATAATTTTAAGGATACCTACATCATGGGGATAGGATAAACCATATAGGTTTTAAAGGGATACCAGCATGCCACATTTTCACTGTATGATGTGGAGAGTGTAGATTAGGTAGTGTGATTGTTTTTATTTCTTTTAATCTTATAAGAGATCATTCCATAGGAAATGACCATGCCATAGTTAACCTAGTAAGTTAAGAGGTTAGAGGATATCATGGTGTGATCATGGGTAGTCCTTGGAGGAGCCTTATGTACATGAAAAATGGACATAGTCATAGGAATCCACCCCACAAAGCAGGAGACTGCAACCTTATAAATTGAATGAATCCCTCTTTTGCACTGTAATGTAGGAGGCTAAATTATGGTGTTATTTTGGTCAAATGATCTTATGCCATAGAAGGTGAATTCACGCCATAGATGAGCAGTTATAGTCAAAAAAATGAAGTTTAATATGGAAGTTACCTTCATATTTGAGGACTTTAATGTGAAATAAATGGTTATTATTCACCACTTTTAAGTGGGAATGACATGTGGCATGATCCTAGGAAGATATTCTTGATCCAAACCCTTATATTAAATCAAAGTATTTTTATTACTCTAAAAAACGACACACAATAGTTTAAGGGATAGGGATACATACTAGGAGGAGGAATCCATAGGGGCTCTCATAGGAGAATTGAAAGGGGGTTTTCTAAGCCTACTAAAAAATTAGAAAGTGGGGGAGGATAATACATTATCTTGAACTCACTATAACATCATAAAGTTTTGAAAAAGTGACACATTTCTTTAGGTGTATTTTCATATTCTTTTCACATGAAGAAGAATAATTTCATAGAAGGAGTAGTGAGTTCCTCTTTATGATGAGAGAAGTTGAGATTTTCTCATTTGTATGAATAGTGAGTTAAGAGGGTCAGTGTGACAACTCTGTTGTATAAACAAAATAAAATAATGAACTCTATGTTTTTAGGTTCATAGGCATATCATCTTTTCATGATCCTTGGACTAGCCCAATTAGGGTGAACCAAGTAAAAAACTTATGTGTTCTTAATTACTTCCATTACTCATAGAGAGAAAGTTAGGGAGAGAAAGATGTGTTCCTAACATTGAGAGAATAAGATCAAATTCAAGGGGAAAATTTCTTAAATATCTATTACCTTGATTCCCCCCCCCCACCCCACCTTCAAAGTAATCTCCTTGATAATGGACCAACAATTACCATTCCTTTATTCCATGAGATGGGATAAGGTATTGACTCTTGTATATGCCTTCCCCTTTCTATGGGATGGAATAAGGCCCTGACTCTAGTAGTGTAATACCTGGGTGGGAAGGGATGTAAGATTGACCTACCTCCAGACTAGATGGGATGGACTGCAAGATTTCCCTACCTATGACCTGACATTGATGTCAGGATTTCCCAAAGAAGGTAAGCTCAAGTAAGGACCCTATTGATATAGTTATTTACATGTCATAGTATTTCATATAACTATTAATTTTTTACTGGTTTTCATTTTCATTATATGTTTGTTGTTTTTCTGCTAAATTATTTTATCATATATGTATATAAATGAGTAGACTTTTTCATTAATATACATAATTATTCACTACTCAGTTGAGACACATTGGTGGTTCTATACTTAGTATGTTTATAATCACACCTTGGATGTACACTTCAATGGACATGTATCCCTACTTGTTACATTTTAGGTATTTAAGGGCTAATGGGGTTCATGGAATATATGGAAGATTTGGTCATAGGAGCGGGATGGTTCCCACCCCGATGTTGAAGCTCAAATTCTAGTGTCTTAGGGGAACTTTTGGAATATCTCCATATTTATGCACTCTCATGCATCCTAGTCCCTATTTGGATGTGACTTAATTTTTGGATTATTTTTTATATTATGGACTGGATCTTGTGTGGTTTATTTCTTTCATATAGAGGTATCAGTGTTTTTCTTATGTTATCCTTTTTTATGTAGATTATTGCTTCTTTTGGGAAACATCCAACTTATGGACAAGTCATGTCAATATTTTGGGGATCATCTATCATGACTTATTTTGTTAGTATAAGTAGGTAAATTGTTCCCCCAATGTTTACCTTAAACCCACGATGCTAGTCTCCATCCCCTGGGGATTGGGGAACACTCATAGGGTAGTAACGCACAAGATCTAATATGGATTGGGTATTTGATTCATAGACCACACAAAATTTTGTGTAACCGTATGGATCTTTATAGTATTGATAGAAATTATTAATTCTCAAAAATTTATCTCTTGCAAAGTTTCAACATTACTCAAGCTACAAAGGTTTCTAGAGTAACCTTCATCAAACAAATGTATCTCTATACAAATATCCAATAATTGAATCTCATACATCATGAATGATCATATAATAATTTTGTTATAAAGGGTTGTAATGAATCTAATATTCAATTCATTCACTTCTTATAGTTTCAAAGGTATCCTAAAAATAAGGGATTAAACCGATAGGTTTTGCATATTATTTTAATTTATTGTAATTTGGTTCCCTAGACCCAACTCATGTATGTACTTGTTGATTTGAAAGTTTTATTTCAAAACTTTATAACCTTATTTTTGGAAATCAAAACACACTTCCATAAATATTTTATTTTACTAACTATACACTTCCCAAGTTTTTTATAATTTTCTTATAGAAGGTTTATTTTTACCGAATGTAGAAAATATATTCCATCAGATGAAATTTTCCTAACCAGTCAAAAAAAGTGCTTTTGTACATCAGTCGAAAGAGTACTTTTACACATCAGTAAAAAGTAGTACTTTGAGACATTAGTCAAATGAGTACTTTTTTACATCAGTTTAAACCAATATTTTTGTACATTGGACAAGTTTTTATATTTTTACATCAGATGGATATAATTCTATCATATGAATATTTAAAAATTCCAACTGAAAAAGTACAAGAAAGACTCGCCATATGAATTTTTACTAAGTCCATCAGAAAAACATACATCATACAGAGGAAAATATGTTCTCCATATGAATATTTTTAAATCTTTAAAATTAATAATTCCATTCTAATCAGATAAACCAAGTTATTTCTACTGGACAAAATTCACAAGCACGGTAATGGTGTAACCAAGGAAACCAATGGATGAATTTGTACATAACATTTGAAGTGAAGAAGGGTTCATCTGAG
Source organism: Viscum album (assembly GCA_963277665.1). NCBI lineage: Eukaryota > Viridiplantae > Streptophyta > Magnoliopsida > Santalales > Viscaceae > Viscum > Viscum album. Next base: position 1,616,767,821 of record OY728129.1, read on the forward strand.
GTCATTCAAACCACCTCCAAATAATGTGAAATATAACCATTGGGGTTTTCTTATAAATAGAAGTAGTGTTTGAAGAGTAGGGAAATTTTTCATCACAGATGGTCTAAGAGTTACCATGAATATTTTTTTAGCATCTTGTAACTTTGAGTGATTGATTCTTTGTAATTCTATAGTGATTATTTTTATTAAGGCATCCATTGTGAGGATATTTTGTAAATACCTTAAGAAATTTTGTGTTTGTAATTTTCTATCTGGTCTGGTGTGATCGAGGGCTTCTAAGGATAAGAAGACAGATCTTGTCTAATCTTGCTGGTTGAGGGTTCTCATGGATAGAGAAATAGAGTTCTTACAATCAAAGTATCAAGGGATTTATTACTTAAGGAAGACAAAACTTTACGATTTGGTGAAAACAATGGAAAACCAAATTTAGGGTTTTTGACTTCCTTAACACTGAAGGTTAATGTGTGGATGTTTTATATATATTTTCAGTAATTTTTATTAAGAACTTTATAAAGATTCATTTTACTTGTTTTTTTTAAAGTTCTTATCTCCACTATGCACTTATTTAAGTAAAGTTTTATTTTTATATAAACTTTTTTTAAACTCTAAAACTATAAAGTATTGGTAAAAAAGTCTATCCAATCACTTTTCTAAATCAGAAAAAAAAATTCATCCGATTAAGATACATAAAGACGTTAAAAAATTAGTGGTTTTATTTTATAAACTAAAATTAACACCCCACACCTATTTTTGTATCTATATACTCTTAAGATCCTACATTTAGTATCAAAGGATGTTTCTTAGTTTATAAAATTTTTGTTATAAACTTTGTTACCCTAACATGTATTATGTAGAAAAGAGTATTTTGTTGTTTGTAATATGGAAAGTTTAAATGTTGTAACTTTAGAAAACCTAAATCCAAGAATACCACCAATATTTTATGGTGTTGACTATGATTATTGGAGAGATCAGATGAAGACATTTGTTATAAATACTGTAGAAGACAGTTTTATCTTATTGATAAGAAATTACAAGATTCCCAAAAAAAGAGTTTTCTACTTTTTCTAAAGATGAGAATTTGGAATATCAGATGAATTATAGATTTAGAAATACATTATTATGTTTTATTAATAGGGAGATATAAATTCAAATTTATTATTGTGAATAAGCTAAAATTAAATAGAAAAATATTGAGGTTGCTCACTTTTGGGAAATATGAAGTTATTGAAACTAGAAGAGCTATGTTACGAGCTGATTGTCAAGACTTTCATTTTATACCTAGAGAATTTTTTTCTAAGATGTATTATATATTTCTGATTATCATGAATATTTTACAATATTTGGGAGATAAATATCTGACTGGTGAAATTTTGGTAGAAAATATTATTGAGATTATGCCTAGTGAATGGGTATCTAAAAGAACCGCTCTAGATGATATTAATCACTTGACTAAGATTAGTTTGGATGATCTTATTGGAACTATCATGTAGTATGAGGGTAGGATGAAAAGAGATTATGAAAAATAGAAAAATAAAAATGTAGTAGCTTTTTCTTCTAATTCAAATATTGTTAAGAAATATAGATCAGCTGAGATAATTTCTAAATATTCGAATAAGAAGAAATTTAAAATTGAGACAGAAAGTAGTTTGTTAGAACAAATTGAAAATGAAATGGATAATCTTTCTAATAGGATGAAAAATATAGTTGGAAAGAATGATTTTTATTACAAGTATAATAATAATTCTAAACAAATAAGTAAGAAGAAAGACTCTTCAAAAATGATATGCTTTGTATGTAAAATACCTAGTCATATCAGACGGGATTTTACAAGGCTTAAGAGAAATGATAAGAAAGAAATAAGTTCTAAAAAAGTTCTATGAGAATTAAGGAAAGAAAATTATGAAATATATTGACACCTGGAGTGCTAGTGGAGGATATAGTTCTTCTGAAAATTCTTCTAACAATAGTGACGATAGTTTTAAAGTTATGGGATTTTATAATGGTATTCCAAAGACAAGTGAATGCTTTATGAAAAAGGTATATGTGGAATACCTTATAAATTTAACATTAAATTCAAATTATCCTAATTTTGAGGATGATTGCGATTCTACTTCTTCTAAAGAATAAAAATATAGTTCATCTAAATATGATTCTTATTTACCTAGATTTTAAGAAGTTTCTAGATTTTCTAATTTGTTAGAAAAACAAAACTGTAAAGTTTCTAAAAAATATGAATATTCTAAGGTAGATCTTACTAAAGAAAATTCTAAGATTTTAAAACATTCCCTAGAAGTTACTAATATTAATAAATAATTAGATAATAAATATAGTTCTACTTCAACTAATGATAACAATAATTTAATTTTTAAAATAAATTCTAAAATTTTGAGTCTAAAAAATTACTGTCAAAATTTACTTCTGGAAATGAAAATTTTGATAACATATACAAAAAAATATACCACATAGATGTATTTATGGGGTTGGTTCTACAAACTCAAAACCCAATTTTAAAAATAATTATTTTGTTCCAAAAAGTGAACCTTTTGTACTAAATATAAAATTTGTGGATATCGGAAAAATAAGTGTTCTTTAAATAAAGTATAATATTTTGGATTGCATAAAGCTTAATTTTCTAAAGAATTATTAGTTTCTTAATACAAAAGAGTTGGACAGATGTGGATTCTTAAATTTTATTTTCTAACAATGTTGGACCCAAGAAAGTATGGGATTCAAAAAACCAACTTTTTCTATTTTTAGTAAAATGAAACATCTTCCAATAGTAATAACATATGGTATATGGATAGTGGATGTTATTGGAATATGACCAAAAATAAGAAACTTTTCCAAAATATTATAAATATAAAATGTTGTAAAGTTACTTTTGGTGATAATGTCAAGGAGAAATCTATAAAATTGGTGATATTGTTCTTCTTGGGAAATATTTAATTTCAATTTTTTTTTTCTTATTTTGGGAATTAATAAATACCTCATTATCATAAGTAAGTTGTATAATGAAGGTTACCTTGTGAACTTTAGAATGATAAACATGCTATTCAAAGTTTAGAAGTTAAACTTATTCTTTCTGCTGATAGGCATAAGAATTGTTACACACTTAATTTATAAGACATTAAGAGCCAAGATCTACCTTGCCTTAGTTTAGTGGAAGGTTAATCTTGGTTGTGGCATATAAGGTTAGGAAACTATAATATAAGAACTTTAGACAAAATTTCTAAGAAAATACTAGTTAGAGATCTACTAGAGTTTATATTCAATTTTTTTAAATTTTGTTATCCTTATCAATTTAGAAAGAGATATAAGTCAAGTTTTAAATCTATTGGGGAAGTTTCAACTTTTTATGCTTTATAGTAAGTTCACATAGATTTATTTGGCCCAAAAAAAACTAGAATTATTATTGGAATATACTATGTATATGTTTTAATTAATTACTACACTAGATACATGTGGGTATATTTTCTAGAAAAATAATTGGAAGCCTTTTAAAAAAAAATATTGTAACTCGTGTTAAAAAAGAGGAAAATATACCTTTGGTAACTATTCATAGTGACCATGGTAGAAAATTTTTTAAATTATGAATTTAAAACTTTTTGTAGTAAAAAGTGTATAATACATAACTTGTCATCTCTTAGAACACCCTATAAAAATGGTGTAGTTGAAAAAATAAATAAAGTTTTTCAAGAGATTAATATAACCATGTTGAGTGATGTAAAGACCTGGAAATTTCAAGGAAAATTTTTTCTTAATTTTATTTGGAATTTTACAAGAACGCAGTTTCTGACGGCGCCTGATTCCGAGGCCCGGTGTGCCCGGAATCAATTTCTGAAGTTTAGCTCGGGTACGTTCAGTGAACGAATGAGTGGGAATTTCTAACTTTTGAACCGGTGCTCGGAATCAAATTCCGAGGGAACCGATGAAACCGCAGCGCCGGTTTTTGCTTAAGGAGACCTTTTCCAAAGTTGTGTTTTATACGGGTTGAGAGTTAATTTCTTTGGGGGGAATTAGAAGAAGTTAAATAAAATTGTGGAACAGAATTTTATTTTATCGATGTTAGTTATTTCCTCCTAAGGGGAGTTAGAGGTGGGTCCCACACCCACATAACCTCCCATGAGAGGATATTAGTGGAGTGGGGCCCACACGTGCCCTAAACTTTTCATCTCCCCATAACTCCCTTGAACTCCCCCATTAACACCCTTTTTCATTAAGTTTGTTAACTCTCCCCTTTATTAATTTGTGGAACCTCTCCATCTCCCATCCATTTATGTTGCCAACACTAATGCCATAATTAATTCAATTTATATTTTGAATTAATTTGAAAATGCATGGCAATGTTACATAATGGGAGGGCCTTATTATATTTTTTGGTTGGCAAATATTTCGGGTGGGGAAAACCTTTGGAGAATTTGGAGGAGAGTTCTCGTTACGACGAAGAACACCATCATTCCATGAAGAACGATGACGTGCCTTCCTTCCTCTTCACCGCAACACGTGAGGAGACTCCGCTTCCTCCTAAGATGCTCCCCAACGTCGTCTTCAAATCCTCTTTCCGCGACTCCACTCTTGAAACCGAGGTAGGGGGTTTACGTGATTTTCCTTACGTGATTCTCTTCCGTCTTTTATCTGAAATTTTTGGACCGCATGATATCAGTTAACGGGAGGAGGCCGGACCGCACAAACATGGCCGCCCCCCTCCCTTACTGTTTTTCTTGTTGTTTCGGATCGAATGAAATTGACGCGGTGCCGTCGCACCGCGCGGGATCGAGCGGCAAGGATGCGCGACATCGTCACGCCGCGCGGGATCGAGCAACAAGAATGCACGACGTCGTCACACCGCGCATTCAAATTTTAAACTCTCGTGTGTGGGTATTTGATTGCAAGTTGTTTGTATAATTTATTTTTGGATAAATTATACCCTCGTCAATGATTAAAATCATGTGTTTATTTTTTTTATTTGTCAATTGATAACACCGAACGCGGAGGGCGCGGGCCGAACAAACACGGCCCGACAACCCTCCGCAGCTTGTTTATCGATGTGCGGATCAACGGACGACGACGAAGCAGGCCGCTATGGCGTTTGAATCCCTTCACAGTGAAGGTCGGGTCCCGGGAGGACCGTTGGCAAAGACAGCAGGAGAAACAGACCACCGGAGCGGGTCCGGTGGTCCGCGAAAGGCGGTGGCGGCGCGCCACGCCGGCGCGGCGGCGTCTGCGACCGGCGGCGGCAGCGGTTTGCCGCCAGCTTCAATTAGCGGTGAGGGTGGGGAGCCGCGCACCCCTCTTCGTGGCTTCCGCTCGGCCGTGCTGGCCGAGCCGCGGCCGGCCGGGCCGGGCCGGGCCGGGTCGGTCCGGGCCCAGACCCCCCCGTTTTCAGATCCTCTTTGGTCTTTTTCCCATATCTTGAGCTGTAGACCTCCGATCGACGCACCATCAGCGGCGATGCGATTCTTGGATCGAGACGGTCGTTTCGGTATATCGCACTCAAAGTTTCGGAACACTTTGGGTTCGGCCGGGTTGGTTCAGATACGAAACCAATCGGGCCCTCGGAGCGGAAACGCTTATATCTTGAGCTCCGGACGTCCGATTGACGTGCCGTCGACTTTTATGGATTCTTCTAAGTGAGACGGATCATTTGGCTTACTCCGCTCAAGGTTTGGATGTCGTCGGAGTGTGGTCGGGTTGGTTCGCTCACGGAACCAACCGGGCCCCTGAAACGAAAAAGCCAATAACTCACAGACCGGGCGTCTGATTGACGCGTCGTCTGTCTCGTTGAATTCCTCTTGATGAGATGGAACTTTTGTCATAATTTTCCCAAGTTTTGGTTGTTGTTGGATAGTGGTCGGGTTGGATTGTACCTGAAATCCAACCGGGCCCTTGGAACGGAAAAGCTGTTATCTTTCAGACCAGACGTCCGTTTGACGAACCGTCAGCGGCGTTGGTGATCTCATTGAGAAACGGTCCCTATGAGTATACCCTATGAGAGTTCGGGGTACAGTTGAGATACAGTCGGGTTGGTTCGCTCACGAAACCAACCGGGCCCCTGGGACGAAAAGGCTAATAACTCACAGATCAGGCGTCCGATTGACGCGTCGTCTGTTGTGTTGAGACCCCTATGACGAGGCGGTCCTTTGAGATACTTCTTCGTGGGACTTTGAGATACTTGGAGTATTGACCTGTAGCTCGTGGAGCGGACCCTCCCAGAGACGAGCGTGCGGAGTATGGAGACCGTGTAGCCGACTGAGACCTGACGACTGCTTGACCGACTCGACTTGGAGTGAGTCGACTAGCCCAGTGGACGGAGCACTAATTTGTGAGGTGCAGACCCATGGAGGACGGAGCACTACCTGTGTGACTGTGCAAACCCGCGGTACTCGTCCGGAGAGTACCTCAGCAGGCTACTAGGGGGTGTGCACTACTGTGTTTGGGTGACATACCCCGGTGGGAAGCACTACTGTGTTTGGGTGGCTGACCCACAGTACTCGACAGGAGGAGTACCTCAATAGTCTTAGGTTAGTGAGCAGTACCTCGGAGTCGTGACAGGACCACTGTACACTCCAGAGACGGGGCTCTTCAGTAGTTACGGTTTCGATAATGAAAATCCTAGTTTGAGCTGAGACTTTTGACCTTTGTGTTTACCTCTTGATTGAGATGGGTCACTTGATAACTTAGGTATATGTATGGGCATATACCTGGGTGGAGGTTATCCGTTGATTTCATGATCTTGTTGTTTTCCTCATGATTGAGATGGGTTACTTGATAACTTAGGTATATGCATGGGAATATACTTAAGTAGAGGTTATCTGTTGAGATCTTCTTTGTGGTTATCCTTGTTGGTTTTAGTGAGACCTTGAGGGTCTCGGGGTCCCTACTGAGTATCGTTATACTCACCCCTGCACGGGCTATGCCCGCACCTCGTTGTGTTGGTTGCAGACGAAGGGCAGTGCTGACGGAGGCCGAGTGTTCGAGGACTGGACGGTACCCGGAGGTGGACTACACGACGAGTTAGTACCCGGAGGTGGACTACACGACGAGTCAGTATCTGGAGGTGGACTTCATGGCGAGACGACACACGGAGGAGGTTGACGGGCGAGAGCGTTGTGGAGGCTATCTGTACCTAACCTTCAGGTAGGATCCGTGGTGGACGATCTAGGAGCTACTCCATCTGTACCTACCCTTCAGGTAGGATCTGAGGAGGACGACCCAGGAGCTGCTTCCTTTCTTCCAGCTGTTTGTCTTTTTCTGTTGTACTTTCGTTCAGTTGTAGCTGTACTTTCAGTTGGGTTTATATTCTGTCCCATTTACTTTTCATCACTTTCTTTTTTTACTTAGTGTTTTATTTCTGCTTGTACTCTGTGGTGTTTTGTTTACTTTTATAAAGGCAATGTCTTCCCAGTTATCGGGATTTACGCCTTTGGTGCTAGTCGCCAGCCCCTGGCCTATGAAAGGCGGGCTTGGGGTAGTCACGGCACGGGCCCCGAGGACGGTTCGTGACAAGTGAATACTCAATTACTAAACATTTTTAGGTTAAAGAAGTTAATACTACATGTTATATTATAAATCAAGTTCTCGTTGTACCTTTTATTAATAAAACTCCTTATTATTTGTGGACAAGAAGAAAACTAAAACTTTATTTCTTAAATGTTTTTTGATGCAAATTATTCATTCTAAATACTCATGATAATTTACATAATTTTGCTCCAAAATTTTATGATGAAAATTTTCTTAGTTATTCTACAATGAGTATGGATTATAGAGTTTTTAATAAAAATAAAATTACTTTTTAAGAAATAGTGCATGTCAAATTTGATGAAACTGATCCTTTTATTTTCAAAAAACCTAAAACCACAACCTCAGATGTTTTTATAAAAACTGATTTTTAACCCATGTTAGAAAATTCTTCCCATGAGAGAATAACTAAAGAAACTATATTTGAAGTTTTACTTCAAGAATAAATTCAATATTTTGTTAGAGAATATTATTTTTCAAACCTAAGGAATCATAAAATCCTTAGGAATCATCCTAGTCATAATATCATTGGTAATGTAGATCAACTAGTTAAAACTAGAATATCCTTAAGAAATGAATGTGAAAACTCTGCATTTTTATTACAATTCGAACCAAAGACTCCAAAAGAGGCTTTAGGTGATGAAAAATGGATAAAATCAATATAGTATGTACTCAATGAGTTTTATAGGAATAAAGTTTGGACTTTTTTTGAACATCCTAAAGATATTTCTATAATTATAGGAAAATGGGTTTTTCAAAATAAATGTGATGAATATGGAAAAATAGTTAGAAATAAAGATAGAATTTTTTTTAAGTTATAATCAATAAGAATGAATAGACTATGAAGAAACTTATTCTCCAGTATCTAGACTTTAATATATTCATATACTACTAGCTTATGCAACATTTCTAAATTTACCATTTTTCAAATGGATATGAAGTGTTCTTTCCTTAATGGATATGTACATGAGGGATTTTATATAGAACAACCACATGGTTCTGAAAACACAAAATCTAAAAATCATTTTTGTAGACTTACTAAGGAACTTTATAGACTTAAACAAGCCCCTAGATCCTGGTATGATAGATTAACTGTATTTCTATTACAAAAAAATTAAGGGAACTATGGATCCAACTCTTTTTATTAAAAAAATTAAAAGATATCATCATTATTAAAATTTATATCACTGAAATTATATTTATTTCAACTCAAAAATATATTACCGATCCCATTTTGGATCTTATAAAAGTTGAGTTTGAAATGATAATGATGGGTGAATTAACATTTTTCCTTGGTTTTCAAATTTATCAAAAACTAGAAAGAACTTTTATATCTCAACAAAATTATATGAAATATTTTCTTAAAAATTTTGGGTATGAAAATACTAAAAGTATTAGTACTACTAATAGGACCCCAAAAACTAATGATATTGATGAATCTTAGAAACTAGTTGATCAAAAACTTTTTAAAGGAATGATCGGTAGTTTACTATATTTTATAGCTAGCTAACCAAATTTGGTGTTTTTTGTATGATTATGCACAAGATATCAAGAAAATCCAAAATATTCCCATCTTAAAGCAATAAAATGTTTTTTTTGTTATATTGAGGGAACTATGAATCTTTTACTATATTATTCTTTTAGAAATTATTTTTATTTTAAAAAAAATCAGACAATAAATTTACTGGTTGTAAAATGGATAGAAAAAGTAAATCTAGAACTTATAATTTATTAGGAGAGGATTTAGTTTGTTGATCATATAAAAAACAACATTGAGTATCACTTTCCATTACTGAATCCAAAAATTTGGTTGCTAGAATTTTTTGTGGTTGGGTGTTATGGATGCAACACACACTTGCTGAATTTGGCATAAGTTTTAGTAAAACTCCAATTTTATGTGATAACACAAGTCCCATGGCCTTTAGTAAAAACTCAACACATCACTCGTGTGATAATAACATAGATATAATACATTATTTCCTTCAGTATCACACATAAAAATGATATATTATTTTAAAATTCATCAGAATGCAAGAACAACTTTCTGATATTTTTACAAAACCCCTAAATTATAATAGATTTGAATATATTAAACGGAATCTAGGAATGATTAACATAAAATTATAATTTATCTACTTATTGTTTAAATAATCTCCTTACAGTAATAAACACCTTTAAAAAGAGGGATTACATTTTTCTATAATTTCAAAAAAAAATAAGCTTTCCCTTAAAATGTTTTTTATATAAAGTTTTCTCAAATTTTTTCTTAAATATTTTCTAATTTTTTTTCAGAAAAACTTTTCTAAAAGTTATCTCATTAAAAAAATTATAATAGTTGTCTCGGAAAAAAAATTAAAAATCTCTTTATAAAATTTTTAAAAAAAGGGTACTAGAAAAAACTTTTCTTAAAAACATCTTGAAAAGGTTTTTTAAAAAAATAAGAAGTTACAATTACCAGACAAACTTTTATAAGAAAGCTTACAATTTCCTTCTCTAAGACATAATTTCTATATCTTCATTTTTTACTATCTTTTGGGTATTATCTATTTTAGGTTGTTTATATTCATTGTATAATTTTAAAAAACTTATAAGTTTCATCGGAACATATGTTTATCTGATAAAAATTTAATCTTTGGTTTTTTTTTTAAAATTAGAGTTCAAAAATTTTCCAAATATTTAGAGAGATGATAATAACCATTGATCAAAAATAGGGTTTCAATATCAATCATTGGATCAAGAGAAGTTAAATTTTCATCCTACTCCAACCTATATATAGGGGTGTGATTCATTGCCTCTTCCTTCACCGCTTATCTCTGCAAACAGCTCTCAGTGCTTGGTTTCCTCTCCATCTAATCTTTTCCTATTTGTCTAATTGTCTCAGATTCATCCGATCAACAAAGATGGTTTTTTTCAGAAATTTCTCAAGTAAATAAGTTGTAAAATAGAGGCTAATATGGAAATATTGGTATGATAAGTATGATTCCTTGTTAAAATATGTTATTATTTTCAAGGTTTGGAAGACATTTGTATCGATAAAGAAGATGTTGATCTTTATTTCCCAAATATTATAAGTGAATTTTACTCTTCAGTATAATTTAGTGAAAAGGAAGGTCTAATGTTTGTGCCTTTTTCCTTATTTTAAGAATTATATTATCACGACCTAACCCAATGGGGCTCAATCTGTGACTACCCCAAGCCCACCTCCATAATCCAGAGGCTAGTGACAAGCATCTAAAGGTATAACTAATATAGGAGGCCTTTGCCTAATGTACCTGTATACACACACCTGACCATCTCCATGAAGAAGTGTGGGGGAATAATAATAAAAGATGAAACATCTAGAGTATAACCATTCATATGAAATCTCTAGGGAGTACAAGAGTATGACAGTGTAAATTGGAAATTAAACAAGGGAAAAATACATGCCTATCCAGATAGATGTCCTAAACTGAAAAAACTAGAAAAGTAAATGCTAAGAGAGCACAGGTTTGAATCTCCAAGATCTAACCACCATAAGCGGTCTAATGCACCATGGTATCCCTATGATCCTATCTTATAACCATTGACATATCCTCCATCTTCATAATACATGACACATGCAAGAAAAGCCCGTGTAGGAGTGAGTATATACATACTTAGTAGGATGCCTCGAAAGCAGAAGGGGGAATAGTAAGATACACGATAGGAATATAAATATCAACCCATAGTAAGAGAGTAAAAAAACCCAACAACATGGACACAAATATATATATATATATATATACTCAACAAAAGAATCTCAAACAAGAGAGAAAGGGGATCTCCATCTCATAGCCCAGCCCAGGAAAGAGTGTCATCACTTCCAAAGGTCTATCATTGATGTCCATCATCTCATGTGCCTCTTTAGTAGAAACATCCATGAAAATCCATACCTCACCACTATGTTGCACATTCTAGGGGAACAAACTCTAGATAGAGTACCCTTGATCTGGTATAATGGGAGGGTTCCACTCAAATAGATAGAGGATCCATATCCTAACTCCACAGGAGGGTGCCACTCAGTAGATAGTTAGAGGATCCATACTCAATCCTGATAGGAGGGTGCCACTTAGTAGACGATAGAGGACCCATACCCTAATTCTGTAGGAGGGTTCCACTCTAATTGTTGAGGACTCTTGCCCTAACTCTATAGGAGGGTAACACTTAATAGTCGATAGAGGAACCATACCCTGACTCTATAAGAGGGTTCCACCCAATAGTCGATAAAGGACCTATTCCCTATCCCAACATGAGGGTGATTCTCCAGTAATTGAAAGAGGAACCATTCCCAACCCATCTATAGGGTACCACTCAAATAGTAGATAGAGGACCCATGCCCTACCCAGCATGAGGGTTCCACTCTAATAGTCAATCAAGGACCCATTCCCTACCCAACAGAAGGGTTCCACTTAGATAGAATATATAGGAATCGTTCTCTTCCTAGTAGGAGGGTACCACTCTAAAGATAGGTAGAAGACTCATGCCCTATCCTAGTAGGAGAGTGCCACTCTAGTTTCTCTACTAATCCTGCCAGATCATTATCATCATCGAGCATCACCTGAATAAAAATCACACTTGAACACCTCACATCATATCTCAAAATCCATAACAAAGTCCATAATCACGTTCTACATGGAAAAATACTCAGGATAGGCTACTCATAGGCCAAAATATGAGTCCAAACAAAGGAGATACAAGAGGTTGAAGTTTCTTTAAAAAGTAGGGGTACATGGCGTGCAAGAGGACCCACGCAGTGTGTGGTCTCACCCTACTGCCTGGTCTTGTCCCTATTGGTACATGGATAACTACCCATTTATCCATACACGGTGTGTAAGGGGAAAACACGGTGTGCCTTAGCCACTTGGGGTCCTACTCGTGCTCTTGGCCATGTCCATGTAACCTTGCATGTGCTCGTGTACTTCAGTATATGGAGTGTCATCCCGTATGGGGTCCTACCCATGTTCTCTACCACATGACCTTTCTATCTTGGTAAGGTCACATAGCATGTGATCTTTAAATTTTTTCAAAACCCTAGTTTCGCAACCACAAGGGTACTGCACGGCATGTTTCCATCCAAACTACATAGCGTATAGTCGTGTTTTTCACAGAAACTCAGATCCATTCTGCAGATCCCATATCTACCTTCACTACTTTGAATCTCACCACCATGTTGGCTAAAATAGAAAGAGAAGCCTCTATTTGTCATTTCCATCCATCTAGTGTCCATAAAATGGATTTTTATTTATCCATATGAAGCCCACACGAGTCTGCCTTGACCCACTGTGCCTCCAACCACCACCCGTCACCTCGCCGATATTCTAATACTTGGTGGAATCACCTTCATCCATTAAATACTCTAAATGCATCCTTGATTCATCAATTTTTTTATCACACACGAATCTGCTGTGAATATGGTGGTCTAATCAGGCTCGATCCCACCAGGCAATATCGACTCAAGACCCCCTATGCCAATCAGAAAAGAACACAAAAACGGAGGGAGAAAGTACAATAAATAGATGTGAAACAATCATTGTCCAAGCTTTCTTAGTCAAATAATACAAATTGGGATGTTTGGGGTCAAAAAACTAAATAAACAATTTAAAAACTAGTTCACGGGCTCATGCAAAGGCTCAATTTGAACACAGATCAAATAAAAAGTATGATCATTATCAATCATTTAATCAGTTGGGGAAGAATCCAAAAATTGATGAGTCCTGCCTGGATATTGTATCATTCATTAATTAATAAATCTCTCTCCAATGAATAAGATAATTCATTGTGTTTTCTACACCTTGATTCACCTGGATCTGGAGTCACGTTGTCATCTGATTTTTATTCACCAATGAGAGGCAGTAGAGCTCCCCTCTCAATGATCCTAGAGTTATGCAGCTAACCCTAGAGATCTTCCATAATGTTTCTTATATATATTTAATTATGTTTTAGGGGTTTAATTAATTAATTAATCCACTAAATGCACCCTTCAATGGATTTTTTATCTGAATGCCCCATACTGACCTATTTTAAGTAGCGCCTAGGGTAAACCTTGTGTTCCAGAATCAACTGTGGTCTTAGTTTTTTTATCCAAGACTTCTTTAAAGATTTATACCATTTTATTTAAGAAACCATATGTTAGTGATATAAAATATATTTAATATTTTTATAAAATTAATTTTGGGCACATTAGGCCTCAGAATTACATGTCATCTTAGCGCCTAGCTCTGAAAATATTTCTATATATATTTCAAATACTTACAAGGAAAAAAAGATCTCTACATTATTACCTACTTTAATATTTTTTTCCCTAAAAAGAAAAAACTACATAAAAATCTTGGGATATTATGCTCGCATCTGGCTCTCCCGCTCCCAGAAGATCTCCTGTAAGCTCAGGTGTTTCCAAAACACACAAACCAAAGGAATAATCTATCCATGTAGGGTTATCTTCTATATATACTTGATTGACACCAGGTGATATATGAAAGTGGATCCATCCTCTATGTCCAGATTTCCTTAGTCAATAATGTGTGTGGGTTTATGCATGTATCTCCTCAACTGCGAAACATGGAAGATGTCGTGCACCCACTCCAACTGTGGGGATATGGTGAGGTGGTAAGAAGCCTTGACAACCCTACGTAAGATGTCAAATGGCCCGATGAACCTCAAGCATAACTTTCCACCCTAGATAAATATCTACAATCCTCATTGTGGGAGGACTCAAGAAAACGTGGTCTCCCTGATCGAACTCCAAGGTCCTATGATGTTGATCTATGTAATATTTCTTCCTACTCTGATCTTTCCTCATCAGCTCACGGATGACATAAACTTTCTCCATCGTCGCTTCCAACATCCCTAGCCTAACAAGAGATGCATCTATAACTTCTATCCAGCACAAGGGTGACCTACAGAGTCTCCTTTATAGGGCCTCAAAATGTTTCATTCCAACAGTAGAGTGGTAGATATTATTGTTTACAAACTCTAATAAGGGAAAGTGTTCCTCATAGATCTAGCTAAAATATAACATGAAATCCCTATATATATCCTCCAACACCTTGATAGTGTTCTCGGTCTGCCCATCTATCTGGGGGTGAAAGGTTGTACTCATCCTAATTTGGGTCTTGAATGCCTCATGTATCCCTCTCCACAATCATGATGTAAACCGCATATCACGCTAGGAGACAATCTTCGAGGCCACCCCATAAAGGTAAAAAACCTCTCGTATATACAAATGACCAAAACTCTCCATCAAAATATGCTCTCTAATAGAAAGGAAGTGTGCCATCTTTGTGAGTTGATCAACTATCACCTAGATGGAATCATGGCCTCTTGTTGTCTGTAGAATCCCTGTCACAAATTCCATGGATATGTCAACCCATTTACACTATGGGGTCTCAAGAGGCTCCAAAAAAACACATCAGAACCAGGTGCTCAGCCTTCACTTGATGATAGGTGAGGCACCGAGAGATGAACTCAGTCATGTGCCATCTCATTCTACCCCACCAAAAATACTGCTAAAGTTATATGTACATCTTCCCAGCAATAAGATGTATAACTAAAGGAGATGTGTGAAACTCTCTCATCGCCTCCTCCCACATCATGACTCAAACCACTGCCCATCCTTAGAAAAGGATGGCGTGATTATCTCCTTTAGAAAATAAATATAGTGAATATCCTAAAGATATCTGGTCACATAAGGCCTCATAATAAATTTCTCCCAACTGGGACTCTCTCACACGTAGGAGTAAAGGAGTCAACACCATCAACTGAAGAAAATATGCACCCTCCGTCTCAACCAGGGTCAGCTGCAAGGAATTCAACTGCTCTAATGACTCCTACACCAAACGAGCTTGGGACTTCCTACTAAGGGAATCTCCCACCACATTATCCTTCCCCAGAGTATAGACTATCTCAAAGTCATAGTACTATAGGAACTCCAACTAGTGTCTCTACCTTAGGTTCAGGTCTCTCTGTGTGAAGACATACCTGAGGAAATGATGGTATGAGTAAACAAAAAGATTCTCTCCCAGAAGATAGTATCTCCACATCCTCATATCAAAGACTACCACTACCAACTCTATGTCATGAGTCACATAGTTTTGCTCATGGGGTCTCAAATACTTAGACCCATAAGTGATAATTTTTTGTCTTTGCATCAACACACAGCCAATCCTAGCTCATGATCATCACAATACACTACATACTCCATGACATCCTTTGGTAGTCTCAAAACAATATCACTCATAATCCTTAGCCTCAACTCCTCAAAGGCTCTCTGGCACTACTCATTCCAAGTAAACAACTACCCTTTCTATATCTGGGTAGTCAAAGGGGATCAAATCCTAGATAATTATTCCATAGACCTCCTTTAGTACCTTTTAAAGCCAAGAAAACATAGCACCTCTAACATGTTGTTGGGTGGATCCAAAGAAATTATTCCATCGATCTTTGTTGGGTCCACAATTAATCCATGTCAGAAATGACAAGCCCCAGAAAGTGAATCTCATGGATCCAAAACTGGTACTTCAAGAGCTTACCATAAAGTTGGTGCTCCTGAAGAAAATCTAGGACCATCCTCAAGTGATATGCACGCTCATCCTATGATATAAAGTATATGAGTATTTCATCAATGAATACAATAAAAAATTGGTCCAAGTATATCTTAAAGATTCAGTTCATCAAATCCATAAACATAGTGGGGGAATTCATCACATCGAAAGGTGTCACCAAGAACTCATAGTCTCTATAGTGAAATCAGAATGTTAGATTCAGAATATTATCCTTGAAAATTTTCATCTAGTGGTAGATGGACCTGTGATCGATCTTTGAGAACCATCTCACACCTCGCAACTAATCAAATAGGTCGTCAATCCTTGGAAAGGTGTACTTGTTCTTTATCATGGCCTGGTTCAGGCAATGATAATCCATATAAAGCTGCAATATCCTATCTTCCTTTTTCACAAACACTGGAATTACCAAGGGGACACACTAGATCTGAGAAAACCCTTCTCTCAAAGGTCCTCCAACTACAACAGCATCTCCCTGAGCTCGGTAGGGGCCATCTGATATGCCGCAAAAGATATCATAGTGGTCCTGGGATACAATTCGATGAAAAACTCTATCTAACGCCTCAGAGGTAGTCTCGGAATGTCCTTGGGAAATACATCCATAAAATCCTCCATGACTAAAGGAATCTAGATTCTTGAAGAGCCTACTTTACCAAGGGCTAAACTTGTTAACTAATGGGTGATGGGATACAGCTTCCTACTCGAAAAACCCACTCACCCTGCTATGAGATCTATCTTGCCTACAAAAGAGAATCTCATCCCATCAATGTGAAGGCATCTGACTCATATGTGGTGATAGTCAATCTAGGATCGAATTGTAGACAATCAATCCATACCCAAGATGACATCATTGGGTTCCATCATGATGACCAAAAGGTCCCTTGTTAACCTATCTCTACTAAGAGATAGCTCGCATTATCAACAGATAAAAGATACAGAAGAAGTGTTCCTTGTAGGAACCTCAAGACAAAGCTGTTGGGATGATACCTTAATTTCTAGCTCCATATCTCACACCAAGAGTATAGAGATGAAAAAATGAATCATACCTATGTATAATAATACTGAGTAAAGAGCATAATAACCACAGATTTTACATCTTATAATCTCATGTGTCGTTGGGTCGTAAGCCTTCATAGCCTGCAACTATCCGCGACCCCGACCGCCAGCTCCCTAAGCCTGATGTGGGTCATCTGGTGGTGGTGGTGGAAGGATCTCATAGCATCACCCACCACCCAAATGTCTTCCTACTATAGCTCCACTTGATCCTCTTACAACTCTACCTCCATAGGGGCCAACCTTCCCTCACCTAGGAGATCCCTGATCATGGTGCTACCTCTATCGTGGCAGCCCATATTCTATATGCTTGTGCTCCTCATCATGTCAGGTTGGTCAATCACGTGTCATGTGACCTCACCTATCACATGCATAGAATTTCCCCTCTCCAAACTATCCTGGTCCTCTATATTTTCTAGGACCACATGCCTGAGTCTGATCCTAGGAAGATCTCCTATGGTGAGATCCTATCGACTGGTATCTACTAGCTACTGCAGATAACCCAGCCCTATAATACTAAATTCCATCTCTAGATGCATGGAATCCCTATAAAAGTAATATCTCTATCACTGGTGCTCACTACAACACCCCATAATAGGTGGAGATTCAAAAGGGTACTACACTAGCATTTATATCTATGTAGATACCCTTCTCAAACTTCTACGCCTGAAAGTATCCATCTCGGATCATATCGAGGGAGTACCGTATATGGTATATGAACCTCGGAGCATACAAATCCATTTTCATCCCTCCCTTCTATAGATCTATAAGATCTTGAATCCAAACCAAGTGCAAGAAGTAGGGGTAGTACTCCTCAAGAAATAGATTCTTGAAGTCGAGTCATGAGAGTGTCGACTAATCATGCATTTGTGCAACCAAACTCCACCAGTGCCCAGATGCTCCATAGAAAAGGTTGGATGCTAGTGAAACCACCTGATCATCCGATATCTAGATAAGCCTGAGAACATGAATCACCACCTCTATCTAATCCTCCACCACCTTAGGATCTGGCTCACCATAGAACCTCAGCAGCCTATGGAACTAGAACTCGCAGAGTGTGCTAAACCAATATGTATCCTCATTATTCTCTTTTGGTATGATATGTTGCTCGAAATGTGGGGGTTTTTCTACCTATCCACCTAGAGGAAGGATCTTTTGGGATGGACCCTGAACTGATACTTTATCACTCATCTGATCTTTGTCATGATCTGGAACTGGTAACCTAGCTAGTTTTCATCGTAGAGGCATCCTGAAAATTTTAATCAAGACATACCATCGTCAGATGAGCATATATATATATATTGTAGAGTTCACTCAAGAAGGATAGTAAAAATACTCAATCCTATATGATGCACATATTAATGTTCCCTAAAACCAATGTCTCAGTATGATGAGTCAACAAGTAGGGGGTCAAAGTCCTAATGTATGGATACGTCGACAGCCACACCAACACTGGGTTTTATGGCTTAAAAGTCGCACTCGATATATTTTGATACTATTTCCCTAATTCCAAACCAAATCCTCATAAGGGGACAAATCCAAATACCATCCCAAGGAATGAACAACCTCTGATACCAATTTTTCATGACCCAAACCAATGGGGCTCATCGCAACTACCCCAAGCCTGCCTCCAAAGTTAAGTAGTTGGAAACAAGTGCTGAAAGAAATAACTCATATAGAATAAATTTTCCTAATGTATCTGTACACACACACTAGACCATCTCCATTAAAAAAGGTATAGGAATAATAATAGATGATGCAACATCTAGAGTATAACCATGCATATGAAACCTCTATGGAGTTCAAGAGTACAATAGTGTAAAATGGAAAGTAAAAAAGGGTAAAAATACATAGACAACCAGATATATGTACCAACCTAACAAAATTGAAAAATTAAATGCTGAGAGATCCCATCTCCAAATCTCCAAGATTTGACCACTATACATGGTCCAATACACCAGGTTATCCCTATGATTCTATGTAATCATCGTTGACATGTCTATCATCTACATAAGACATGACATGTGTGGGAAAATCCCATGTAGGGGTGATTATATTCATACCCAGTAGGATGCCCCAAAATAATAAGGGGGCAGTAAGAGACACGGTAGGAATATAAATCTCAATCCATAATAAGAGAGTAAAAAAATCAAACAACATGGATATATGTGTTTGTGTGTGTGCGCGCTCAAAAAAAGAAGCCCAAACAAGAGAGAAAGGGTATCTCCATCTCACAGCCTAGCCTAGGAAAGAGTGCCAACAGTTCCAAAGGTCCATCAAAAATTCCCAACATCTCATGCGTCTATATAGTAGAAATATCCATGCCAAGACACACCTTTCCATTATGTCGAATATTCAAGGAGAACAAACTCTAGGGAGAGTACCCATGCTCTGGTACAACATAAGGGTGCCACTCAAATAGACAGAGGAGCCATACCCTGACTTCGTAAGAGGGTTCTACTCAGTAGATAGCTAGAGGACTAATACATTGTCCTGGAAGGAGGGTTCCACTCAGTATTTGATAAAGGACCCATACCTTGAATCTGCAGGAGGTTTCCACTCTGATGTTTGAGGACCCATATCCTAACTCCATAGAAGGGTGCCACTCAGTACTCGATATAAGACCCATACCCTGACTCTGTAGGAGGGTTACACTCAATAGATGATAGAGGACCCATGACTTATCCCATCAGGAGGGTGACACTCTATTAATTGATATAGGAATCATTCCTATCCTAGCTGGAGGTTGACACTCTAATATTAGATTGAGGACCCATGATCTGACCAGTAGGAGGGTGCCACTCTAATAGTCAATTGAGGACCCATGCCCTACCCAGTAGGAGGGTGACACTTGGATAGAATATAGAGGACCTAAGCTCTACCTAGAAATAGGGTTCCTCTCTAAGGATAGGTAGATGACCCATGCTCTATCCTAGAGGTTGGGTTCCACTCTAGTGTCTCTAGTGATCCTGTCTGATCATTATCATCCTCAAGCATAGCCTAAAGAAGCATCATGCTAAGAACACCTCACATTGTATATCAAAATCCATTATGAATTCCACCATCACCCTATATGAAAAAAACACTTAGGATAGGATACTCATAGACCAAAATCTGATTCCAAACAAAGGAGATGTGCTAGGTTGAAGTTTCCTCAAAAAGGATGTAGGGGTACACAGCGTTTAAGGGGACCCACACAGTGTGTGGTCCCACCCTACTGTCTGGACATGTCCCTAATGGTAACTAGTTGACTACCCATTTATCCCTACATGGCGTGTAAGGGGAATACACATCATGCCTTAGCCACCCATGGTCCTGCCTGTGCTCCTCCTTGTATCTATGTAACTTTGTATGTGCATGTGTACTTCAGTACACGGTGTGTCCTCTCGCATAGGGTCTTGTCCATGTGCTCCACCACACATCATGTCTGCCTAAGGAGGGTCACATGGTATGTGACCCATTCACATAGTGTGTTATCCTTAACTTTTTCTAAAACCCTAGTGTCGCAAACATAGGGATACTACACGACGTGTGTTCATCCAAACTACACGGCGTGTAGTCGTGTCTTTCACATAAACTTAGATATGTTCTATGGATCCTAGATCTACCTTCACCATTTCAAATCTCACCTCTAGGCCACCCAAAATAGAAAGGGAGGCCTTTGTTTTTCATTTATGGCCATCCAGTGGCCAGAAAATATATTTCTACTGATCCATATGAAGCCTGCATGAGGCTGCCTCATGCTGCCACACCTTCGGATGTCTCCCATCACCTCACTGGTATTCTAATCCTCATTGTAATCACATGAATCCATAAAATACTCTTAATCCATCCTTGATTCATCAATAATTCATCTCAAATTAATCTTCCATGAATTCGGGGGTCCGATCGGGCTTTATCCCACCTGACAATGTCGAACTAAGACCCCATAGGACAATCAGTGAAGAACGCAAAGAACAGAGGGGAAAATTATAAGAAATAGATGTGCAAGAATCGGTGCCCAATAATTATCGTCCAACGAATACAAATTGGGATGTCCGGGGTGAGAAAACAGAATAAACAATTTAAAAACCAGTTCACAGGCTCATACAAAGGCTCAATTTGAATGCACATTAGAGAAATAGTATGATCATGCTCAATCATTTAATCAATTGGGGAAGAATACACAAATTTAAAAGTCTTACTTTTATATTGGATCTTTCATCGATGACGAATTCACTTTCCAATGAATAAGAGAAGCCATTGTGTTCGATGTGCCTCGATTCACCTGGATTCGGAGTCTCATTGTCGTCTGATTTCGATCTGCTAATGAGAGGTGGTAGAACTCCCCTCTCAATGATTTCAGGGTTATACAGATAACCCTAGAGATATTCCATAACATGGATTATATAGATGGAATTAGGTTTTTAGGGGTTTTAATGAATTAATTAAACAATTAATTAATTAATTAATCTACTAAACGCACCCGCCAACGGCCTTTTTATCTGAATGCCCCATGCCGACCCATTTTAGATCATGCCTAGGGTAAAACTCATGTTCTAGACTCAAACATGGTCCCATATTTTTAATCCAAGATTATGTTTAAGAGTTATATAATTTTCTTTAAGAAACGATGAATGTGTGATATAAAATATAATTAATATTTTTATAAAATTAATTCTAGGAACATCGGGCCTCAGAATCGCATTTTATCTCAGCACCTTTATTTGAAAATATTTCTAAATATATGTCAAAGTCTTACAAGGGAAAAAAGGGTCTATATATATATAAAGTGAATTTTTCACCAAGTTGTTGGGTTATTTGGAGTACATTTTTAAGGTGAGGCAAATCTTATAACTCATAAACTCCCTGATAAGTTAGAAATTTTTGAAAATTTTAAGGCTAAGACTTCATTATTTCCTTCTTTTGAGAAAGTTAGGAAAGTTCACCATCTATTTCCTGATGTGAGAGTAGTGGAAATATGGATGTAGAATTGTATTTTCCCAAGTAAATGAGATAGGGATAATTTAAAGGTGAAAGATATATAATTTTTGGATTTCTTATTCAATATGAGTAATTTCAACCTTACAGATTTTTTCTTTATACATATTGAAGTCATCAAGCAAGGAACCATTAATTTGCAAATTTTATTATTTCCATGTTTTTCAAATAAATTCTTAGTAAACTTCATGAACATTCAGAATATCAAGAATAATTCAACTCATGTTAGAGAAAAGGTTTACTTCATTGATGAAGAAACTATCAGTAAGATGATATTGGTCTTTGTACCTTCATTAAAAAGGTTTTTCAAGAAATTGGAAAAATCCATGTCCAGTGTAGAAATGGAAAAGTCAAAAGAAAATGTTTTATAAAAAAAGAAGTTCGGAGAAGCTTCCTTACCATTTCCTAAAAAGAAATTGAAAACCATTTCAAATGAGGCTTTTGCAGCTCTTATGAAGAAGAAAGAGGATAATAATCCTAATTATCTAAGTTTTGGATTTGATAATGCTGAGGCATTGTCCCTAAAAGAGAAAAATTATAAAAAACTTTAAGAAGAAGAGAAGAAGAATAAATAGAAGAAAAAAATAGGATCAAGCTCATATATCTAGAAAGTTATTAAAAGTTTTTGATCATATGCATGAAAATGTTCAAGTTACAACTTATAGAGAACCTTTCTTGGTTTCTTCTCTATTATTTGTACAACATATAGTTCCTTAGTTAGTTATATTTGAAGGATAGAAAGATCAACAATCATAAATTCCTTTTTCCATTGAAAAGGATAAAGGAAAATCTATTATAGTTGAAAAATATCAAACTAAAGAAAATTTGAAGCTGATGTTTTTAAAGTTCTTAAGAAGTCTGAAAAGGGGAAGACTAGACATGAATAAGAAATTGAAAAAAATTTGGAGAAATATTTGGAAGTTAAAGAAGAAATTGCAGTCACTTCTTCTACTTCTCTTTCAGCTCAGGCTCACAAAGATATAGATCTCAAAGGTTAAAATAGAGATTAATCTTTAGAGGAAGAAGAATATTATTATTTATAGGCTAAGGTTTTAGAAAAACCTTGATTTGATAAATAAATTCAATTAGTATAAATTTATAAAGAAAATAATGCTGAAAAGAAAGAAGAATCTAGTGGTTAAATACCTCCACCTCTATCCATTCTAGATGTTTTATCTGATTTAACTTACTCTAGTCCTTGCACTAATCCACAAAGAATTGAAATGAAGTTGAATTACTTCAATTATGTTTTGAAGAAACGTGAAGATTCTCTTTATTTATTCCCTGATATTTAATCAAGATGAAAATATATACAATGGAGGATTGATATTTTGGAAAGTTTTAATTATTTAAAATAGTTGACAAAAACCATAATTCAAAATTAAACTGATTTAAAATATTTTAATGGAAAATAAAAATAATAAAGGAGAAGGTTGAAACAACTTCTTCACTGGGTTAAACATACTGAAGGTGATATGAAATTTTATAATGATAAAATCATTGGGATGAGAAATTCTTCAAAATCAACTTTGAAGATTATTAGAGATATGGGTGTTTAAGTTAGTGAAAATAAGAGATCATTTGATAATCTTAAATACCTTTCAATGACTAGTGATGATGAAATTTTATAGAAAATAAATAATATACAAATCTTAGAAGAAGGAGTATTTAAGTTGAAGAATGACATCTTGGAGTCTCAGTTTTTGAAAGAAGAAGTTTGAAGCTCAAGCAAGAAAATGGGAAGTTTCAAACTCTTCGAGAGGAAGTTGAAAAGTTAAAATCATTTTTAGTCGATGTGGAGAAATATCAAGAAGACATAAATAAGGTTAAATCTATTGTAAAGAAACTCTCAAATAAATAATAAATTTCTGAACTCTTGAAAATATTTTGTAATAATGGAAACTTATTTTTAAATGCATGTTTTGAGTAAATGTTCTTCCATACTTATTTGGGATGGATTTTTTTCCAATTTCATTGGATAAATATCTTTTTATATTTAATTTTGGATGAATGTTTGTTCATATATATATAATTGTTTCATATATTTTTTATTATTTCCTTAACATTTCAAGTACACTTTCTACCTTTCCACATTCTTTTTGAAAATCACAAAGGGGGAGAAAAGTGAGAAAACCTAACTTTTAAAAAATCTTTCAGATAAAGTTTGATTTAAAAAGGGAGGAAATAAATAAATGGAGGAATATGTTCAAATAGGTAAATTGGTAAATATTATAAAATCTAGGGGATTAAGTATTTTCGATGTTTTTAAACTTTAGTTTTTCGCTTTTGAAGTTATATTTTGTGCCTTCCAAAAAGGGGGATATTATTGTGTTGAAAGTTTCATTTCAATGCTTTCTAACCTTAGTTTTGGAAATTATAACACACTTCCTTAAATACTTTATTTTACTAACTTTATACTTCTTAACTTTTTTATAATTTTTTTGTAGAAATTTTATTTTTACCAGATATAGAAAACATATTCCATCAGATGGGATTTTCCTAATTAGTCGAATGAAGTGCTTTTGTACATCGGTTGAAAGAGTACTTTTATACATCGATCAAAAGCAGTACTTTGATACATTGATCAAACAAGAACTTCTGTACATCGGTCGAAACTAATATTTTTGTACATTGGAAAATCCTGTATGTTTGTACATCGGATAGATATAATTCTATCAGATAAATATTTATAAATTACAACTAACAAGGTATAACCAAGTCTCACTATATGAAGTTCTACTAAGTCCATCATACAAACATATATCAGACAGATGTAGATATGTTCTCTGAATGAATATTTTAAAATCTATCAAATGAATAATTCCATTATAACCAGATGAACCAGGTTATTTCTATTATATGTAATTCATAAGCACTATAATGGTGTTACCAATGTGACCATCGGATGAAGTTATATAGAACCTTTCAAGTGAATAAGAGTTTTATAGAGTCCATTTCAACCACTTCTGAAGAATGTGGAATATAAACATTGGGATTTTTCCTATAAATAGAATAATCATTTTAAGAGGAGGGATATTTTTCATCATTAAAGATATAAGAGTTTTTTTTAATCTTTTTTTAATATCTTGTTACTTTGAGTGATCCCCCCCCACAGGCGGTTGGGGTGGCAGGGAGGGTTGGGGTGTGGGGCGTCGGTCGTAGGGTTGATTCCCTGGGACATATTTCTTTGTAGCATGTGTAATAAATAGAGACCTTTTTACTTTGAGTGATCACTTCATTGTAATTCTATAGTGTGGTTTTTTATTAAGGCATATGTTATGATGATATTTTATAAATTACTTAAGAACTTCTGTGTTTGTAATTATATGTTTTATCTGGTGTGATCGAGGACTTTTGGTGATATGAAGACAGAGCTTGTCCAGTCTTTCTGATTGAGTGTTCTCATGGCTAAGGAAACAGAGTTGTTCTGATATTAGTATCGAGGTATTCCTTTCTTAAGGAAGACATACCTTTATGGATTGGTGAAAAGTTTGGATATCCAAAGTCAGGGTTTTTTACTTCCTTAACATTTAAGGTTAAAGTTTGAATATATTTTATAAAGGTTCTATAAGTTTTCTTAAGAACTTTATAAAGTTTAGTTTTACACTATTAATTAACAAGTTATTGTTTCCATTGTGCATTTATTTAAGGAAATTTTTCTTTTGATATAAACTTTTCTTAAACTCTAAAAATACAAAGTATTAGTACATAATTCTTATATTCACTTTTCTAAATTGGACAAAAAGTTCATCTGATTAACCAACATAAGGAAGTTATGAAGATTAGTAGTTTTATTTTATAAACTAAAATTCACCCCCCCCCCTCTTGTAGTGTTTCTACATACTCTAACAATCATGAAGTACTTTGATTGCCATTACATGTAAACGGTTTGATATATACATGTGTTTACCTTACCATTATAGTGTTGATACTTCTGCATCCACTATATTTATGGTAATTTCCTTAGATTACATGTCATATCAAAAGGTTATAGTAGTCATCATACTATAATGAGAACCTAGAGATACCATGATAATAATCTTTAACATATGTCATATGTTCTAAATACATCATGCTGATAGGGCACAGATGATGTTTGACCATCAGGTGTTGGGGGCTCATAATCATTGAGACTTCTTCTCATGAAGTTTTCACTTGAAGATCTTTAGTAGATGAGAACATGAGGACTGATCCTCTAATGGTAACACCACATGTTTCAAGTTTTATTGGTAGTTCCTATCTTCAAATGCGTATAATGATCTCCTAAATTGATATTATTATTTTTTAAGAAGGCGGTGCCTTGGTCAAAGACCAAAGCACAAAAATTATTATTAAAAAAATGATTACATGAGTCTAAAAGATGGGATGTTTTTACAATATCTATCATAAAGGGGAAGTAAATCAATAGGGAGTTCATCCAGCCAGGTGGTGACATGGTTGACACCCATATTTGCAATACCATCTGCCACCTTGTTCGGTTCATGAAAGTCATGAGTAATAATATAGTTGAAGTTCATGAGCGAATGAAGACAGTCCATCTAGCATGTTTTAAGAGGCCACGCAAGGTACATCATACCATTCCAAATAGCTTTAATGATGGTAGTCAGATCACTTTCATTCCAAATATTGTTCTAACCATGTTGCTTGGCGAAGGAGATAGCATATATCATGCTCATCATTTCTACCTCTAGAGCTAAGGAGATGCCACAAGTGCCATAGAAACATCCAAGATGCTACCCAGAGTGGTTTCTGAAAACAGCGCCACAACCTAAGGGGCCCGAGTTGCCTTTAGAAGCACCATCAGCATTAACTTTAATCCAGCTGGGGAGAAAAGCTTGTCAGAACAATTAATAATTATGTCTAGGCAGAGGATGGATACCATTAACCCCAAGACAATGCATAATCCCAAAGTCATTCACTGTGTTGTTGCAAAATCCCTTTTGAATTGAAGAAGCTTCCTAAATGGCAGTGAGGATCCGCATCTGACCTGCATTTAAACTAATTGAGTAGTTGTTATGAATAATATAATTCCTATCATACCATATCACATGAAGAAGTTTAGAAACAGCAGTTAAAAAAGGCTCTTGATTTTCTGAGAGGCTTCAAGATCCAAACAAAGTTGAAGTTGAGAGTTTATTGATTCATTAAGTAACCATCTTCACTCAAAATGATCAAGCACATAATTCCACAGAGTAGTAGCAGTAGCACAAGAAAGAAAAATATGGTTAATTTCTTCTTGATGTTGGTTAAAAAGACAACATTTAGAGCAAATATGGATCTCAAAATATTGAATACAAGTGTCAGTGGGAACCCTCTTTTGATAAATACACCAAACTAGAGTGAATCTCAAAGGTTTTAACCATAATTTATCAAAGTTTTTAATCTAACTAAAAGCATTTTCAGATTGAATAAATCCATGGTTGTAAAAAGTTTTTGAGTCATGGATGCCATTATGAGAAGGTTCCCAAATTAAAAAATCATCAGTGTTGGCAAAAGGGTAGTTTTCAATGACATAACTAACGTTGTCAGTAAAATTAAAGTTGTGAGAGATAACAACATCCTTAATAGTATAGTTAGTGTGATCAGGAAGTTGATTGGGGAAAATCATAGAGATGAGAGGAGCACCAGTCCGTTTGTCGAGCTAGAAATTCATGGAAGATTCTCTGCTCACCATCCATCTAAATTTAGAAATGATATTGGAAAACACGTTCTTAATGGATTTCCAAATGGAAGAGCTCATGTAATTCAAATTTTCCTTCTTCATTTTGTCAAGAAATCTGTTTTTAAGGAAAGAAAAGGAGTCATAGTTGTTATGAAGAAGGTTCCAAGTGAGTCTGGCTTGTAAGGCATCATTAAAGAGTTTGAGATTTCTTATACCGATACCACCCTTATCCAAAGGTTTGCAACAAATAGACCAAGGAACATTCACCAGTTTCTTTTTAAGCGTGTTTCCACTCCAAAAAAAAATTTATGTTTGCGTTAATTTTTTTAGAAGACCAGCAGGCCATTTATAAATCATCAAAGAGTAGTCCATTTTAGATACAATTGTAGATTTGACAAGACAAATCCTACTAGATGTAGAGAGGTATTTTCCTTTCCATGATAAATTTTGGTGGAGTATTTGGTCAATAGTTTTATAAAAGTAACAATCTTTGGGTCTACCCCAGAAAATGGGAACACCAAGGTAGGTGAAGGGAAGGGATCCTTCTTTAATACCTAAATCGTTAATTATATTGGATTTTCTATTAGTAGGAAATCATTTCCTAAAAAAGTTAAAGTATTTGTTCCAACTAATGATTTGACCAAAAATCTCTTCATAGTGTGAGAGGGAACATTTAAGATTTTGGATATTCCATTTATCCCCTTATAAAAAAGGATGATATCATCTGCATATAATAGGTGTGTGGGAACATTCAAATTCCTAGAATCCTTAATCAGCTTAAGCTTGTTTTTCTCGACAAGGCGAGTGATGAATCTGCTTAAGTAATCTTCTACAATCAAGAAAAGAATGGCAGAGGTAGGGTCACCTTGTCTTACACCTTTGGTGCATTTAAATTAACCCTTAGGAGATCCATTAACAAGGATGGATATGCTGGCCAAGTTGAAAAGAGTTTTAATTCTACTAATAAAGAAATCATTAAACCCAAAGTTCTAAAGAACCTTGAAAATAAAACTCCAATCCATAGTATCGAAAGATTTATGGATACCAAGCTTAATGGAAATATTTCCACCCCTATTAGTTTTATTTAATAATTTAGTACATTCAGAGGCAAGACAAATACAATATTGTATGGATCTACCTTTAATAGAGCAAAATCGGTTCCAAGAAAAAAAATTATTGATAATAGAAGAAAGTATATTGGAAAGAAGTTTGGTGGTGATTTTATAAAGGGTATTCATTAGGGAAATGGGTTTGAATTGGTGAATTTCTGAGGTATTATCCACTTTGGGGATCAAGGATAGAAATTGGGCATTCAACCCATGAGGGAGAATACCATTAGAAAAGAAAGTACTAACTAATCTACAAACATCAGTTTGAATAACATCCCAAAAATGCTGATAGAAACCATTATTGAAACCATCAGGTCCTGAATCACTATCAGGATTTAAACTAAATACAGTTTCTCTGATCTCATGATCAAGCGGGGTCCTAGTAATAAAATAGTTATCCTCATAAATGACCACAACTAGGTTAACATCAGGTAGAAGGTCCTTGTTGGTGGCAGGCTCGTTGAAGATATTTTCAAAATAAGAGAATACATGACTGGAAATACCATCCTCAGTATCAATGGGGTCTTCCCCGTCTCTTAGGAAGGAAAGAGGTCTATTAGATTTCTTGATTCTTTGAAGGGAGTTGTATAATTTAGTATTTTTTTCACTATCTGTGAGCCATTTGGTTTTGAAAATTTGTTTTTTCATGTTATCTTTAAAGGTGATCAAGGATACAAGTTTCGTAGTAATATTGATTTCATGTTATGGATCAATGACAAAATTAGTGCCAGTAGTGGTGATTTGAAGTTGGGTAAGTTCTTCTTCCAAATGGAGAATGTCGTTATCAATTTTTTTGGATTTGGTACTACACCAAACTTTAAGGATCTATTTGAGATTTTTTAATTTAGTGGTACAAGAAAAAGTATCATTGCAATGATTCATAGAAGCCCAATAATGTTTAATAATGTTAGTATAATCAGGATCAGAAGACCGAGTGTTGATAAATCTGAAGGGAAGAACAAGATTTTGGTGTTTGATAGAGAGATTGACCAGGATAGGATAGTGGTCAGAATTAAGTTTAAGGAGGGTGATGCTAGAAATGGTGTCCCATTTATACAGAGATATATCATTTGTGAAAGATCTATCCAATTTTCTATCCAACGTCGTGTTATAGTGTCTTCTATACCACGTATACTTAGCACCAGTAAGGTTAATTTCAACAAGGTTGTTATCCTCAATAGATGATTTAAACTCCCTTGTAGATATAGTGGAGTGAGTTGGTCCCATTTTCTCACTTGGGGAAAGGATATCATTAAAGTCACCAACCACTAACCAAGGGTCATGAAAAATATTGCTTAAGTAGGAAAGGTCATTCCAAATATCTCTCCTCTCTTGGTATCTATTCTTATCATAGATAGAAGAACAATAAATATGCGAGTGATCAATAATAAAATCACAAGTGAACTCCTTCTCTGAAATATTGAAAATATTAACATTCAGAAGAGTAGAGTGAGTAAAGATCCAGAGGGTTTCAATGGAAGAACAGTTTTTATAAGCACTTAAGAAGTTATAGCTATATTGAAAAAGATGAGAAAAACGAGAGGAGAAATAGATCTTAGGTTCAACAGTGGAAAAAAATTAGGATGATGAGTATTAATAAATCTTTTTAAGACAATAAGAGTGTTAGAGTTTGGAATTCCCAAAAAATTCCAAAACAAAATATTCATTAGAATCTATTTTTGGGGTTAGAACCCCCTTTCTCTTATTCCTTGAACCCTTCCTCCTAGAAGATCTTCTAGGGGTTTTTTGTCGATCTTGGATAGGACTTCTTTCCCTGCTTACTCATAGTAGCAATATAAGAAATGTTAGTAGTATTTGTATTAGCCTCAACATTTAAAGGATCTTGCAATTTAGATTCTAAGGGAGAAGACAATTGCATGTTATTTAAAATAGTCAGAGATCTCTCAATCTGAACTATAGGAAAGTCAGTGCTAGGTAGAGAAAGTTCTGAGATTGAAGTGTAGTGGGTGACTTCATTGGAATCAGTGGTATAAACCTGATGTGTGTCACTAACTACACCTAAAATCGAATTAATGGGGATTCACTTAACCTTGGGAGATGTAGGAATACTATCCTATTCAGTAAGATCAGTGGGCTGAAGCTCCAAATCAGCAGCATTTTTTGTGATGTCATCATTACTGTGCAAAGCAGAATGGGTGTTATGGTCCTCAAAAAGAGCAGTGTCACTTGAGACCCCATTAAGGACCCCTCCCCCATTAACTGTTTGCAGTGGGAGACACAGTTATTTGTCCATAACGTTTCATTTATATCTTATTTAGTGGGAATTATATATATGGGGTTAGGGAACCCTTTTCGGGAATTCAATTCTCACTATATAATCAAGAGGGATCTCATTTCCAAGGGATTATTCATCCACTAAAATTTCAGAGCTCCTCTCTCCTTCTTATTGCATCCTACAGTGAGAAAGCCTCATTCCAATCTTTCTAACTTTGATCTAATTTACGTATCGAAGTAATGGGATCACGGTGATCATCGGGGAATCAAAGACTTCATCGGACCTCCACACTAGCACCTAGGTTTCAATATTCAGTGTTTCTGCGGACTCTTGAAGCATGTGTGGATAGTCTAGAGGGATTCAACCTCGAATCCTTCAAGAAATGATCACTATAAAGGGGTTTAAATCAAACACACCATCAATATGAATGAGGTAACCATTCATTTTATTTTTTTATTTAGATAAATTCACGTGAGATCCTCAGACTTTACCATAGCTCAGATCGCCAGAAATGATGAAGTTACATTGATTCGATGATGAAATTTTTAAATCTATGGCTCACTGAACTCTACTGCATTCCCCGATACCATCAATTATTATCAGAGTGATTGCATGAATTTTATAATCCAAGAAAAATTAAAATTTCCATAAATTTAAGTCAAGGGATTTGTTTTGATCCCAACATAAAAGAACATGCATCGATCTGATCTCAGATGGCCAAGTTACAGCCATTTGAATTTTTATTTCAGATCAAAACTATTTATTTTATAGGTATACAATTTAATAACATATATATATATAAGTGATTTTTTTTTATTCCAACCAGAATTTTGGTGACTGGAACAATTACAGATGGTATCCAGTATTCCGGTGGTCGGAACTCATCCACCGTTGGTCTTGGCCTCCCTCACATGCGTCGACCCTAGCGGCAGTGCCTTCACCATCCCCATCACACATGGACACCCCAACAGTAACCCCTCCTTCAACACTCCTCTTGACCTCGACCCCCAACGCGAAAACCCCCTATGGTGACCTCCTTCCTGGTCGAATCCAGCAACGCGTGTCCCCAACTGGTCGACCTTAGCCTCTTGTAGATCAGCTGACCTACAGGCCAAGCTGGGTCGGGATGAATCATACCTAACCTATAACAAGCCAAGGCAGGTTATTTCTGATCCAAAATGGGCTAGTGTGGGTCATGCCCAACCTCGACTGGTTCGGGGCCGGTTCTGCCTGACCTCCACAAGCCTCATCCTGGCTTACAAAAGCCCCAAACCCCTTTTAAGGGGTTTTTAGGGCTTGGGGAGTTTTTTTAAAATATTAAAATATTTAATTTAAATTTTGGGAATTAAAAAAGTAATAATAATTTTATAATATCTAAAAATTAATTTAATTTTTGGAATAAAATTAAATTAATTGCGGGACCAAATGAAATAAATTGTGTGAATTAAAATAATCCATTTAATTGTCCTCGACTTGAATTTATAGCATTTTAATTTTTATTGCGCATTTAATTTATCTGTCAAATGGTCTTGAGTAATGATCAATGACTATTTTTATGGGTTCATATTTATTTAATTAATTATTACAAATGTGTGCGATGTATTTTTTGATAGCATGCCCATCATCTTTCTTCACTTTATATGTATAGGGGTTTGTGCGACCATCAGTATAATTCTATATGTATTTTTGCTTCATGATACCCCTCACCTGTATGCAAGTATTTATGTATTATGATGATAACACTATAATATGTAGACCACTCCAAGACAAGGTGGCATCCCAGACAAGATGTGGAAATATTGGACTAAGGTGCAAGGTGTGATATGAGTTAAACCAAACTTGGGTACTTTAACCCTAGGGTTAGTGTTGATCCATTGGATCAACCAATATTAAATGTTCAAGATTATTTAGGTAGTTTATTTAATTTATTCATTGTTTATTATTTTTATGTATATGCATGTTTTCAAGAACACATAAAATAATAAACAAATAATGTAAATATTAAAACAAATAATGACACGATGAATGTTTTCTATTAATGAATTGTTCATTTGTGAGAACACTCGCATAGAATGAACATATAGAATAGGAAATGAATGTATTTGTCAAATAATAATTAAAAACCCTCAAAGTAATATTAAATTGTAACGTCTTACGTTGCTTAAATTTGAACAAAATCGTGTGTACAAGGTGTTTGTTGACCCTAGTTGAGGGTGTCTCCTACTACTGTGGAGTTTTTATAAGAGTGATAGGTTGACTTAACTAAATCTGATAGAAAATAATTAGTCACAGATAGATTTTTACCACTTTAGATGCAATGTGTTGACAGAATAAATGTTATGATTTTGATAATCTGGGACTTCACTCAACAGTTCAAGGAACCGTGAGTCAATGTAGTTTGTCAGTCTAGTTCCTACACTGAAACTCTCCAAGTAATGGCATAGCCATAGCTTGGACTGTGATGATAGATTTCAAGGATCATTTCTACAAAAATACTCAAGCAATAGAGTATTCTGAATTCAATAGCGAGGGATACTAGAGTTCGATAAAATAGTGGGAGACATTTAATGAATTAATCAGTAATGTCTAATTGATAATCAAGACAAAATACTAACTTCTAAATTTATTTGTTATAGATAAAATGGAAATCACCACCACTAATACATTATCACTATGATCAGTTGTAGATAAAGAAAATATCATGATCGACCATAACTTACAGGAGTGGTACAGGTGCTTGTGCATAGTACTATGCCAAGAGAGGAATCTTTTTGTGCTAGAGTCCTCACCTCTAGCTAAGCCCCCTCAAGGAGAAATCAAGATGGATAAATACAAATATAAAAATCATATAGATGATGCACTAGATATATAATGTATCATGTTGTCATTAATGTCTAGTCAACTGTAGAAAATGCATGAGGACAAAGATGCCTACAAGATGTGAACTCATCTCCAAGAGTTATATCAAGAGAGACTGAGATAATAAATGTATGATATATCAAGTGAACTATATAGGTGAAAGCTAGAATATTAGAATCATGTAATCAATATGATTGCATACATTAAGAGACTTAAATCACTTGGGTTCAAGTTGTACCAAAAACTAGAAACTAATCTCATTTTTGCCTCTTTACCACCAAGATTTTTGACTTTTATTGTTAACTAAAATATGAATAACACGAAAAAGTCACTACCATACCTTTTAGCTTTAGTTTTTTAAGATAAAAATTATATGAAGAATAAAAATTCTCTAGTACCTATGGTGAAAAATAGGAATGGAAAGTCTAAGGGGTCTAAGGCTAAACCCAAGCTGAAGACACTGATTCACCATCCTTCCAAAAATCCAAAGATATAAAGGGAGGGAAATGAGTAGCAAGTTGTCTGCTATTCATGTTCCATGAAATTCCATTGGAAGAAGAATTGAATGTGTCATGACCTGACCCAACGGGGCTCAAGCCGCAACTACCCCAAGTCTGCCTCCATAGGCCAGGGGCTGGCGACAAGCGCTGAAAGGCATATCTAACATGGGGAGGAATTTACCTAATGTACATATATGCACACACCCGACCATCTCAATGAAAAAGTGCATAATAATAATAGCAAAAATATGAAACAGATAGAATATAAACCACTATAGGGTGTATAAGAGTACAACAGTGAAAATTGAAAAGTAAAGGGGGAAAATACACATCCAACCAGAAAGATGTCCCAACCTAAAAAAACTAGAAAGTAAAAGTGTTGAGAGATCTCATCTCCTGATCACCAAGCTCTGACCACCATACACAGTCCAATGCACTGGTATCCCTAATCTACTTTGTAGTCACCGTCAATCTGTTCATCGTATGCATAAGACACGACATTGTTGAAATAGTGGGTTCCCTAGACCCAACTATGTAGTAATCTTGATTACCGTATCATGTGTACAGTTAGATATGCATGATGATATCTTACCATTATAGTGCAGACTTTTTCTTTGTCCACTATAATAATGGTAATGTCCAAAGGTTAATTGTCGTGTCAAGAGGTTGTAGCAGATTCTAGGCTATAATGAGAACCTTGAGATACAATGACATTGATCTTAAATATATGTTTTATAGTCTAGATACATCTTACTGACTAGACACAGTAGATGTCTAACTATTAGGTGATGGGGGCTCATAAGCATTGAGACTTCTTCTCATGAAGTTCGCACTTGGTGATCTCTAGTAGTGAGATCATGAGGACAGACCCGTCAATAGGAACACCACATGTTTTGGGTGTCATTGGTTGTTCCTATCTACGGACATCTGTATTGGTCTCCTGACTTGAGACCATTACCAATGTATATCATTTAATTACGTACTTTGATGTAAGGCGAAAACCATGGCAGTAATGTCGTGGCGAGGTAGTTTGTGTCGGGTGCGTCTTTAGTGGTATGACGTTGGTTGAATTGTCAAGAAAGGATTTGTTGCTTCCAAGTTTAGGAAGTTGTATATCTCAGGCCTGGTTGATCAGGATGGTGCCGCCTTCATAAGTCTTTGGCCAAAGTAGCAAAAAGGTAAATCCATCTAGATAGATCAACAAATAATAAATCAAGATAAAGACGATGACACAGGAGTGCATCCTGCTTTATGAGATATTTAATGACAAAGAGACTATAGTACACAGTCGGTGTTCGTAGGATGGTAGTCGTTGCAATGACTATCATTATCTCTTTAGGGGTCATGACGGGTTTCTAGACCCCGCTCTTGGTCTGTGAATTTTATTCACTACTATCGAGATGAGGGCCTAGAGGGTCACACACAACAGCGTATTCAAGAATCTTCACCTATTCAGTTGAATAGGTATATGGACATAGTGGGCCCTACCACGGGGTCCGAGCGTTATCCAAGTTGTCGATCACCAAATGAATTAAATAAATTCATTAATATTTAAGTTACGAATATTTGGGATTGAATTTATTTAATGTATTTATGAGTTTAGTAAATACGAGAAAATATTAATCGAACGAATATTATTTTAATATTCAAGGTTCGTTTAATATTAAGCGGGACAGCGAGTCGAGTTAAAAGGCTCGGTTTTATCACGTAATATATTTTAGATATATTACAAGTATGTGATAAAATATTAAATAATATTGGTGCAGTTTAGTCCGTCGAAATTATTTATTTAGAGAACTTTGATATTAACGGGGGTCGGGGAACCCTACCGGGTATTTATCAACATCTCTATAAATAAGAGAGGAGGCTCTCTCTCTCTTGTATGTGCAATTCACTATTCATTCATTTTCCATAGAATGAAAGTTGAGAGCCTCTATCTCCTCCCACTTCTTAGAGAGAGAAGCACCCGATCCAAGATGCTCGGATCGTGATCTCTCTTCTGCATCGAAGGCTTCTCAATGCGGTGATCGTCGGGACGTCGAAAGCATCGTCGGATCGCCGCGCTAGCACCCGGAATTCAACAATTGGCATTCTAGCAGATTTCTGAAGTGCGTGTGGATGATCTAGAGGGATCCTGCTATGGATCCTTCGTGCAACGATCACCGTCGACAAGTAGCGGTCGACAACGGCTTCGGATATGAAATAGGTATGTTTTCTGTTTGTGTTTGTGCTCTTAATAATCTACACGAGATCCTCGGACCTCTCTGGGGCTCAGATCGTCTGCGACGACAAGTAGCATCATTCTGCTGACGAAAAATTTAAAATCCCCAGCCCACCGGCTTCCGATGCACGCCCTGGAAACCTAACAGTGGTATCAGAGTGATCACGTAGATTTTCTGAGCCAAATAAAATTAATTTTTATAAAATTGAGTAGAGGGTTCAAAAACGGTCTCATCGATTCAGACCGCGCGTCGATCCGATCTCAAACAGCCAAGTTGTGGTCAATTTAAATTTTCGGATTGGATCAAATATGCGGTTTAATCTTGGGCATTAATTTTATTTCATCCAATAGAACCGATCAAGTTTAGATTGGTTCAATGGATGTAATTAGAATTGTGAAAATTATAATTTCCACAATAATTCTATTATTTTAATAATTATTATTTTATTATTAGAATAATGTAATAATAATAAATTATTATTTTATTATAATAATTTTATTATTATTATTTAATTATTAAAGGCTATTTAGCCTTTAGAAATTTGGGAAGAATAGACTTCAAAAGGAAGTCTCCTTTTATAAAAAAAAAATTGCAGGAAGACCCCAAAGGGGGTCTTCCCGCGTGGAGACTCAAAAGCAAGACCCAAGCGGGTCTTGCTGCATCTTGAAAAAACAAAAAAAAAAGAGAAAGGGGAAGCGGTTTCCCGCGTGGAAATAAAAAACAAAAAAAATGGTGGAAGTCGTGGCTAGCCTGGTCGCGGCGTGTCTTCTTCCTCGGGACAGGGCAAAATCAGCTCGGTCGGCCTCTTCCTCTCCTGCCGGACTGGCCTCCTGCCTCGCGAGGGACTCCTCACCCCAGGGCTGCCGCACCTCTCCTACAGAATGGTCAGCCACCCCGTCTCCACCCTGGCGCGACGGCTACAGCCCGAGGACGCCGCCCCTCCGCACTGGCCACCCGCGCTCAGCACGCTGCGCAGCCGGCCTCTCCCGGTCGTCGGCCCTCCCTCCTGCAGCGCTGCATGCACGCCAGCCCTCCCTCCGCACGGACTTGCTCCTGCCGCACCCGGCCTCCCTCGGCCGCACCCTGCCCAGGCCAGGGCTGCCGCCTGCCTCCCGCCCTCCTTCGCAGCGTCGGCCTCACCCAGCGGCTCTTCCCGCCGGCCACCTCGAGCAACAGCTCTGAGCCAGCGCACCAGGCTCTGTAGGGGCCTCCACCAGTCCGACTACCGCATTACGGTAGTTCCACCAGCCAACCCTCCCTGGACCTATGCACGAACCCGCCTAGCGCAAGCTCCGGCAGCACCTCTAGACCGGGTCACCATCCCGGTTCCCGTCTTTCCCGTGTGTGCAGTGGCGCCGCAGTGCAGGACCAGGCTCGAGTACCGTGGTGGTCTCAGCAGCAGGTACCCCTCTGTCGGACCCGCATGCGCAGGTACCACTTCCACACTGTCCGGCGACCATCGCTGCTCCTGCCTCTGGCCGCTAGCCTCTTAGCACACAGGTAATCGGACCGGGTTAATTAATTAATATAATTAATAAATTTAATTTATTTAAATTAATTATTATATTAATTATGGTTTAAAATAAATTTTAATACCCAAGGTTAAAATTAATTTAATTTTTGTAATTAAATTAATTACATGACCGTTAGTTAATTATTTAATTAATTTAATTTTAAGTATTAAAATTAAATTAATTAAATGACCGATAATTAATTAAATTATTTTAATTTATTAATTCATTTAATTTATTTAAATTAAATAACCCTCGTAGTTGCTTTAATGCATTTTAATTTTTTTATCGCGCTTTAATTTTACCCGTCGTCTGGTCTTGAGCATCGACCTTTGTTTGTCTGCATTTATTTATTTAATTAATTAATTATTTAAATGCATGCTATGATTGTAATTATATAAATTATGGTCTGCGCATCGTCTTCTTTTCAGTTAAAATGTATAAGGACATGCATGTCCAATTGATTTTATGTACATTTATACCCGAGTTCCCCTCGCATGCGCGCGAGTACTTTTGTACTTCGGACAAAGACAGCGAGCGACATAGACCTCGCCAAGATGAGGCGGTGTACGATGGTTCAAGACAACACATGGATTCCACCAAGACGAGGTGGTACTCCAAGACGTGACGTCGACCCCACCAAGACATGGCGATACTGCAGAAGACTATCGGACATACATGACAGGGCAAGCTGCATCAAGAGTCAAGCATACGACTCAGGTACGATGCACTTAGGTCGTTTAGATTCTCAAGACTAGTCAGGTAGTGGTTTACCTTTATGCATTTATTTATTATTTTATGCATTTTAGTACAGCTAGAAAATACATAAAATGATAAATAATAAAATGCATAAAGAAGCGACGTTTGATTTCTATTAAAGTTCAATTGTGAGCACGACAACATAGATGAACAAGTTTAATAGAAATGGATTACATTCGTCGAGATAAAACCAATAAAACCCTCAAAGAAAATATTAAGTCACAAACAGCCTTCCATCATTCAAGTTTGAACAAAACCGGGTGTTCGAGGTGCTGATTCATGCCTCAGCTGAGGGTGCCTCTTACTACCGGGGAGTTCTTATTTGTGTGGTGGGTCAACTTAACTAAAATTGCAGCAAAGATATATCCTTACCTAGTTTTTTGTAATTTTAGAGGCAAGCGTTGAGTAAATAATTAAATGATTTTGAAGTTGGGACTTCACTCACCAGATCAAGGAACCGCAAGTTAAAGCGGTTGGCCAGCCAAAATCCTACCTTGGACCCTCCGAGTAGTGGCGTAGCCCTAACTTGTAGAATATGAGGGAGGTTCAGGGATCCTTGCCACTAGAATACTCAAGAGTATTCCAATTCTAGTACAGAGGGTTCCTAGAATTTGAAAAATTAGTGGGAGACATTAAATGATTAAATAATCAGTAATGTCACATTAGGTAATCACATAAAAGTACAATCTGCTAAAGTATATTTGTAGATAATGGAAAGCAATGCCATAATAAAACTGCGATAAACATTGGACAAAGTTAATGTCCAAACAAGCACGAATTTCCTAAATGTAGTATAGGCGCTTGCGCACATTACTATTGTAATGGAAATTCAAGGTGCTTGTGTCCCAACCTGTTAAGCCACCTCAAGAAGCGAGGGTGTAAAACTGTTTGTAGGAGACTCATGAAAAGAAGCATATAATGGTTCTGTCATAATGCTATCATCAACGTCTGATGTTATTTGCGGTCGCTACATCAATACATGGATGATGTTACATGTAGTCTCATCTCCAAGATCCTTTCGAGGAGAAAGTGAAGCAAGATCTGAATGTGATGGTTGCACTCGATTTTTGTAACGTGAAAGACAGTTCATAATCTTTCATTCCATCCCATTTCTTATACCTTTTTACACCCAATTACTCTAGTTTCGTTTAAAGGTACAAATGAACCGTATAGAGTAAGCGCTTCATTACCATTAAGGTAACATTCTCCAAGTAATAAGAATATTGGAGATAACGCCATCTTTTATTCTTATAGAGAATATATTGAAAGACAATACAGAAAGGCCTGTGGAAAGTTATGCCAAAGGCACCTTTGTCATGTCCTTCAAAGAAAAGTCATTGGTTATTTAACAAGAGCTTATTTGCATCACATAATGAAATGAGTTCATGGAAGATTAAAAAACTGAAATACAAGAAGCAAGTACCCGCTTCTCGTTCAGTTTATATTCATCAAATAAAAGTATTGTTTTCTCGAATACTTCTTGGGTATTAAAATACAATATGATTTTAACATATATGTATTGAAATACAATAACAAATTAAGTAGAGAAACATTACTAGAAGTAAAGTGTCTTCTCCGAGCAGCTGAGAAAGGGTGATTCCTAAGTCAGCAGTGAGAAACACATAACTTCAAAATTGCCAAGTAATCGATTCAAATTGAACAAGTTGTGGAGTATAACCAAAAACATTTATCTCGTGTGCCCTTTTGTTCATGTCGAGACATTGTTCCATGTTTTGGAATGAATGTTGTTTATGGTAACATACTCAACAAAATAGTTCAGATGTACTTAAATCAAAGGAAATACATGATGAATATAAAATGTAAGACCTATCCAATTGTGGCAAGAAGATTCTTTGTCAAGTAAAACTAAAAGTGGATATCATCAATATACCAAGTATGGTATTTAGGCTCGGCACAGCTAAACACCTATAGTATAATTGACATCTTTAGTTTAGACAAAGAAACCTTTAGAAATAAAGGTATGCCACAAAGCTTCTGAGGTCGGTTCAACACGAGAGTGTGAACTATTACAAAGAAAGAAAGAGGTAAAGATACTTCATAAGTTTCCTTTAAGTCATCAAGGAATAATGAAGTATAAATTTGGTCAGAAGATATGAGTTGCTTCAGATCGGCAGGCCGAAGAATATCTTGACCAAACAATCATCAATCATGATAATGTAGCATGGAGTAATTCCTAAACGCATGTTACCTTATCTGCATCACCATATTGATGTTCATAAAGAGGATCAATGATGAGTATTACATATTAACATTGATCAACAAACATGTAGCGTGGAGCAATTCCTAAACGCATATGTTACACATCAAAGTTATGATGTATGTTGTATCAATGCTTCAACTTGCGGAAACTTCCATCATATTTCAAAATGTGATTTGCAAATAACAGCATAAACCCATAAACAATATGCCAACTAAAATGACAAATGGATTTCATATGAGTCATATTATGATGGAAAATCCATTATGTCATAGGATGTGTTTAGATGCAAAGCGTTTATTCGGATTTAAACAAACTTGCATCAAGTTAAACACGTTGTGCATCTAAATTAATTATCCTAACAGTTTCTTAGGATAAATCCCTAAGATAGAAAAGATGTAGTCAAGTATTAGACTACATTTCTATACAAGGGTGCACATCTCTATTAGAGATAGTGGGAGCTGAATTGACTTAGACTTAGTCAATGCTCGAGATGCACAAATGGTTGGCATAGGGAACAAGTTCCACAGGTACATGTGAAATAGGAATGTTCCAGAGACACATACCGCGTAGGAAGAATAAAACCATGGTGATGGTTTTATAGTCACCACGATCGGTGATAAATTATTCATTAAGAATAATAAATCCTACAAGTAAGAAGTATATGGAAACAAGCTAAGATTGACAAGATCAACTAAAATTCGATAATGGATTCCATGTATCAAATTTCAAAAGGGCTTATAAATTGAATATTGAAGTGGGTATTCAAATGAAATGATACATGGATGGTACAAGTATGGCACCAATAAGGCTCGATTGGTTATACCAAGTCGGTACGCCTAAATATATTAGAATTTTACTTGTCATAGCTAAAATTCTAAGATCTTTTTAATGATCATTGGATGTCAAGATCATCTTTCGTGGAAGGTGTCTATACGATGCAACTAGAAAGAGATTATGACATCAAATGATGCCAATAAGGTTTGAAAGTTACTGAAATCCAATTCTGGATTAAATTAAGCAATAAGATCTTAGAGCATTCATTATAAATGAATCTTTTCCTTGTGTCTACCAAAGGTTAGTGGGAGCGCCAATGTTTTCCAAATGAAATATGTTCGGCAACATATGGAAAACAGATTTTGATCTTACAGTTAGATAAGATCAGGTTAAAAGAAATTCTCCAATGATTGACATCAAGTAGCAACCTAAGTTCTATGGAAAAGTATCCACTCGGGTAGATCCAAAGGTTGCTTGGTCCTAGTCAATCGTACATATAGTGACATTGTATTGAATAGATACAAGTTGGAACAATTCAAGTTCAGAATTGTTACCTATGTCACATTGCTTAATCTCTCCAGGTTAATATGTTCGGATCATGTGTAGAGATTAAAGTTGTGAATTGATACCATATGTTTTATCAATGGATCAATAACATATTACATATTATGTACAATAATTAATACTGCCAGAATATAATTTATTATAGGCAAATTTCAATTATTTCCAGGAGCACTGCAAGTGATGCAGTCAGAACTTTCATCTTGTACTTCGGTAAGTACAAAAGATATGTACCTGGAATAAGGAGAGGAAGGTATACTAGTTATAGTGGGATACATACTAATAATCCTTAGATCAATTTGATCTAGTATCGCAGTTAGGAAAAGGAGATGAGCGATTCAAGCTCATAAAAGCTTATGGTAGCCATACCTACAAATACTGAGTACATTGTAGCTTCTAAAGCAGCTAAGAAGTAGTTATAAATTGCAACGATTTTTCCCAGTTCTTGGATTCGCACCTAGTGAGAAAAGTATTATCATAATGAGAATTATGTTATTCTTACTATCCAAGTTGTCAAGTTATGAAAATGGACAAAAGTAATATACTCAGAGATACCTTATCTTGAGAAGTTTTACACAATCATATGAGGTCGTATATAGCAGATATGCCACACGGAAAAAACGTGGCAGACCCAGCAGTTAAAGCCATTACTCAGCAGAAACATGGTATTTATCATGTGAGTGGCTAACAAGTTTAGTTAGCAAGTTGGCTCTAGTGCAAGTGGGAGTGTTGAAATAGTGGGTGCCCTAGACCCAACTATGTAGTACTCTTGATTATCGTATCATGTGTACAGTTAGATATGCATGATGATATCTTACCATTATAGTGCAGACTTTTTCTGTGTCCACTATAATAATGGTAATGTCCAAATGTTAATTGTCGTGTCAAGAGGTTGTAGCAGATCTCAGGCTATAATGAGAACCTCGAGATACAATGACATTGATCTTAAATATATGTTTTATAGTCTAGATACATCTTACTGACTAAACACAGTAGATGTCTGATAATCAGGTGTTGGGGGCTCATAAGCATTGAGACTTCTTCTCATGACGTTCTCACTTGGTGATCTCTAGTAGTGAGATCATGAGGACAGACCCGTCAATAGGAACACCACATGTTTTGGGTATCATTGTTTGTTCCTATCTATGGACATGTGTATTGGTCTCCTAACTTGAGAACATTACCAATGTATATCATTTAATTATGTACTTTGATGCAAGGTGAAAACCATGGCAGTAATGTCGTGGCGAGGTAATTTGTGTCAAGTGCGTCGTTAGTGGTATGACGTTGGTTGAATGGTCAAGAAAGGATTTGTTGCTTACAAGTTTAGGAAGCTGTATGTCTCAGGCCTGGTTGATCAGGATGGTGCCGCCTACATAAATCTTTGGCCAAATCAGCAGAAAGTAAAATCCATCCAGATAGATCAACAAATAATAGAGCAAGATAAGGACGATGACACAAGAGTGCGTCCTGCTTTATGAGATATTTAATGACAAAGAGACTATAGTACACAGTCAGTGTTCGTAGGATGGTAGTCGTTGCAATGACTATCCTTATCTCTTTAGGGGCCATGACGGGTTGTTAGACCCCGCTCTTGGTCTGTGAATTTTATTCACTGCTATCGAGATGAGGGCCTAGAGGGTCACACACAATAGCATATTCAAGAATCTGCACCTATTCAGTTGAATAGGTATATGGACATAGTGGGCCCCGCCACGGGGTCCGAGAATTGTCCAAGTTGTCAATCACC
Organism: Viscum album; assembly: GCA_963277665.1. NCBI lineage: Eukaryota > Viridiplantae > Streptophyta > Magnoliopsida > Santalales > Viscaceae > Viscum > Viscum album. Next base: position 1,616,812,112 of record OY728129.1, read on the forward strand.
AAATAAATTAAATAAATTCATTAATATTCAAGTTATGAATATTTGGGATTGAATTTATTTAATTTATTTATGAGTTTAGTAAATACGATAAAATATTAATCAAACGAATATTATTTTAATATTCAAGGTTCGTTTAATATTAAGCGGGACAGTGAGTCGAGTTAAAAGGCTCAGTTTTATCATGTAATATATTTTAGATATATTAAAAGTATGTGATAAAATATTAAATAATATTGGCACAGTTTAGTCCGTCAAAATTATTTATTTAGAGAACGTTGATATTAACGGGGGTCGGGGAACCCTACCAGGTATTTATCAACATCTCTATAAATAAGAGAGGAGGCTCTCTCTCTTGTGTGTGCAATTCACTATTCATTCATTTTCCATAGAATGAAAGTTGAGAGCTTCTCTCTCCTCCCGCTTCTTAGAGATAGAAGCACTTGATCCAAGATGCTCGGATCATGATCTATCTTCTGCATCGAAGGCTTCTCGATGCGGTGATCGTCGGGATGTCGAAAGCATCGTCAGATCGCCGCGTTAGCACCTGGAATTCGACGATCAGAATTCTAGTGGATTTCTGAAGCGCATGTGGATGATCTAGAGGGATCCTACTATGGATCCTTCATGAAACGATCGCCGTCGACAAGTAGCAGTCAACAAAGGCTTCGAATATGCAAAGGGTATGTTTTCAGTTTGTGTTTTTGCTCTTAATAATCTATGTGAGATCCTCGGACCTCTCCAGGGCTCGGATCGTCAGCAACGACAAGTAGCATTGTTCCACCGATGAAAATTTTAAAATCCTTGGCCCACCGGCTTCCACTGCGTGCCCTAAAAACCTAACAGACATGTGTGGGAAAAGACCATGTAGGGGTGAGTATATACATACCAGTAGGATGCCCCAAAAGCTGAAGAGGAAGCAGTAAGAGACATGATAGGAATGGATAGAAAAACATCTCAACCTAAAGGAAGAGAATAAACAAAATCCAACAACATGGATACATATATATATATATACATATATATATATATACATATATATATATTATCAAATCAAAAGAAATGCAAACTAGAGATAAGTGGATCTCCATCTCATAGCCCAGTCCATAAAAAGAGTGACATCAATTCCATAAGTCCATCAATGATGCTCAGCATCTCATGAATTTTCCCAGTATAAAACATCCAATTCAAGACACACCTCACCACTATATCACATAGTTGAGGGGCACAATATCTAGGTAGAGGACCCATGCCCTGGTACAACATGAGGGTGACACTCGGTAGATAGCTAGAGGAATAATTCCTTGACTCCACAAGAGGAATCTATTCAGTAGTTAGTAGAGGACCCATGCTCAGCCCAACTAGAGGGTGACACTCTAGAAGTCAGTAGAGGACCCATGCCCTATCCCAATAGGAGGGTGCCACTCAAATAGTAGGTAGAGTAACCATGCCCAACCCAGAAGGAGGGTTCCACTCTAATAGTTGAGGACCTATGTCCTGTCTCTATAGGAAGGTGCCACTCAGTAGATATGTATAGGACACATGCCCTATCCCAATAGGAGGGTTCCACTCTAATAGTTGGTAGAGTACTCATGACCATCCCGACTGGAGGGTTCCACTATAAGTATATATATAGGGAACATTCCCTACTTTGTAGGAGGGTGTCACTCTGCAAATAGGTAGAGGAAACATGCCCACCCTAGCTATAGGGTGTCACTCTAAAGCCCTGGTGATATTGTCTGATCACTGTCATCGTCAGGCATCACCAAAATAAGAGTCATGTTTGGAACATCTTACATTATATCTCAAAATCTACTATAGAATCCACTATCATGTTCTATGTGGAAAAATACTCAGGATAGGCTACTCATAGGTCAAAATATGAGTCTAAACAAAGAATATAGAAGAGGTTGAAGTTCCCTCAGAAGAAAAGAAGGGGTTAACGACATGTGAGGGGACCCACATGACGTGTGGTCCTACTCCATCAGCTGGATGTGTCCCTCCCAATACACATCTCACTGGACATTTGGGGCTATATAGTTTATAGAGGTTCTACACGACATATACAAGCCACCTGGGGTCCTTCCAGTGCTCTCTGGTCATGTATGTGTACTTTGCCTGTGTCTGTGCACTTTGGCACATGGTGTGCGTCTGGCCATGCCCGTGCCCGTGTACTCCTAGAGTACACGTTGAGTTTTCCATCGTAAGACCACATGGACTGTGGGGTCCCACACAGCGTGTGATACTTATAACTTCTCAAAACCCAAGACGTCATAGCCAGGACCCTACCTACCATGTGATCTTCGAACTACATGGCATGTAGTCATGTTTTTCACAGAATCTCATATCTGTGCTCAGGCATTCTAGATTCAACTCCACCACCGCATATCTCACCTCCAACCACCCTAAAATGGTGGATTTATACTCCGACTGGCAATTATGGCCCTCCAGTGTCTGGAAATTGAATCTTGTTCCTTCCCATGTGAACTTTCACACACCATCGTGCCTCTTCTCATCTCTCATCATTTCCATTGGTCTTAGATCTTAAATCCATAAAAAACAATACCCATTATACCATGATTCATCCCCAAACCTATCCTTGATCATTGATCCCTTCATCACCTGTGAACCTGTTGCAAATTTGGGGTTTCGATCTGGCTTGTTCCCGCCCAGCAATGTGGAATCATGAACCTATTGTCTAATGATGATTTATGCAAAGAATAAAGGTAAAAAATTACCACATAAAATTTTTAATCAATCATTGTCCAGTGAACACAAACAGGGATATCCAGGGTGAAAAACAACGAATAATCAATTTAATTTCAATGCATGGGTGCATGTGAAGTCCGATAATTGGCACAAATCAAATGAATGGTTGATCATGATCAAACAATTTAATAAATAAGGGCATAATCCACAAATTGAAGAGTCCCACTTGGATATTGGATCGTTCATCATCAAATAATGCCCTCATCAATGATTGAGAGAAGTAGTTGTGTTCATTGTGCTTCGATCTACCTCGATCGGGAGTCCCGTCGTCGTCGGATCTCGATTTTGCAATGAAGGAGAGGAAGGACATCTCTCGATTCTCCCAGGTTTTATGAGGCTTCCCTGGTCAAATCACCATAGTAGGGGTTTTATAGATGAAACAAGATTAGGTTAATTAATTAAAATAAATAAATGTAATTATTTATTTTAACTGAACGCACCCACCAATGGTCACAATATCAGAATGCCCCATGCCAACCTATTTTAGGTTACGCCTAGGGTAAACATTAAGTTTCAAACTCAACCATGGTCTTGGATTTCTGATCTGAGATTCTGTTTAATAGTTACCTCATTTTCTTTAAGAAACTACATGTGCATAATATAAAATATATTTAATATTTTTATAAAATTAATTTTGGCCACACCGGGCATTAGAATCGTAGTTCATCTCAGCACCTGGCTCTGAAAATATATATAGAAATATTTCAAAGTCTTACAAGGAAAAAATAGGCTCTCTACATCATTCCATCCTTCAATATTTTCATCTCCAAAAAGCAAAACTATACAAAAAAACTTGGGATAATGAGCGTGCATATGGCTCTCCCGCTCTCAGAAGCTCTCCCGCATGCTCCTATACTGCTACAACACACGAACCAAGGGGATGGTCCATCCATGCAAGTTCTTCTCCTGCCAATCCTCAATCACCACCAGGTGCTCCATAATGGTGGCTCTATCCTCGATGTCTAGCTCGCCACACTCAATAACGTGTGTGGGGTCATGCATGTATCTCCTCACACTACTAAAAAACAGACCTTTAACAGTTCTAGTCTTTATCAATTCTAGAAAAAATCATTAATAAAGGGAACATTTACCAGTTCAAAAAAACAATGATAAATTGTACCTTTTATCAGTGCTTTTTTTAGCACTGATAAAGGGTGCCCTTTATCATCACTATGTTTAGCACTAATAAAAGATACCCTTTATCAGTGTTTTATTTTTAGCATTGATAAAGGTCTAAATAAAATGAAATAATTAAAAAATAATAAATAAATAATGAGTTTATTAAAAAAATTATTACAAATTTTATTAATTAAATAATTATTGATAAAAATGAATAAATTGATTATACTATATATAAATTATAAATACTAATAAATAGTATGTATTAAATATATATATATATGGAAAATAAAAATTAAAAAAAATAAAAAATAAAAAATATGTAAATTGAGAAAAATATTAAACATTTTATTAATTAGATAATTATTGATAATATTGATAAATAGTTTATATTAAATATATAGATATATATGAATGTATATGAATATGATTTATATAATACAAAATATTTATTCTTTAGATTAAATAGTCGTATATTTAGTGAAATTGTTTATAACTAAAAATTAATATGAATTAAAAATATTGATTAACTGTATAGGTAATAGACATAATTGAATATCATTTTATTTTTCAATTTAACATAGATCAAACATGTGTTATATTGATTTCACATATACATAATTAATGCATTTTTATATACAACGCACACACACAAAACTTATCCATTTTTACAATATTGTTAGTGTACTTATTTTTAATTTATTCAATTTCACTCATTTTTAACAAGCATGCACTTAAGATTAGATATTCATTAATAATGTTAAAAGTATATTTGTAAAAAAATATTTATAAAAAAAATATTTGTAAAAAAATATTTATAAATAAATATATTTATAAATTTACATTTACTATATTTATAAATTTATATATTTATAATTATAAATAGATAAATATTATTTTTAAAAGTATTTATGTAATTATCAATAAATAATTATATATTAAATAAATATTTAATTATAATAAATTTATTTAAATAATGAATATATTTAATATACTTAATATATTTATATTTATATATATTTATTAAATATACATATAATTATATAAATATATATAATGATATAAATATTATTTGTTAAACATGTTTATATAATTGTAAATAAATAATTATATATTTAAATAAATATAAAATTATAATAAATATATTTAAATAAAGAATATATTTATTATATCTATATTTATATATATTTATTAAATATATATATATACAAAAGACTTATTTATAATTATAATTATAAATCATTTATCAATGCTTAAGTAATAAGCGCTGCTAAAAGGGTTATTTATCATCACTTTTTTAGTACTGATAAAGCTCTATCTTTATTAGCACTAAAAAAACACTAATAAATAACCCTTTTATTAGTGCTTATTACTTAAGCACTGATAAAAGGTATCTTTATCATTTCTTTTCATAAGTGCTGATAAAAGTGTCCTAATCTATTTAAAAAACTCAAACTAATCATGAACCTGTCGCGATATCATATGCTTTCTACATAAGCCACCCACTTTTGGCGCTCCTCCTCGGTGAATCGAAGCTCGAATCAATGTTATAATCAAGGCTCAAACAAATCCAAGGATTAAATTCATGGCTTGAATTATTTAATGGTTGAACAAATCTAAGGCTCGACCGTAAGTCTTTCTCTACTTCCTTTCAAATTTAAGTCTTTCTCTACTTTCTCTTATGGAACTCGGGGCATAAAATATCAATGGTTATGGTTGTGGTGGATGTTGTTTTGAAACTGTGAGTATAGTGAGTTATCTATTTTGGATATTTGTTCGTGGAATCTTTTCTTTTGATACTTGGGAATTTTAGAGTGTGAAACACCTATATTGTGAGCCTTTCTAGCTTCACTTCCAGGCCATACGAGTATCTCCTTCCTTCTCAATTGCAGCTGTGAATTTGTGAGCTACTCTTTTATTTATGTGAAAGTGTGGGTGAATTATGCTTTACTTTAATTGGATAAATAGTGGAGTTAACCATATAGTAAAAGTCCCTTCCCATTTTACATCATCTATATAATTTTGTATGTATCAATTTCCATGGTGGTGGTTGGGTAGCCTATAATATTACTTCTTGCTATATTAAACTAACTAGTTATTTTCATATTTATGTAGTAGAAACTTTAGATAGGGGTTATGTTTTATAGATCTGTTAATTTTTTTATTCCACTTAAATTTCAGAGTGAATTAAGGGTATTCCACTTGGAAAATGTGACCTCATGGGATTCATTCCATCTTGGTAGAGACTATTGTGTATGGGATAGATGTTGCAAGGGTTGGTGTGTTTTTATCCCTTGTTTGTGATATATCTTGTTGGTGTGTATTATTTCTTTATGCCAACTTCTTTATGGACCTCCCTAGAATCTCAAGGATATGGGTCAATGTGTATAAGATGGACTCCCTCCATATGGGTAGATCTAATGTGATGACCTCCCTATAATACTTGGGATGGGTTGGTGTGGTGATATGACATCCCAAGAGTCTTGATATGTTTTTAAATATTTGATATACCATTAATATTAAATGTAATAATTCCATAGTTTGTTGCATCACTTGTTCCAAAAAATAGAATGAAGGTTATCAAATTCTATATATTAGAAATTATTTTTAGGTATTCATCATTTTAGGTCTACATGTATTGGTTCCACCCCTATAAATCTTCGATTACCATCCATGTATATGAAATAACTCTTTATTTATTAAAATGTTTAATCAATACATTTTTATATCTTCTAGTTGATTGAATGAGAGTTTATTATTCTTGTTTATCATATTTGGGTTTCTTATTACTCCTTAATTTCCTATATTATATTTTCATTTGTTTAGAGGATTTAAGAAATGCTTTATGTTTTTCAAACAATAGCTATTATTGAAATTTGTTGCTTCAAACTCATCCCCTATCTCTTTTATAGACAACTGTCATCCTCATCAACTTCAACTCTTGAACAGTTATTATTATAATTTATTTCTTGAGACTCATCCACCATCTCTTTTATGTTTCTTGTACTACTCTAAGCATTATTCATCCCATGGATGAATACTTCTTAGATTATCTGAAGTAAAATAGGTGCATGTCCACGTGAGATAGAGGATGTGTGTCAAACAACAAAATGCAATGATAAATGTCCAGGAGATGAGTCGATGAGGATGACAATTGTCTATAACTATCACCTTTGAATGAATTCAGAGGATAACACCCGCCATAGTGGAGTAATTATTTTCTTAAATTCAATTACTTATTTCCTTCAAAGCATACTAAAATTCTTTGAAACAATCAAATATTGGGTTTCCCTTATTATAATTGTCTATAACTTTCACCTTTGATAATGAATATCTTATGTGTATTTATTTATTTATTGTACAAAATTAATATTTTATGAACCCAATAGGATGGATATGAATCAAAAATCGATGCATTCTAATCATTTGACAAAAGAGTGTGAATATGGAATTAAAGAGTTTATCAATTTTATAAGAGAGAATGCATACGACCCTTCTCAAATCCTTTTTCCATGTTTACATTGTTGTTATTCAAGACAAACTAGTCTGAAAGAGTTGGAAGAACATTTTATTTTTCACAGAATAGATCAGAACTATAAATGTTGGAATAAACATGGGGAAAAACTGGATGTGGACACTGATTGGGGTGATACTGTGTTTTATGGATCATTTTTTATGAATACCAGTGTAAATGATATAATGGAGATCGCATGGAATAAATGACAATGAAAATTGAAGATGAGATTCATGATTTTCCAAAGTTGTTTGAGAAGTTAAATAGTTATGCCAAGAGACCATTGTATACTGGTTTTGCTAAATACACAATGTTGTTAGTTGTATTGAAGCTATATAATTTGAAAGATGGCAGTAGATGGAGTGACACCAGATTTACAGAACTACTTAGTTTCCTGAATGAACATATGATTCTAAATGAATGTTACGTTCAATGGGCATGATCTCTAAAAAAAATACATGCTTCTCCAAATGATTTCATATTGTTTCATAGGGATCATGAATGACTCAAAAAATTTCTTAAGTGTGGTGCATATCGATACAAGAAAAATGAATCAATTCCTTTGAAATATGTATGGTACTTTCCTATCATTCCATGGTTTAGAAAACTATATGAATGTCAGGAAATTGTGAGAAAATTGACATGGCATGCAGATACAAGAATTAAATATGGGAACCTACTTCATCCAATAGATTCTCCTTAGTAGAAGAAAATTGATTACGAGTATCCTGGATTTGGAAATGATCTGAGAAACTTTCATCTTGCATTATCTACAGATGGAATAAATCCTTTTGGTGTACGAAGTAGAACTATCAATACATGTCATATCATGTTGGTAAATTATAACATTCCTCCATGGTTATTCATGAAGCGCAAATACATTATGTTGTATCTTCTTATATATGTACCAAAGAAACCTGGTGGTGATATTGATGTCTATTTAGCTCCATTGATAAAAAAAATTGAAATTGATGTGGGATACAAGTGTTATAATGTATGATGCTCATAGAAGTGAAGAATTCACATTGAGAGTTGTGTTGTACAAGACAATAAATGACTTCCCCGCTTATGTAAATTTATCAGGCTATAGCATTAAAGGAGTATTAGGGTGTCCCATTTATGAAAAATGCACATACTCAATTCGATTGAAACATTCCTTGAAGATTGTGTTTTTATGAAATTGGATATTTTTACCTCAAAAACATAAATACCAATCCTAGATGATAGCATTCGATGGGAATATTGAACAAGGTAAAACACTGTCTCCAGTAATGGGAGATCAACTAAATGATAAAGTAAAAGATATTGACACTTTTTTCAGTAAACCATTTTTGAAAAACCTTTCAAAATCAGGTTGGAAGAAGAGATCAATTTCCTTTAAATTACCATATTGGAATTATTTGTATGTCAGATATTTTATTGATGTCATTCATCTAGAAAAAAATATATTTGATAGTGTTATTAGAACATTACTAAATGTTCCTAGAAAAATGAAATATGGAATCAAGGTTAGGTTGGACTTGATTGAAATGAGGATAGGGGAAGATTTGGTATTGGTGAAGGGTAAAAGGTGGACTTTTCTTCCTCTGGAATCTTACACTCTATCCAAATAAGAAAATTTATAATTTTTCCTTTTCTTTAATAGTGTAAAAGTTCCATAAGGGTATTCATAAAATATCAAGAATGTTGTGTCAATGAATAATTTGAAGTTACAAGGAATAAAATCACACGATTGTTATATTTTGATGTAAGATTTGATTTCTATTTCATTTCATTTCATTCTGCCTAAAAATGTACAATATACATTAACCAAACTTTGCTTCTTTTTCAAATCCATATGCAGAAAAAATTATAGACCCAAGGAAGTTTCCCATCATGAATAAGGAGTTTGTTGTCATATTATGTGAATTAGAGATGTTATTCCCACCATCATTCTTTGATATAATGGTCCACCTAATTTTTCACTTGGTTAGAGAGGTTCAACTATGTGTTCCTGACTATTATAGATGGATGTACCTCATTGAAGAGTATATAAAGATTTTGAAAGGGTGTGTCAAGAATCGAAGTCATCTAGAAGTTTGTATCACAGAATGATATATTGTTGAAGAAGATATTGAATTATGTACTGATTACCTATCAGATGTTGACAGAATCAGTCTCCCAAAGTCTCATCCCAGTGAACACCTTAGGGGAAAAGGGATTTCCAGAAGAGATGTTGTTACAATTACCTTCACAGATCGGGAGAAAGTTCACCTTTACATTTTACATAATAGTGAATATATTGATCTATAAATTGAATCACACAAAAAAATTATTAGATATTTGAATCCATAAAGAGCTTAAGGATGGATATCAAATACACATAATCAACAGTTTATAGGATGGTTCCAAGATCAAATTTATAAGGAGTTATCTGAAAATCTGAATTCAACTACCGAATGACTTCAATGGCTAGCCAGGGGATTGAATGAAAATGTTATATCTTACACTAGTTTTGTAATAGATGGTTATATGTTCTATACAAAAGAACATGATGACTATAGTATGATGCAAAATATTGGTGTTATGCTTGTGGTTGAAGTAATTCAATATTTTCTTCCAAGGATAGAAATCCAATTTATGAAAATATGTTATATTTTGGCATTATCAAAAAGATATATGAGTTGGATTATACATCATTTCACGTGTCAATTTTCTGTTGCAAATGGGTTGACAATATCAGTGTTATGAAATTTGATGAAATGGTCTTTGTGAAGGTGAATTTCAGTATGGAAGGGGGGGAAACAAGCCATTCATAATGGCATCACAAGTAGTGCAAGTATTTTATGTCGTAGATCCAATAAACAAGAATTGCTCGATTGTACTTCTGGAGACTAAAAAAATGTCAGGTCAGATGAAAATTCAATTGAGGATGACCCTTTCATTGGGAGATCACAATAATTTCATGTTATTCCCAATATTGACAATGTCTTGTACATTATAGGGGGATACAAAGAGGGGATTTTTATTCTCAATAGAGGAACCAAAGCCCTAAAACCTTTAAAAAAGAGAGATTTCAATGAGAAGGTAAAAGTTTCTTTTTAATATCCTATGTTTTTTCATCATAATATTATATGTTCTCTACTGAATTAATATAATATAAATTAAATAATCGACTCCAAGTGCTTCTTTTTATTTAAAATCGACATTAATTTTAATAAAAAAGACAACTAACATACTCAAAACTAAGCAAACATATTCATATTGTTTTTATACTTTAGGAAAATAATCCATAAGTCATTTTTTATGTGTAGAAATCATCTGAACCTCAATCTGATGCACGATGTGCCTGATATGACTCAAAGTGTCTGTTATTAGTTTAAAATCAATATTTTAGTTCAAAATCTATCACTCACTGAAAACTGATCAAATTCACTCGAATTTTCTTGATAATTTATGAAAACAATTCATAAGTCATTTGTGATGTGTATTAATTAGTCTCACATCAAACAGATACATTATGTGATTGGTATGATTCAAAGTGTGTGTTTCTAGTTTAAAATGAAATTTTAGTAAAAAGACAAGTGGCATACTCAAAACTGAGAAAAAACGTTTTTATTGTTTTAATACTTTATATCAACAATCCATAAGTAATTTTTGATGTGTAGGAATTAGCCTCACCTTAATCTGATACACGATGTACCCGGTATGACTCAAAGTGTTTGTTATTAGTTTAAAATTGATATTTTAGTTCAAAAACCATCACTCACTGAAAACCGGTCAAACATGATCTGATTTTATTGATAATTTCGGAAAATGATTCATAATTGATTTTTGATGTGTATTAATTGTTCACATGTCAAACCGATACACGATGTGATCGGTATGATTCAAAGTGTGTGTTTCCAGTTTAAAATGATGATTTAGTAAAAAAGAAAAGTGGCACACTCAAAACTGAGAAAATTCATCTAGATTATTTTTATAATTTATGGAAATGATCCATAAGATATTTTTTATGTGTATGAATCAACCGCATATCAATATGATACACTTTGTGCCCGGTATAACTCAAAGTGTTTGTTATCAGTTTAAAATCGACATTTTAGATAAAAAACTGTCACTTACCGAAAAACAACCAAACATGCCTGGATTTTCTTGATAATTTAGGAAAGATATTCATAAGTAATTTTTGAGGTATAGGAATCAGGAACGCATCAAACCAATACACGATGTGATCGGTATGAGTCAAAGTTCGTGTTTCTAGTTTAAAACGACATTTTAGTAAAAAGGGACAAGTGACGTACTCAAAACTGAGAAAACATATTAAGATTGTTTTTATAATTTAGTAAAAATATCCATAAGTAATTTTAGACATGTAGGGATAATCCTCACCTCAATATGATGCACGGTGTGGCCATTATGACTGCAATTGAGTCTTTTTATTTAAAATTGACATCAATTTTAGTAAAATTGATAACTTGCCAACTCAAAACTGATCAAGAGCATTCAGATTGTTTTGATACTTTATAAAAATGATCCATAAGTAATTTAAGACATATAATAATTTGAATAATATCAATCCAACACACGGTGTGACTGGTATGTCTTCAAGTGCATCTTTTTATTTAAACTTGACATCAATTTTAGTAAAATGGATAACTGGCCTACTCAAAACCGAACAAACGCATTTGGATTGTTTTGATACTTTACAAAAATGATCCATAAGACATTTTTTATGTTTAGAAATAATTCTCACCTCAATATGATACATGATGTGACTGGTATGACTCAAAGTGTCTGTTATTAGTTTAAAATCGATATTTTAGTTCAAAAAATGTCACTCATTGAAAACTGATCAAACGTGCTCGTATTTTCTTGATAATTTAATAAAATGATTCATAATTCATTTTTTTTGTGTAGGAATCATTCCAATTTTAATCCAATGTATGATGTGATCGTTATGATTCAAAGTGAATGTTTCCAGTTTAAAATGACATTTTAGTAAAAAAGACATGTCGCGTACTCAAAACTGAGCTAACACATTCGGATTGTTTTGATACTTTATGAAAATGATACATAAGTCATTTGAGACATGTAGAAATCAATTGAACCTCAATCTGATGCATGTTGTGACCAGTATGATACCAATTGAATCTTTTTATTTAAAATTGACAACAATTTTAGTAAAATGGAAAACCCACCTACTCAAAACCGATCAAATGCATTCAGATTGTTTTGATACTTTAGAAAAACGATCCATAAGTCATTTGAGATATGTAGGAATAATATAAATCTCAATATGATACATATTGTGACCATTATGACTCTAAGTGCATCTTTTTATTTAAATTTGACATCAATTTTAGTAAAATGGACAACTGAGCTACTCAAAACTGAGAAAACACATTTGGATTGTTTTGATACTTTACAGAAACTATCCATAAGTCATTTGTGATTTGTAGGAACTATTCGTACCTCAATCTGATATGAAATGTGCCTATTATGACTGCAAGTTTCTATTACTAGTTTAAAGTTGACAATTTAGTTCAAAAACTGTCACTCACGCAGCCACTAGGTTGCGCCTATAGAGATTTTTCTTATACTTATTTAATTAATTTTTATATAAATAATGATTTAATATTAAAAAGAAATGGTTTGATTTGTAAGAATCAACCACAACTTAATTTGATACACAGTATTCTTGGTATTACTGAAATTTTAGTTTAAAATTAAGACTTTCTATTAATTTATTTCTTTATATTATTGCTAACATAAGAATTTTTTTCTTATACAGATGCATTATTTTGCTCAAGTAGGGATTGTTTCTTTGGAAATAGAATGAGTTGGGGTCATGATCAAAAGACAAAGGAACTTTGATGTTTTTGAATGTATGTAATAATTTGTACTTATGTAATTATATAAACTAATGTTTTAAATGTTTATAATATAGTGTTTTTTTCTTGAATTTGTGTTGTAAATTTCATTTCATTTAAATTTTGTATTAGTACTTGATTTTTTTGATATATGGTGGTGTTTTTGGTGTTGTGGTGTGTTGTTATAGTACATTGCATTGGTGTTGTAGTGTGTTGTTACAGAACACTGTAGCAATACCCTTTATCGGTGCTTTTGAAAGCATTGATAAATGTGTACTTTATCAAAACTTTTTTAAGTACTAATATATTCATCCTTTATCAGAGCTTTTGAAAGTGCTAATAAATGTGTCTTTTATTAGTGCTTTTAAAAACACTGATAAAGGTACTCTTTATTAGCACTAAATAAAAGCGCTGATAAAGGACCCATTTATCAGTGCTTTTTTAGCACTGATAAAAGTCAAGGGCTTTTAATCTCGCTGAAGTTTTTAGTGCTTATCTAGCACTAATAAAGGCCATTTTTAGAGTTGTTAAAGGCCTATTTTTTAGTAGTGTTAGCTGAAACATGTGGAAGATGTTGTGCACCCACTCTAACTGTGGGGGTAGGGTGAGGTGGTGAGAAACCTTGTGAACCCTGTTCAATATCTCAAATGGCTAGATGAACCTCAGGAATAGCTTGCCCCCTGGCATAATCTCTACAATCCTCATTGTGGGGAGACTCTTAGGAAAACACTATCTCCCTGCTCGAACTCCAAGGGACTAAGACGTCGATCTGTGTAATATTTTTTCCTACTCTGATTTTTCCTCATCCGATCATGAATGGCATGGACCTTCTTCTTCGTTTTCTATACCAACTTTAGACCCCACAAGAGATGTCTCACTGATCTCTGTCGAGCATAAGGTTGACCTACAGGGTCTCCCATACTGGGCCTCGAAAGGTGTCATGTTGATAGTAGATTAGTAGATATTGTTGTACAAAAACTCTTACAAGTGAAAGTGATCCTCCCAACTCCGACCAAATTCTAACATGCAATCCCTAAACATATCTTCCAACGCCTAGATAGTGTGATCAGTCTACCCATATGTCTGGGGGTGAAAGAACGTACTCATCCTCATCTGGGTCTTGAATGCATCCTATATGCCTCTTCATAACCATAACATGAACCACACATCATGATCGGAGACAATAGTTTAGGGCACCCCATGAAGGTGAACAATCTCCCATACATACATTTGCCCCAAACTCTCTATTGAACTCTTCTCCCTGATAGCAAGGAAGTGCACTGACTTCGTGAGTCGATCAACTATCACTCGGATGGAATCATGGCCCTTCACTGTCCATGGAAGCCCTATCACAAAGTTCATGGATATTTCATCCCATTTCCACTCCAGGATATCAAGGGGCTGCAATAAACCTACTGGAACTTGGTGCTCATCCTTTGCCTACTGACAGGTGAGGCACCATAAAATGAAATCAACCACACTTCATTTCATGTTGGTTCACCAAAACTGCTACTAAAGGTCTTTGTACATATTCCCCACACTGGGATGTACATCCAAAGGAGATGTGTGGAACTCTCATATTACCTCCTCTCGCATCTTGACTAGGACCACCATTCATCCCTGTAAAGGATGATGTGATTCCCTCCTTCAGAAAATCCATTGGGTGAATCTCTTGATGATATCTAGTCATGAAAGACCTGAAAGTTGAGGTCTCCCAACTGAGACTCTCTCACACACTGAAGGATTAGAGGAGTCAACACCACCAACTAGAGAAAGACCACACCCTCCTTCTCAACCAAATTTAGCTGTAATGAAGTCAACTGCTCTGAAGCCTCCTACACCAAACAAGCCTAGGACTTCCTGCTAAGGGAATCTGAACCACATCTCCCTTACCTAAAGTATAGAATATCTTGAAGTCATGATCTTACAGGAACTCCAACCAATGTTTTTGTCTCATATTCAAGTCTCTCTATGTGAATAAATACCTAAGACTCTGATGTTATGAAGCGATCTCCCAGAAGATAGTGCCTCCATATCCTTAGGGTAAATATTACCGTTGTCATCTCTAGGTCAAGATTTGCACAGTCCTGCTCGTAGGGTCTCAATTGCCTCAACCCATAAGCGATAACCGCCTGTCATTGCATCAACGCGTAGCTGAGCCCAGCTCCTAAGGCATCGCAATAAACTGCATACTTCACACCCTCCTCTGATAGTCTCAAATGGGATCACTCTTCAACCTCATCCTCAACTCCTCAAAGTCCCTCTAACACTGCTCAGTCCAGGTAAATGGATACCTTTTCCATGTTAGGGCGGTCAAAGGGGTTGCAATCCTGGAGGTGTCTACCACAAACCTCCAGTAGTACCCCACCAAGCCAAGAAAACTTTGCACCTAGGAAACACTCTTGGGTGGCTCCCAAGCAAGCACTCCTTCGATCTTCGCCGGGTCCATGGATAAACCATGCTCAGAAATGACATGCCCCAAAAAGTGAACATTATAAATCTAAAACTGGCACTTCGAGATATTACTATAAAGCTGGTCCTCCCAAAGAAAATATAAGATCATCCTCAAGTGATATGCATGCTCCCCCTCTCACATAGAGTATATGGGTATGTCGTCAATGAAGACAACCACAGATTGGTCCAAGTATGGCTGGAAAACCTGGTTCATAAAATCCATAAACATGACAGGGGTATTCGTCACACCAAAGGGCATCACTAAGAACTCACAGTGTTTGTAGTGACATCGAAATGCCATCTTCAAAATATCAACCTCACAAACCCTCAATTGGTGGTAGCCAGACCTGAGATCGATCTTCGAGAATCATCTTGTGCCTCACAACTGGTCAAATAAGTCATCCACAACATGAATTTAAGATAATTGTGACGGGGTATTTGTGACGGACTTCCGTCGCAAATCATCATTTACAACGGGAGTCCTTCGCAAATACCCCATCACGGATGGTGGCGTCACAAATGGGTTTATTTACGATGATTCATCACAAATAATATTTATTTGGGATGGACAAAGGGTCCGTCGTAAAAGACTTTCGTAAGTTTTTTTAAATAACATTTTGCGACGATCCGTCACAAATGGTTCAAAAAGTTACTTGCGACGAATGACTACATCTATCACAAATAATAAAAAATAATTAAAATTAATTAAATATATATATATATATAATAAAATTAATAAAAAAATTTAAAAATATATATATTTAAAAAAATGTAAATATTAAATAAAATAAAATTAATTTACAAAATAAATATACTAAAAAATAATTAAAATTATTTAAATTATTGAAATTAATTGACATATTAAATATATAGAAAAATAATAAAAACAATATATATATTTAAGAATAATTAAAAAACTTAAAATTAATTAAAATATGTTAAAAACATTAAAAATTTAATAAATTTAAAAATATTTAAAAATCATTACATAAAATTAAAAAAATTAAAACAGACATAAAAGTAATACATCGGTTAAAAAATAACATGTCTCATACCAAATTACAAAAAAAAGTCATAAAAACTTCATAAATCATCAACTATCGTCTGATGGAGAAGGATCACTCGAAGGGCCAAGGGGAGGATCACTCGAAGGACCAGGGGGAGGAAACTCCATACCAACGCCACACGCAAGTCGCCGAATATACTCCACCATCTGCTTATCTCTCAGACGTTGTTATTCACGCTCCTCCTCCCTCTCCTTCTACATCTGCTATATCATCTCATCCTGATCTCTCAACCTCTCCTCATATTATGCAGCGGGCGACAGCGTTGATGAAGACTCTCCACGAGCTCTCTTCATGCTCACTGATGTCATCGTAGATGTACCATAATAACTCGTAGGTGTCAATCAAGAACCAATACCAATCACTCGACCTTTCTCGACACCCTGTGAAGTTGCCTATATCCAAGCTCCCTCATCGAAACCTGAATCAGTAGTGACATATTGTTCAGTATCAACTTTACTCTCTCATGAATAAGATGTTGCAGCCTCATATGTTTATTTAAATATAATAACAAATTAAAATAAAAATAAAATTAATATTCATGACATTTTTAAACAAAACCACTAACCACAATATGGTGCTATCGTTCCCCTACAACTTCTCTTGTATGGGGATCAGTATACATCTTCTTATAAACTGCAAACTCTGTAATAGATGGGTCAGTAGCGGCCTGTATAATATAACAAACATGTTATAGTTAAAATATATATATATTAATAAATAATATCACTTACCATATGTCATCGATTTATGACAAAAGTATAACTCCCAGCCCTATGGGTGACCTCTTGCCTCCCCCAGATCTGACGTCCAGCTGATGATATCCTCTTAAAAGTCTCTCCTAACTAGAAGGAGCACAACCCAACCCATACCTGAGCAGATATATAGTCAAGATGATGGGAGATGCAATACTGATAAAAAATGATAGCACAAGCTTTATCCATAGCTTTCTTTCTGATATTGTGTAGAAACTAACAAAATTGCTCACATATACAAGTATCTCATGCCTCTCGGATAGGATATCTCTGGCTATCAGAAATCAAAGAAAATAAATTCTGCAAGATAATTAAAAAAATATGTTAGTAATTGAATAAATTTTAAAAAATTATATATTATTTAATAACATACAATACAGTGGTCGAACATCTGGTCACGCACGGTGATGGGTACTAAGTCCCATAACACCCATGGCTCGGAAAAATAATTTCTCAAAATCGCACCAGCCTGCCCAATGGCTAAATGAAAAAAACTCTGCAAATTGAAACAAATACATAATAATAAAATTATTATCAAAATTAATACACTTATTTAATATAAAATAAATATATTAAACATACCTCCGTAAACGAGGACCAAAATCAACAAATGGTCATCTCTCTAGAATAGGATCTGGAATCAGTAATCAAGCAAGACCATGCCCCCTCCTAGTAGGTGCACCAACCTGAGGAGGAGAAGTTGAATTGGGCTCATTAACAGGAAGTCCAGCATCAGTGAGAGAATGTAATAGATCATCATGATCATCTCCAGACATCTGAAACAAATATTCTCACTATTAAGATATTGTTAATACAGATATGAAATATAAAAAATTAATAAATTTTAGAATGAAATAATTTTACCTGTAATAGATTGTTAATACAAATATTAAATTTAAAAAACCAATAAATATCATAATATAGTAATTACCTATGACTAAATACCTGAATATAATACATAAATAATTATCTACATCACCATTTTCATCAACATCAATATATTCATCCTCATCTTCAGCATTGTCAACTTCTATATGACTTTAAGTTTCATCATCCCTTATTACTTCATCAAAATTATCTATATCATCAGCCCTTAACTAGGGGGTTTCATCATCGATATTTATATATCATTGGGTAAGAGATATATTTGGGTATGTTTCTTGAAAAATTTCAATATATTGCACTTTCACATAACCATTTTCATTTTCAATAAACCGATTGTCACGCGATTTCATTTTTATGACACTCCACTAGTCCTTCAAATATCTTGAAACATCGTAGTAATTTTAATAGTAAACTTGATCTGTTTTATGTTCCAACATAAATGGTTCATTTGATGTAAGAAGATTGTTATATTTAATTTCAACGACTACATGTCGTAGATGAACTCACAACTACCGATCAGTATGTAACTAATGACATTTAAACATTGTAACATAATTTGGTCCCAGATAACATAACTCGATTATTTCATCTAGTATACCATAAAAGTCAACTTCACTTTCCTTATAATGGTATCCTTTCAAATGAACACCACTATTCATTGATTTCTTTGAGTCTCCAAATATGCATGTATGGAATCGAAATCTATTAACCACATACCTATTATAAGATTTTACCAATTTTGATGGAGGATTTTTTAGCACACATAATCGACTATCAATTTTATTTTCATGTTGTGTTAAATGTAAACAATAAAAATTATTAATAATAGATATCATTGAAAAATTGATTTAATATTCCATCAAAAGAAACTTATCTTACCAGTCTTTAAAAACAATATAAAAATTTTGTTGTCGACATTTTTCAAGAGCAGCAAATTTAATTCGTATAAATTTTTTTTGATATGGTCATCATATCAAAAAAGGTAATGTAAATAAATATATATTTTATAAATATTTAATGAAATAATAAAAAAAAAGTAGTACTTACTACAAAAATCATGTCATTTATTCACAATTTAGTAGAACATAAGTATGAGCTCTGTGTAGTTCTTCATCTATAATTCATCACCCACGATAACTACAAAAACCAACCTCGAGATGATTAAAAACTGACAACTAATGGTATGTGACATCATCAATATTTGTCTCATTGTGACCCATGTGATTATGTTTTGAAGGATATTCTGACTGAAAATAATAAGAGTAGAAATTTGAAATTTTCTTATGCAAGTATGCTTCTGTAATCGACCCTTCAACTGATACTTTGTTATATACTTTTTTCTTTAATTTTTGCATACATCTCTCAAATGGATACATCCATCAGAATTGTACCGACCCTGCACATTTATCTTCATATGGACAATACAATATTAAATATTCCATGGAATCAAAGAAGCTCGATGGGAATACTTTCTCCAATTTACATAAAATTAAAACATATTTTTCAAGAAAACTCAATGCATTATAATCCAATGTTGCTGCAAAAATATCTCAGAAAGAATATGATATTTCGATCAACACATCCCAGATTTCATAATTCAATAGCCCTCTAAGACCAATAGGCAGTAATCTTTCAATTATGACATGACAATCATGACTTTTTAACCTGGTAATATGCCCATTTCTAACGCAATGAGACAAATTAGAAGAATAACCATCTGGTAACCTCAAATATCTAATCCATTGACAGAATAATGAATGGTTTTCTTTACTAAGTGAGTAAGCTTCTTTTGTCTTCATTAATTTGTGTGATCTTTCGTCTTCAAATAATTGAAGTTCAAGACGTCTGCAAATCTATGCAAGATCTAATTTTTCCTTTATATTATCTTTGGTCTTACTAGGTGTGTCTAACATGGTATAAAACATGTTATCAAAAACATTCTTCTCAATATGCATTACATCTAACATGTGATGAATCAACAAATCAGACCAATATGGAAGGTCCCAAAAAATACTCTACTTTATCCAATTATGATCTCTCCCAAAACCATTTATCTTTTAATCATTTGTGGTTGGTTGAAAAGTAACATGAGGTAATGAAAAGAAAATAGATTTTACCTGATTACCTAAGAGCACTGCTAGAGTTGTATCTATTTCAATTTGATATTTTGTAAAATTAATTTCGTTCCTTCAAAAAGGGTGATCTGCAAGAAGAAATCTCTGATGATAGTCAAAATAACTAACCTTTCTCTCATTACCAAGCATAAATGATTTGTTCTTATCCATGCAGTATGGACATGATTTTAGACCATGTGTGCTCCATCTAGATAATATACCATATGTCGTAAAGTCACTGATCGTCCATATTAATGCAACCTTTAATATAAAATTCTGATCTACAGTTATATAATATATAGTCAAAGCGTTGTTCCATAATGAAATTACCTCATCAATTAGTGGCTTCAAATAAACATCAATATTCTTCTTGGATGTCCTTGAATTAATAGTGTCAAATATATATATGTGGATCCTTCATCAACATACAAGGAGGCAATTTGTAAGAAGAAATGAAAACATACCAACAAAAATATTGACTTTCGTAAGCACCAAATGGACAAAAACCATCAGTAGAAAGGCCCAGTCATATGTTACGAGGTTCTGAAGCAAAAGAAGGATGTGTCTGATCAAAAATTTTCCATTAATCGCCATCACATGGATGGTTTAAGCTTTCTGTGATGAAAATATTTGATTTATTTCATGTCATCAATCCAACTCTGTTGCGAGACATAAATAAACATTGTAAACACGGTTTAATTGGAAAATATCCCAACTATTTCATATGAACTCTGGACTTTCCTTATTATGCCTCTTTATACCTCAATTCTCCACATGTTGGAAAATTAACCAAAGATTCATAATCACCATGATATAAGATGTAGTCACTTGAACATGCATCGATCTTCTGATAACTTAAACCCAAATTATGAACCAGCCTTTTACTTTCATAGAAACTTGCGGGTAATGTATTTCCGTCAGGAAAAATGACTTAACCAAAGATAAAATCTAATCAAAACAACTATTAGCCATTACAAAATCTGATTTAATAGCCATAAATTTTGTAACAGCTTCAAGTTTTTTCATATGGCTTCCTGAATATAAGATCTCCTCAGCAGATTTCAACAAATTGTAAAACTAAGAATGTTCTTATTCAAGATTTGGAATATTATTCTAAGATGTTGTTTCAGGAATAGACAAACCGGCTGTCTCATGTATTAAATTCTGAATTTATGGATTTGGAACCAAAAAAATGTATTTTATACTGAATTCTTTTCACCATGTTGATACCAAAAAAATATAATCTTTCCAAAAACTGGAATGCAATAGATGAATTCCAACATTGTTAAATGTTTCAAATATCCTGAGAGCACATTTCTGACATGGACATTTAATTTTTCCTTCAGAAAAAAAAAATCAGAATTCAACGATGCAAATGATATAAAGGTTTCAACACCTTCAGTATAGAAAAGATTTAAACCAGATCCGTTTGGATTTTTGTGATTGTTTATCCAAGCACGATCACGTAATAGATATTGGTGTCTACTTCCTGAATCCATAGTTATCTAAAAAACAACAAGAATAAGAATAATTATTACTGATCATTTTGACTAGTTTCAAATTATTATTATATTTTACCATCTTGAAACATTCTATGGAATATGAGCAGAGTGAGACATTGGGTTAGCACTAGATTATGGGGCCCGTAGAGGTTCAGCGCAGATAAAATAAAAATATTAAAAATATTATATAAGACACATGTTATTTTTTAAAAAATAATAGAATATCTCTCCAATGGTGTCTCGTATGATAAATCAGAGATCATCATTGGGTCCAGGATGTGGGGTTTACCCAAGACACGACATTACATTTGTGTGTGTCAGGTGTTTAGTTACATTGCAGGCAAGGGTAATTAATTTAAATTTTTTATTATAATTTATTATAAAAAGTTATGTATCTTTCAAATGGTGTCTCATATGATGAATTGGATATCACTATTGGGTCTGAGATGTGGGGTTTACCATAGACGAGACATTACATTTGTGTGCGTTGGATGTTTAGTTACATTGTAGGCGAGGGTAATTAATTTAATATTTTTATTATAATTTATTATAAAAAGATATGTATCTTTCAAACGGTGTATCATATGATAAATTAGATATCATCATTGGGTTTGGGATGTGAGGTTTACCCTAGATGTGACATAACATTTGTGAGTGTCGGGTTTAGTGACATTACAAGCGAGGGTAATTAATTTAATATTTTTATTATAATTTATTATAAAATTTTAATATATCTTTCGAACTATGTATCATATGATAAATTGGAGATCACTGTTGGGCCTGAGATGTGGGGTTTATCCTAGGCGCGACATAACATTTGAATTTATAATAAATATTACTAATATTTAACAATTACTCATATTTTTTCTTTTAAAAATTTTGACAAATTTTCATAATTTCCTCATATTTATAAATTATTAATAATATTTTGTAATTAACAATTATATTTACTATGTATTAATAATATTGATAAATTAGTTATTAATTATTATAAATTATGTAATGATTATTATTAATTTAATTTTTTATTAATTTATTAAAAAAATTATTTTTATATATGTTTTTATTTTATTTTTACAAATTATTATTATGATTTTATAATTATCAATAAAATTAACAATTTATTAATAATAAAGACTCAGTAATTATTAAATATTATAAATTATTTAAATTAATACTACATTGTTAATAATTAATATTTTTTACAAATTTTTAATAAGTCTTATAATTGTTATATTTTTTATAAATTCTTACAAAAAATTATCCTAACTATTTTTAACTAAGTTTTTAATAAATATTACATATTTTAAAAAAAATCATAAAACCAATTTTTTAACGTTTCTAATATAAAAAAACTTATAAATAACGTTTAGTTAAAATGTTTTATTTAAATTATTTTTCTCATCATTCTTAAAAAACACTCATTTCTATTTATTTCATACATTATATATATATATATAACACATAATTAATCAAATCTATTTACAACAAATTATTTTTTACACATTTTTTCAAACAAATTAACATATCATATCTATATACATACATATAAACATACATACATATTTACTATTTATTAATAATATTGACTAATTAGTTAGTAATTATTATAAATTATGTAAAGATTAGTATTGATTATTTAAATTATTATTAAATTTTTAATAATTATTATAAATATGTATATCATGATTTCATAATTAATATAAATACATAAAATGTAGACTAACTCTGTTTTAAAAAAATATTCATATCAAATCTATATAAATAAATAAATAAATATATACATATATATATATATTATATATATACATATTCATGTGATAATATATATATATATATATATCAAAAATATTATACGTTTTTTAATGTTTAAATATATGTCTATGTGAGTGTGTGTGTGTGTGTCTTTACATTTTTTTACAACTTATATATATATATATGAAAAACCTTACTCATTTTTTAAAACATTTATATATGTCTGTGTGTGTGTGTCATGATTTCGTAATTAATATAAATACATCAAATATATTCTAACACTTTTAAACAAATATACATATTAAATCTATATAATTATATATATATACACAATAGATCTGAAAGATTTTTTTAAAACATGTATATATACATATTCAGATATAAATATATATTTCTATATATATTACACGACTTCGTAATCAAATATATTTTTACATGTTTTTTTAAATAAATATACATATCATATCAATATATACGTACATATATATATATATATATATCAAAAACCTTAAAAGTTTTTTTTAAAATATGTATATATGTGTGTCTGTATATATATCAAAAAAATTACACGTTTTTTTAAAACTTATATATATATATATAATCGTAGACATTTTTTTCAAAATGATTAAATATATGTATGCGTGTGTGTGTGTGTGTGTGTGTATATAAAACATTATACATTTGTTTAAACCTGATATATATATATATATATATTAAAAACCTTACATGTTTATATATAATCACACATGTTTATATATATATATATATATTCACACGTTAATATATATATATAACCACACATACAAATAACAAAATTAAAAAATTAAAAAAAAACTACAAATCAATTAAAATAAATAGATTAGACATGATAAATAGATAAATTATTAAACCAAATTAGGCATGATTAGCAGATCAGGCATGATAAATAGATAAACAGATCGGGCATGATAAATAGATAAATCACCAGATCAGACATTACATGTTTTTTTAACATGCAGATATTGAATAAAAAAATTGTATTAATCCTAAATACCATATCAGGCATGATAAACAGATAAATTATTAAACCTAGGGTTTTCCAAAATGAAAAAATGAAATAAAATGTATAAAAATCAAAAATAATAAAAATGAAGACAAGAGGAATCCATACCATAGAGAGGCGAACCCGGATCTGTTAAAAAAGTGGAAATGGAATTTGATGAAGCAAAATGGAGGTTGGGTGGTCTGGCGGGCGATTCGGAGGGGTTGTGTCACGGTTGTGTGGGAGAGGGAGAATGATTTTGCGGCATAGTGCAGCAATGTGGTGGAGCGTTGCAGCGGCGCGGTGGTGTGGTGTGGAGGAGAGGAGGTCTGGTGGTGCGAAGGAGGAGAGGAGGGGCAGCGCTATGCGGGAGAGGAGTGGCGTTGTGTGGGAGAGGAGGAAGAAGATGAGAGGAGGAGAAAGGATGGGCCACATAGGTTAAATCAATGGCTTTTTGCGATGGAGTATTTGTGATGGAATTAATGTCGTCACGAATAATCTATCACCAATGAGTTTGACGTTGGGCGAAGGGAAACCCTACCAAAACTATTTGTGACGGACTAGTTTTGTCCGTCACAAATAGTAAATATTTGCAACAAAACACTAATTTCATCGCAAATGGTCTACTTTTGGGGACTATTTATGATGGGTCATTTTTACGTCGCAAATGACATGTCGCAATAAATCGATTTTGTCTGCATGAAGACATACCTGAGACTCTGATGGTCTGAGTAAACCATGAAGCGATCTCCCAGAAGATAGTGCCTCTACATCCTCAGGGTGAGGATTACCATTGTCATCTCTAGGTCATGAGTTGTGTAGTCCTGCTCTTGGGGTCTGAACTGCCTCAACCCATACGCGATAACTTCCTGTCGCTGCATCAACACGTAGCCGAGCCCAGCTCCCGAGGCATCGCAATAGACTGCATAATTCATGCCCTCCTTTGATAGTCTCAAACAGGACCACTCGTCAACCTCAGCCTCAACTCCTCGAAGGCCCTCTAACACTGCTCAGTCCAAGTAAACAGCTGCCTTTTCCACGTCAAGGCGGTTAAAGGGGCTGCAATCCTAGAGATGTCTTCCACAAACCTCATGTAGTACCCCCACCAAGCCAAGAAAACTTTTCACCTTTGACACACTCTTGGGTGGCTCCCAAGCAAGCACTGTTTCAATCTTTGCTGGGTCCATATCTAAACCATGCTCAGAAATGACATGCCCCATAAAATGAACCTCATAAATCTAGAACTAGTACTTCGAGAGATAACCATAAAGCAGGTGCTCCCAAAGAAAATCTAGGACCATCCTCAAGTGACATGCATTCTCCCCCTCTAACGTAGAGTATATGAGTATGTCTTCAATAAAGACAACCACAAATTGTCCCAAGTACGGCTGGAAAACCCGGTTCATCAAATCCATAAACACAGCAGGGGAATTTGTCACACCAAAGGGCATCACCAAGAACTCATAATGTTTGTAGTGACATTGGAATACCATATTCAGAATATCGACCTCATGAACCCTCAACTAATGGTAGTCGAACCTGAGATTGATCTTCAAGAATCATCGTGTGCCTCACAATTGGTCAAAGAAGTCACCGGTCCTCGACAAGGGGCACTTGTTCTTTATTGTGACCCATTTCAGGTGATAATAGTTCATGAAAATATGAAAGCTCTCATCTGCCCTTTTCATGAACAACATTGGAGCTGCCCAGGTGGACACATTGGGCCTGATGAAACCCTTCTCTCAAAGGTCCTCCAACTACAGCTGTAACTCTTATAGCTCAGTAGGGGTCATCTGATATGCCATAGAAGATATCAAAGCGGTCTTGGGATGCAATTCGGTGAAAAAAATCATCTCCCACCTCAAAGGTAGTCTCAGAACTTCCTCAAGGAAGATGTCCATAAAATCCTCCACAACTGAAGGAATCTAAATACCTAAAGAGTCTGCTGCACCAAGGGATACACTCGCCAACTGATGGGTGATGGGATGCAGCCTCATACTTGCAAAACTCACTCATTCTGCCATGTGATCTCTCTCACTCATAAAGGAGAACCTTGTCCCATCAATGCGAAGGAATTTGACTCGTCTGTGGTGATAGTTATTTTGGGCTCGGATTGTAGATAACTGATCCATACCCAAGATGATGTCATAGGGTTCCATCGAGACGACCAAAAGGTCCCACGTTGACCTCTCTCCACCAAGTGATAGCTCGCACTTCCAGCAGATAAAAGATATAGAAGAAGCGTTCCTTGTAGGAACCTCAAGACAAAGTCGTTGGGCTAGCACCTCAACTAGGAGCTCCACCTCTCACACCATGAGTATAGAGATGAAGGAATGACTCACATCTATGTCTATTAATACTGATGAAAAATTAGAATAAACACATATCGTACATCTGATCCTCTCATGTTCTGCTGGGTTGTAAGCCTCCATAGGCTGCAGTTGTCTGTGACACCAACCGCCAGCTCCCTGAGCCTGACATGGGCCGCCTTGTGGTGGTGGTGGAAGGATTTCATAGCGTCATCCACCACCCACATATCCTCCTCCTAGAGCTCCACCTACTCCTTTTCCAGCACCGCCTCCCTGGGGTTTACCCTACCCTCACCTAGGAGATCACTGATCATGGTGTTTCCTCCGTTGTGGCAGACTGTCAGCTATTTGACCGCGCTCCTCGGCATGTCTGGTTGGGCAGCCACCGCCATGTGATCTCCCCCATCACAATCATAGAATCACCCCTCTGGAAGCTACCCTAGTCCACTGTGCTACCCCTGACCACGTGTCCGAACTTGATCCTGGGAAGATCTCCTGCACCGAGATCATATTGGTTGATGTCTACTAGCTGCTGCAAACGACTCAGCTCTGTAATTCCCAATGTCAGCTCCAGCTACCTAGCATCCCTTTAACAGGAATCTCTCTGTCACCAGTGCATGCTCCAACACCCCATTATAGGTGGGAATGCACAAGGGTACCACACTAGCACGTATATCTTTGTGGAGTCTCTACTCAAACTTTTGTGCTCGAAAGTAGTCATCCCGGATCATGTTAAAGGAGTAATGCGTAAGGTCTGTGAACCGCGCTGCATACACAGTCATTGTCATCCCTCCATGCTGCAACTCTAGAAGATCCTGGATCCGAACTGAGTGCAAACAGGAGGGGTAGTACTCCGCATGAAACAGCTGATGGAATTCAGGCCACAAGAGTGTCGACTCGTCCTACATCTGGGTAACAAGACTCCACCAGCACCCAAATGCTCTATGGAAAAGGCTAGCTACCAGCGCAACCACCTGATCCATTGGTGTTCGGATAAGCTTGAAAACTTGGACCACCAAATCTAGCTAATCCTCCGCTGCCTGGGGATCTGGCTCACCTCAGAACCTCAACGGTATTTGGCGCTGGAACTCACGGAGTACGCTAAGCCTACGCGCATCCTCAATCTGCTCTACCGGTATGATCTACTTATCAACAAGTGGGGGTGTTGATACCTATCCACCTGGATGAAGGATCTCATGGGATGGAGCCTAAACTGAGGCCTCATCACTCATCATATCATCATCACAATCCGAAACTGGTAACCTGGATGGATGGTGTCACTTAGGCATCCTGAAAATTTTAATCAAGACGTATCATGGTCATATGAGCATATATATATATACAATGGGGAGCTGACATAAGAAGGACAATCAACAACTCAATCCTATATGATGCATGTATCATTGATCCCTGCAACCAATGTCTCGTAATTCTAAATCGATAAGCAGGTAGTCAAGGTCCAGGTGAATGGATATGTCGGTTTCCCATACTATCATTGGGTTCCTTGGCCTGAGAGTCGCACTCGAAAAACTTTGACATTGTTTCCCTAAGTCCCAACCAAATCCTCGTAAGAAGACTACACCAAACATTGTCCTAAGAAATGAACCATCCTTGGATACCAATTTGTCGCAACCCGACCCAATGGGGCTCGAGCTGCAACTACCCCAAGCTTGCCTCCATAGTCCAGGGGATGGTGAAAAGCATCAAAAGGCATATCTAACATGGGGAGGCATTTACCTAATGTACTTGTACGCACACACCTGACCATCTCAATGCAGAAGTGCAGAGAAATAATAGTAAAAAGATACAACAACTAGAATATAAACCAAGCATGCATAACATCAGGGTGTACAAGAGTACGACAGTGCAAACTGAAAAGTAAAGGGGGAAAATGCATGCCCAACTAAAAAGATGTCACAACCTCACAAAACTGGAAAGTAAAAGTGTTGAGAGATCCTAGCTCCCGATCTCCAAGATCTGACCATTGTACGCGGTTCAATGCACCAGGTATCCCTAAGTTCCTCTGTATTCATCGCCGACCTGTCCATCGTCTGCATAAGACACGACACTTCCGGGAAAATCCCATGCAGGGTGAGTATATACATACCTAGTAAAACACCCTGAAAACTGAAGGAGGAGCAATGAGAGACACGATAGGAATAGATAGACATACAGATCAACCCAAAGCAAGAGAGTAAACAGAATCAAACAACATGGATACAGATGTGTGTGTGTCTGTGTGTGTGTGTGTGTGCTGACTGAAAATTGTTTTTTATTATTATGCAAACACTTTTGAGAAAAAAGTGAGAAACCATACATAACTTCACCACTTCACCCCATCACCGCATCACTGCATCATCACTTCACCACTTCACCACTTCACCAAGGCTTCACAACTAACAACATTCAAGAACAATGGATGAACAATCCATTCCAGCATTCATTCTCAGAACCGGTCTCCTCGAATGCCCACTGGTGTGACCGTCGACACCAGCCCAAATCCACAAACCCGCCGGCAGACTCCAGTCGGAGTTAGACCAAACCTGCAACGTGAGATGAACCCAAAGAGTATATCCACAAAGGTGATGAAGAAACCAGAATGAGGAAGACCAGGCCGTCCGGATGCCGCGCCCTACTCTGCAGACAACTACAGTGCATCCTTGAACCAAAGGACACTCCGTAGAACCAATTTCCACCAGTATGAAACCATCACGATTTCACCTCAATCGGTCGCCGGAACCGAATCCAGAACTCCACATCGACGCCACCACGCACCAAAAAACATCACATAACGAGAACCAAAAAATAAATCCAAGAAAAAGAAGAAATCCAAACCAGAAAAGGGGACCTCTCGAGCAGTATATCATCCTTCATGGTAAACGGGTACCTCCCTGTCGCGAGTCACACACAAAACACTGGCGAGCTCCACCAGAGACCACTGACGCCGGCAAGAAAATGTATCCACTTCTGAGATTCTCCACTATCACCATTGGCATCCCCCTCCGCCGAAGAAATCTCCTGAAGCTTCCTGGAAAATCATGTCGTTCGCACAAGCAAAACCCAAAACCTCCACCGAAACCGACACACACGACCGACCTGGAAGGGGTATTGGATCTGGAATCCAGAGAAAGGTAGGCGCAGAACCTCCACAACAAACCAAACCAGAAAACACAGCAAGGAGAGAACTGAAACCCTAGCACAAAATCAAAGACAAACATGCATGCACCACCTGCACAGAGCCACACCGGAAGAAGACCGCCACAAGGAGCCCACAAATCCACCTGAAGCTCACAGAGGATACATGCAGCTACGACCTCAGACCGCATCAAACCGGATCTCGACCGCAGATTCCACCACGCCACCAAGGAATCCATGCCCACCGAAGATCGCAAGTCTTCGATGTCGTAGAATCCCAATGATGGCTACAACCCACGATGCCACCAAAAAACCCACGAACCCTTGAAACCAAAGAGCCCTAACCTTAAGCGTTGCTGAAATCTGAACTCGAGCCTTGTCATCGCCACAGCAGGGGAAGCACGCCACAATCTAGCTGAGGACTGAGGAGCAGAGCCACAGACAACCGAGATCGGGATGGCGGTGATGGGGAACCCCGGTGCCATGGAGGAGCCCCTTACGGGCTCATCCCATTGTGTGTGTATGCTCAAACCAAAAGAAACTCAAACAAGAGAGAAGGGGATCTCCATCTCACAGCCCAATCCAGAAAAAGAGTGTCATCGGTTCTAGAAGTCCATCAATGATGCCCAACATCTCATGCGTCTGCCCAGTAAAAAACATCCAAGTCAATTCATACCTCGCCATTGTGTCGCACAGTCGAGGGGCACAATCTCTAGGTAGATGGCTCATTCCCTGGTACAATAGGAGGATGTCACTCAGTAGATAGCTAGAGGACTCATTCCCTGAATCCGCAGGAGGGTGCCACTCAAGCAGTCGGTAGAGGACGCATTCCCAACCCAACTGGAGGGTTCCACTCTAGAAGTTGGTAGAGGAATCATGCCTTATCCTAGTATGAGGGTGTCACTCTAGTAGTTGAGGACTCATGCCCTGGTAAAACATGAGGGTGCCACTCAGATAGCATGTAGAGGACTCATGCCCAGCCCAGCTGAAGGGTGCCACTCTAATAGTCGAGGACCCATGCTCTGTCTTCGCATGAGGGTGCCACTCGGTAGATAGGTATAGGACACATGTCATATTATAGTAGGAGGGAACCACTCTAATAGAAGGTAGAGGACTCATGCCCAGCCCAGCTGGAGGGCGTCACTCTATGTATAGATAGAGGACCCATGGTCTGTCTCGTAGGAGGGTGTCACTCTACATATAGGTAGAGGACCCATACCCAAACAAGCTGGAGGGTGCCACTCTAAAACCCTGACAATCCTGTCTGATCATTGTCGTTTTCGGGCGTTGCCTAAAAAAGCATCATGCTTGGAACATCTCACATTGTATCTCAAAATACACTACAAAGGACACCATCTCATTTTTCATAGAAAAACACTCAGGATAGGCTACTCATGGGTCAAAATATGATTCCAAACAAAGGTGATACGAGATGTTGAAGTTTCCTCAGAAGGATAAAAGGGGTACACGACGTGTGAGGGGACCCACACAGCGTGTGGTCCTACTTCGTCATTTGGTTGTGTCTCTATTGATACATGGCTCGCTACCCATGTGGGGCTACATGGCGTGTAAAGGGTCTACGCGGCATGTTTGGGCCACCTAGGTTCATGTTCATGCTCTTTGGCTATGTTCATGTACTTTGCCCGTGTCTGTGAACTTTGGCACATGGCGTGTCTCTGGTCGTGGTTGTGCCATTGTACTCCCAGAGTACACATTGAGTTTTCCAGCACAAGGTCACATGTCATGTGAGGGTCCCACATAGCATGTAATATTTATAACTTTCTGAAACCCTAGCTGTCGCAGCTAGGGCCCTACACGTCGTGTGTTTTTCATACTACACAGCGTGAAGTCGCGTTTTTCAAAAAATCTCATATTTGTGCTTGGGTGTTCCAGATCCAATTCCACTATCACGGATCTCACCTCCAACCACCCGAAAATGGTGGGTTTATACTCCAACTGGCGATTTCATCCCTTCGGTATCCATAAATTGAATCGCGTTCTTTCTCATGCGAACCTGCACTCACTGTTGCGCCTCTACTCGTCTCTCGTCACTGCCATTGGTCTCAGATCTCAAATCCACAAAAAACAACACTCGTTATACCATGATTCATCCCCAAATATGTCCTTGATTGTCGATCCCTTCATTTCCCACAAAACCATTGTGAATTCAGGAGTCTGATTGGGCTTGATCCCGCCCGGCAATGTTGAATCACGACCTTGTGGTCCAACGATGACTTATGCGAAGAATGAAGGGAGAAAAACACCACAAAAAAAGTTTAATCAATCATTGATCAAATGTTCTTGGTAAAAAAAACACGAACGGGGATATCCAGGGTGAGAAACAATGAATAGTCAATTTAATTTCATTACATGGGTGCATGCAAAGTTCGAAAATTAGCACAAATCAAAGGAAGGGTTGATCATGCTCAATCAATTTAATCAATAAGGGTGTAATCAACAAATTGGTGTGTCCTACCTTAAGATTGGATCGTTCATCTTCGAAGAACGTGCTCACCAATGATTGAGAGAAGTCATTGCATTCACTGCACTTCGATCTTCCTCGATTCGGAATCTCGTCGTCGTCGGATCTCAATTCGCCAATGCAGGAGAGGAAGGACGTCTCTCGATTCTTCTGGGTTTTATGCGCCTATCCCTAGGAAAATTACCATAGTATGAGTTTTATAGATGAAATAGGATTAGGTTAATTGATTAAAATAAATAAATTTAATTATTTATTTTAACCGAACAATGGTCACAATATCTGAACGCCCCACGCCAACCTATTTTAAGTCGCGCCTAGGGTAAACATCGTGTTTCGGACTCAACCGTGATATTATATTTTTTATCCGAGATTTTGTTTAAGATTTATCCCATTTTCTTTAAGAAATTATGCGCAAATAATATAAAATATATTTAATATTTTTATAAAATTAATTTCAAGCACACCGGGTCTCAAAATCGCACGTCGTATCAGTTCCTAGATCCGAAAATATATATAGAAATATGTCAAAGTCTTACAAGGAAAAAACATGTTCTCTATAGCAAGGATGGGAAAAAGTAGCAAGGAAACACTTCTACTTTAGGTATTTTTATCATTGAATGCAATCTATATTTATATGTAAGTTGGGTTTTGGATACATCATGTGGCGTATTCATATACAGGAACCAAGTAAGGCAAAAACATGTCTCTATCGAAAGGTTGGGAAAAAGAAGCAAGGCAACGCTTCTACTTCAGGTATTTTTGTCATTGGATGCAATCTATCTTTATATGTAAGTTGGGTTTTGGATACAGCATGTGGCGTATTCATATACAGGAACCAAGTAGATTTCAGAAGATTGCAAAGGGTGAGGTGGATCTCTGAGCCGCTAATAGTGAAAAACTAGCAGCCTTAGCAGTAGGAGATTATCATCTGACATTGCCCAATGGTTTGGTTCTTGTATTAAATAATTGATATTATATTCCTTCAATTATCAGAAATGTAATCTCAATGTTGAGTTTGGACACCATGAGATTTTATTTCAAGTTCGGAAATAAATGTTGTCTCTTTTATAAGGATAACATATGTTATGGTATGGTGCGTCTTAACAATGGATTGTATATACTTGAACTCAAAAACCCTATAATGGAAATCAATGAAAAAACTATCAAAAATAACTCGTATAACACCTCACCTATGGTACTTCGGGCTAGGTCATGTAAGTGAGAATTGTTTACAAAAAATACATAAAGCATGGTTTTTAGACTCAACTGAGTTAAAACCCCTGGATGTATGTCATGCTTATTTACAAGGGAAAATGACCAAAGCACCCTTCACTGGGAAATGAGTAAAATCCACTTAATTACTGGAATTGATTCATACTAGTGTGTGTGGTCCGTTTCTAGTAGAGGAAAGGGGTGGGCTTTCACGATTCATTAATTTTACCGATGACTATAGTAGGTATGGTTATATCTACTTAATGAGGTATAAGTTAGATTCCTTTCATATGTTTAAGGAATATCATCATGAAGTAGAAAACCATCTTGGTAAGAAGATTAAGGTACTCCACTCAGACCGAGGCAGAGTATCTTAACCAAGATTTCATTGATCACTTAAAGGAGTGTGGGATATTATCTCAAATCACTCCTCCTTATACACCTCAGTGAAATGGTGTTAGTGAAAGGAGTAATCGGGCCTTGCTTAACATGGTCAGATCAATGATGATTCAGGCAACTCTTCCATTATATTTTTGAGGATACATGTTGCAGACAGCGGCATATATCTTTAACCGAGTACCAACTAAAGCAACATAAGGGATTCCATATGAGTTGTAGTATGGAAAGAAACTCAATCTGTCACACATATGTGTATGGGGATGCGAGGATTTTTTCAAGACTACACTAAGTGATAAATTAGCATCCCAAAGCACGAAGTATATCTTTATAGGTTATCCTAAAGAAACCAAAGGATATTGTCTATATAACCCTTCAGATGGAAAAGTAATTGTGGCAAGACATGTCATATTTTTAGAAAGGAAACACATTTCCAATGTAAATAGTGGGAGAAATATTGACTTTGATGAAGTTGATGCTCCAGATGCACGAGAGTTGGTACGGGAAGAATCTCCACAAGAGACGGTGGGAGATGAAGATGTTCCCGAGACACAAGTATTATGTAGGTCAACTCAAGATGTTAGAGAACTAGAGTGATATGGTTTTCTTGTCACTGAGTCAAGTGATGCATTACTCTTAGACAATGATGAACCTCTAACCTACAAGGAAGCCGTAGAAGACAAGGATATTGTTAAATGGAAAGATGTCATGCATTCTGAAATAGAGCCCATGTATCAAAATCAAGTTTTGATTTTGGTAGACCCTCTAGTGGATGTAAAACTCATTGGGTGCAAATGGGTATTCAAGAAAAATCTAGATATGAATGGTAAAGTAAATACTTATAAAGCACAACTGATTGTGAAGGGTTTCAGGCAACATCGAGGCATAGACCACGATGAAACCTTCTCCCCGGTTGTGATGTTGAAATCCATCAGAATATTACTTGCAATAGTAGCCTTCCATGATTATAAAATTTGGAAAATGGATGTCAAAACTGCTTTTCTAAATGGGAAGTTGGTTGAAGATGTATATATGACTCAACCTGAAGGGTTTATTAAGTCAAAGAGTGCCGATAAAATATGTAAGATGTAGAGATCCACTTATGGGTTGAAGCATGCATCATAGTCGTGGAATATTCGTTTTGATGATGCCATAAGAGAATTTAGTTTTGTCAAGAACAAAAGCGGGTCGTGTGTCTATAATAAGGTTGGTGGGAATGTCGTTGTTTTCCTCGTTTTATATATTTATGAGATATTAATTATGAGAAACGAAGTGCAAGTCTTACGGTCAGTTAAGACTTAGTTAAATGAATGCTTCTCCGTAAAAGACTTAGGTGAAGCACCCTACATCCTAGGGATCAAGATTTATCGAGATAGATCTCAGAGGCTATTTGGGCTAAGTCAAAGTACATATATTGTTAAGATACTTAAAAGGTGTAATATAGAACAATCCAAAAGAGGGTTGTTGTCAATGTCACGTAGTATCAATCTCTCCAAAACAATGTGACCACAAATATAGGAGGGGATTAAAAGAATGACTAGAATCTCTTATGTCTCGGTAGTGGGATCTATCATGTATGTCATGCTATGTATTAGGTTTGATGTTGGCTTTTCGTTAAACATAGTAGGCAGATATCAAGCTAATCCAGCATAGCTACACGAGGTAGTTGTAAAAACTATCATGAAGTACTTGAGATGTACAAAGGATGTGTTCCAGGTGTATGGAGGATATTGGGAACTAATATTGAGGAGATACACTAATGTTGGTTTCCAGACAGATCGTGATGATCTAAAATCGCAGTCAGACTATGTCTTTTGCCTGAATGGCGGTGCAGTGAGTTGTGGAAGCTCGAAGCAACCTGTGGTCATCGATTCTACAACAGAATGTGAGTATAGTGCAGCTTCTGGTGCGGCTAAGGAAGTAGTTTGGATACACAGTTTTGTCTCAGACATTGGTTTTGTGCCTAGCAATGCAGACTATGTTCCGGTTTATTGTGATTATACTGCAATAGTGGTGCTTGCCAAGGATTCCAGATCATACCAGAGGACAAAGCATATACTTCAAAAGTTTCATCTCTTAAGGGATTTTACTCATAGAGGTGAAGTCGCATTTATCAAAGTAGTCATAGAGGATAACGTGGCAGACCCCTAGTTAAAGTCATATCTTAAGAGAAGCATGATTCTCATGTGAGAGCTAGCGGAGTGAGACTTGTTAGCAGTTGGCACTAATGCAAGTGGGAGTGTTGAAACCGGGTGCCCTAGACCCAACTCAAGTATGTACTTTGATTACCATTACATGTACATTGTTTGATATATACATGTGTTGATTATAATATTAATACTTTTGTGTCTACTATATTTATGGTAATGTACTTAGATTACATGTCATATTAAAAGGTTATAGCAGCTCATATGCTATAATGAGAATTTAGAGATACCATGATATTAATTTTGAACATATGTCATATGGTCTAATATATCATGCTAACAGGACACGAATGATGTTTGACCGTCAGGTGTAAGGGGTTCATAAGCATTGAGACTTCTTCTCATGAAGTTTGCATTTGATGATCTTGAGTAGATGAGATCATGAGGACTGGTCTGCAAATAGGAACATTGCATGTTTCATGTGTCATTGGTAGTTCCTATCTGCGAACATGTGTAATGATCTCTTGACTTTAGATTATTATTGATGTATACTATTTGATTACGTACTTTGATGCAAGACAAAAATTGTGGCATTGATGTCGTAGCGAGGTAGTTTGTGTTAGGTGTGACATTGGTGGTATGACATTAATTGAATAATCAAATAGAATTTATCGCTTTTGAAAGGAAGTGATATCTCGGGCCTATATGATCGGGATAGGTTGTCGTTATGTTTTTTTCTTATCTCCTTAAAAGCCTTGATGGATTGCTAGAGTCCACTTCTAGTCCGTGAATAGTATTCATTGTTACCGAGACAATAGTCTAGAAGGTCACACACTTAACGTATTCAAAAGTGAGTTGTGTTCTGATGAATAGAAGTATAG
Source organism: Viscum album (assembly GCA_963277665.1). Lineage (NCBI taxonomy): Eukaryota > Viridiplantae > Streptophyta > Magnoliopsida > Santalales > Viscaceae > Viscum > Viscum album. The sequence continues at coordinate 1,616,849,475 of OY728129.1, forward strand.
GACATAGTGGGTCCCACCACGAGGTCTGAGACATGTTGGAGAATAAACGATTATCAATGAATAAATAAATTCATTATTATTCAAGTATAAAATAATTGGAGTTAGAATTTATTTATTAAAAGTATTCACAAGATATTAAACAAATACATGAAAAAATGTTATACAAACGAATATTATTTTAATATTCAATGTTCGTTTAATATTTGCGAGAAATTATGAGTCAAATTAATGATTCGCTTTTCTCACGTAATATATTTATTATAGATTATAAGTATGTGGTAAAATATAAATGACATTTATGATACAATTAGTTGGTCATAACGTGCCATTTATAGCTTATTTAATAAGCGCTATATATACAGAGGTCGGAGAACTCTTTCTGAGTGTTTAATTCTCACTATATAAGCAAAAGAGGGCTCATTTTCGAGGGATTATTCATCCACTCAAATTTGAGAGGTCCTCTCTTCTTCCCGCATCCTAGATAGATAAATTCTTGCTCTAAACTTTCGATCTTTGATTTCCTTCACGAATCAAAGGAACAAAATCATGGTGATCATCGAAATGTCAAAGACTTGGACCTCCGTGCTAGCACCCAAATTTTGACAATCAGTGTTCTTACGGACTCTTGAAGTGTGTGGACGATCTAAAGGGATTTGACCTCAAATTTTTCGAGCAATGATCGTCAACGAGGTACGACAGTCAAACATGTCATCAATCTGAACAAAGCAATCGTTCATTTTATTTTTGTGCTTAAATAAATTCATGCAAGATTCTTGACATTTACTGAGACTTAGATCACCAAAAACGACAACGTTAAGTCAATCCAGTTAAGTCAATCCAGCGATGAAATTTTTAAATCTCATGTCCACTGACTTCCACTGCGCACCTGATACCATTATTATTTTGTTTAAGGTGTCTCAATGTTGAAACTCTTATTTCCCCTTAACACTGACGTTCTAGCAAGTCATGGGCTGAGTAAGAAATCGAATCAAGAATTGTTCTTTGTGATTCACCCAATTGATGGATACCTTTGTAGATGATAAGCGGTCATTGTAGCACAGGTGTTCGATAAAAGGCCGCCCACTGAGAAACCTATTTCTTCATCTTCCTCCTGAAAGATGGAACAAGGTCAATTGTGGCAACTCTCATCCCACCACCTCATCCCACTTGCTCTTAGCCAACTCTCCTGAATCAGCAATGGTGACCTTCTTCCTGGGTTTGCCACTGTAGGTGCCAGCTCCCCCTTCGATTGCATATACTGCGTCCATCCCTTGAATCACCTTCCCAAACACCACATGCTCCCCATCCAACCTGCCAAAATGAAGCTCCGGATCATCATGATCTACCTGGAGTTTTGAATCTGTGCCACTTAAATTTAAGGACAAATCTGGATTCGGACTAATCCGGATCGAACCAGACAGAGTCTCGAAGGGTGAGGAAACTCTCCCACTAAGGGTCCGTTTGGTACCAAACAGGGCCTTTTCGATAATCGTGGGCCATTTCCTATCCTTCAAACTTTTACAAACAACTGCATCATAGGAGAAACTTTACCAGCTGGTCTTGACTGTAGTGATAAAGAACTGCGAGCCATTGGAATTAGGTCCTGAATTTGCCATAGAAACAACACCTACAAGGATCCAAAATTAGTTTAAGGAGGAACAATTAAAAAATAAAAAATAATGAAGCCCTTGGAATAGGAATTTAAGCTCATAAATCACCAAAGCTGGGAAAAAAAAAGAGGTTAAGGAAATATTAAATGAAAGATTAAGGACCTGGATGTGAGTGTTTTGTTTTGAAATTTTCATCATGGAAGGTTCCCCCATAGATAGACTCGCTCCCTTTTCCATCGCCAGAGATAATATCACCACCCTGGATCATGAACCCAGATATTATACGGTGAAATGGAACCCCCTTGTAGTGGAGCTTTTTTCCACTTGCACCCTTCCCTTTTTCACCTGTACTTAAAATGTGAATGTTTTATACACCTATTTCTAATAATATTCAGACATCCTAAAACAAATGGAGAGCTCAAGAGTACCTGTGCACAAAGCCCTAAAATTTTCTGCAATAAAATTAAAAAAGGGCTTTCAATGAGTATTTCAATAACCAAACAAACTAAAAAAAACATTGATTAAATGAAAACATCCCATCTGGGGCAGCATAAATTTACCACAAGTATTATACACCAAAATGCAATAATAACGTGCTGGAGAAACACGTAAACAAGTTGACATAAAAACTGATGGACACTGTACACAGCCAAGACAACAAAAACTCTTCGCAATAGCAAGCACTTCAAGAACAAAATCAGTTTTTTTTTTAAGGGGTTTGGGTCAGGCATAAATGAATTTAGGTTGTTACCGGATTGGGTAATCTGAAACGAATAATATTTGGGTTGGGTTCAGATTGAACATTTATGAATGTCTAACCCGATTAAAAATATAATGACAATATAAAATATTTCAAATATAATCATAATTAATTTTATAATATATTTTATTCTTAAAATCAACTTAATTTTAAATAACTCAACAAGTTTATAATACATTATTTATTTTAAATGGTTTGAGAGGGTCAAATCATAACATGAATAACATATGTTTCATATTAATTAGATTACTTTTAGTCTAAATGAGATAATTCAATTTGGTCAGGTCATTGAGCTTATGTAAAATTAACTAGTTGGACGTGTCATAATGCAGTTTATGTAGGGCGGCTTAGGGTTGGCCCCATCATAAATGGGTTGGATCCGGCCAAGCAGTTTAATTAAATGGGTTCGGTTACAGTTGATCTTAAATGGATTCATAGGCCGGTCAACCCGACGCGAACCCGACCCGTAAACTCGAATTGCCACCTCTAATAGGTGGTTAATCGGCCAACTCAAGCCCATCTAAATGACCTAGTAGGGGCAATGAAGATGTTGGGGTTGTGAAGCTTCTTCAAGTAACCAAAAGTTAACTCACTGGACATTCAGACTCCGGAAGTTCGCTTCGGTCTTGTCAGAGCAGCGGCAGCAAGAACCTTCAGCATGCAGGTAAGCTTACCGGAAGTCCACAAACTTCCAATGGTTGTGCAGGCTGCTTCAGTTAAGCCGATGGAAGCCTCGATTGAACAGGGAAGTCAACAGATGGCTGACCACAAATGTTTGATGGCGGTGCAACCGGTTTGACCGGCTGAGTGCCTCTATAAAAGGAGGTGAGACCAGCTGTTGATGATGATAATATACCGAACTACGAAAAAGTGTAACACTGGCTTGCGAGATACAATGTTTGCAATTTTTGTAATTTCGGTGATACAAAGAGTTTGCAGTGTTCTCCCATGGACGTAGGACAAAAATCCGAACTGCGTAAATTCTTGTGTCCATTTTACTTTTCTTATTGCTCTTCTTTTGACTTTTGAGTTTTAGTGTGTGAATGGCGTACGTCTCTGAAGTGGTGATTAGGGTGTGAATGAGGAACCAAATTCTGATGCTTCGAGATAGGAAGGGAAGTACCAATAGTTGATTTCAGTCGGTCATACTGTCATTGAGAGATACGGCAAAGTATGAAGGCAAGATTCGGATCAGTCGGTTCAACGGAACTGGCTTTGGTTTCTAGAAGATGCAGATAAAGGACTATCACGTCCAGAAGGATCTTGAACTTCCGTTCGGTGAAAAACCAGATGAGTCCGAGAAAAGAATACCATAGTTGCAATTATGGCGGCTCTGGCAGAAATGTATGAAAAACCAACAGCCTTAAACAAAGTGTTCCTGATGAGATGTTCGTTTAACTTGAGACTATCGGAAGGACGATCATCGGCAGACATGTGAACGACTTTAACATGATCAGCACTGAAAGTGACTTTTGCAGATGATGTATGGGCTATACTATTGTTCTCATCTTTACCGGAATCTTGGGATGGCATGGTAACAGTAGCAAGCAATTCCTATGGTAAGGCTGATCTTGTGTTTGCCGATGTCTGGAATTTGATTCTCAATGAGGAGCTCAGGAGAAGAGAGGTCCAAGTACCTTCCGGTAGTGCACTGAATACTAACGAAAGGGGACGCTCACCTCATCAGGAGAATCGTCCACAATCAAAATAAAAGTCTAGGGAGACGAATCATGGAAAGTTGACTGATCCAGGCCTTGCCTACTGGCATTGCAGTTTTTAAGGACATCTTCAGAGGAATTTCAGAAGCCGCAAGGCGCCAGAAGAACGGCTACCAAAAGTTCAAAATCTGATGGAAGATGGTAGCGATTTACTGAACACTATTCATAATCAGGTGGAGTCATGAGTGGTTGACTCTGGTGCATCCTTCCACTCAACGGCCGATCGTGGATGCATGACAAGCTATGTATGTGGAAGTTTTGGAAAAGTTAGTCCGGCAAATAATGAAGCTTTAGAATTGACCGAAAAGGAAGATGTAAATCTCCAGATGCAGAATGGGAGTATTCTTCGGCTAAAGGGAGTGAGACAAGGCACTACTTTCAACAAAGGAGTCTGAAAGGTGACTCGGGGATCTATGGTTATAGCGTGAGGAGTTAAGGACAAGACTCTTTTATCTGACTGGAAATTCAAATGGGAGTGCAAAGGTCAGAATTTCAGCCTCTGATAATCTGAGGTCTGGCATTGAAGACTTGGTCACCTCAGTGAGAATAACATGAAGGCTCTAACAGGGAAGGACATTCTGAAACTAGATCATACAACTATCAAAAGTTGTGAGAGTTGTGTGCTTGGAAAGCAAAAGAGGGTGTCATTCAACTTGAATGGTCGGAAGGAGGAGCTAGTTCACATGGATGTTTGGAGACCTGCCTCAGTTCAATCCCTTGGAGGATCACGATATTTTGTCACATTCATTGACGACGCCACGAGGAAGGTATGGGTTTATTTTCTTAAAAATAAATATGATGTGTTTGACGCCTTTGTACAGTGGAAAGCCATGATGGAGCTGGAAAGTGGTCGGACATTGTAATGGTTAAAATCTGATAATGGTGGTGAATATAACGATAGCAATTTCTGGAACTTCTGTCGAAAGAAGGGGGGGTTAGGCTTGACAGAACAATACCAGGAACTCCACAACAGAATGGAGTAGAGAGGATGAACCGGACTTTGACAGAGAAAGCAAGATGCATGTGTGTGCATTTCAGCATGCCCAAGGTCATCTGGGCGGAAGCAATTAACACAGCGGCATTCTTAGTCAACAAAAGTCCAACCTCTGAAGTGAGACAAGTCTACCGGTAAAACAGTGGAAGTTTCGCACCTCAAAATCTTCGGTTGCATTGTTTATGCTCAAGTCGATGCGAAGGATAGTGATAGCAGACGGAATGAAGGGGCTGCTGTGTAGGGGAGTGGGCTGCTGTGTAAGTGAGTTGATAGGCTAATAAATAAGGGAGTTTGTTAGGATACAGCTGTGAAGGGATGCGTTAGTCTAGTGTTAGGGGTTGGCACGTGGGGTAGTTTGGTAATATGTGTGGACAGTTGTTAGTAGGTTGGTTAGGCAGTGAGTGGGAGAAATAAATAAAGGAGGGTGTTGCTGGGGTGGGGGGAAATGGGTTGAGTTGTGATTTGACTTCAGCGGCGGAGCTAATCGGTGGGTTAGGCCAAGGACTTGGGAGAGGCGTCTTCAAGAGATTCTCTCCTTCATTTCTTCTTCTTCTCCATCATCTTCTGCTTTTCTTGCAACCCCTGTACGCTGTAATTCTTGGATATATAAAAGTTAACTGTTATTTCTTTCTCTCTCCAATTGATTCCTAACAATTAGTGCTTTCATTGAGAGAAGATTTAGACAGAGAAACTCGAGAAGTGACGCAGTGAGGCAGGCACATTTGATGCAGCAGGGACTCGATCTACTGGTTCTGAAGTTGACGCACTGCTGGTTCTGAAGTTGACACACCAGAAGAAACGCTTCGCTGACGCCGGAAGTCTTTCTTGATCGTACTTGATTGAGAATTTTTGAAGTTTTCATTCTAGCTTGGCCTTCGAAGCAGAAGGGGAAAAACGTCACACAACAACGGATGCACTAGACGCGAGAGATCCTGGTTTGTGTAGTGCAGCTGAGGCGAACGCACTATCTGGAAAAAGATTCTCGATCGTGAATATTTGAGGCTGACGCAGCAGTTATATGCCAGCAAAAGTGGAGTCTGTCGCACAGCAGTAAAAAAAACGATCCACAGAAGCGGAATCTAGTACTAATATAACCACGCGGATGAAGACACGAAAAGCTTTGCTGGAGTTTTTGAGAGTCGGACTCGAACAGATGGAACAAGAACTTGCGGAGCTCAGAAAGTCGAACCTCAAGTCTAGAAAGCAGAACTGTGAGTTACTTGATGAACTGCAACAATTCTTAGACCATGTTCGGCCAGTAGGCGAGCAACGACTGCAAGAGACGTTGAAACGTGCAGAACAGGATGTGGTGTAGGAGCAGATTGGTTCCATTCCAATACAGCCAGTGGAGACGCAAAAGAAACTGCAATTCATGCAAGCACCAACACTAGCTCTTGCTGAGAATTATGTTCTACCACGGCATGCAAAACCGGTGACCAATGTGAAGTAGCAGCGAAGGATGCCAAGCGTAGGATGCCATTGAGCTGCTGGATCAAACAAAGGCAAATGTTGAAATGTCGAGGCGACAAAAATTTCTTGTTCGGACTGAAAGGAAGCTAGAGTTGGTGTTTTCATTCGGATTGAGCATACGGCTTCGGATAGGCAGTGCTGATGCAAAGGATGAGTCAGGAAAGACAAGCAGCAGGGAGCTGCCCGCAACTGCTAGGAGTGGCTGTAGAAGTTGGGGTACGTATTCACAAACCACCACACCAAAAAGAGATTGTGCCGGGGAGGACTGTCAGTTCAATGGCAGCAGGAGAGGCAAAAGACTCTTGGGATATAGCCAACATGCATGATTGAAAGCAATTCTTAAGGATTGAAACTGCTACCGAACAAATTGCATTGTTTTAAAGGCCTCCGCCAGAGCCTCCACCATGGCGTCTTTTGTGGGGCTGTTCCATCCCCGTTTTCGGAAAATTCACCAATTTTTTCCACCTTGAGGACAAGGTGGTATTTCAAGATGATGGAAATGATGGCAAACGAAATGAAGGGGCTGCCGTGTAGGGGAGTGGGCTGCTGTGTAGGGGAGTTGATAGGCTAATAAATAAGGGAATTTGTTAGGATACAGCTGTGAAGGGGTGTGTTAGTCTAGTGTTAGGAGTTGGCACGTGGGGTAGTTTGGTAATATGTGTGGAGAGGTGTTAGCAGGTTAGTTAGGCATTGGGTGGGATAAATAAATAGAGGGTGTTGCTGGGATGGGGGGGAATGGGTTGAGTTTTGACTTCAGCGGCAGAGCTCGGTGGGTTAGGCCACGGCCTTGGGAGCAGCATCTTCCAGAGATTCTCTCCATCATCTTCTTCTCCTTCATCATCTTCTGCTTTTCTTGCAACTCATGTATGCTGTAATTCTTGGATATATAAAAGTTTACTGTTATTTCTTTCTCTCTCCAATTGATTCCTAACAAAGAGATAAGTTGGAGTCAAAGTTCAAAAGCTTGTTTTCTTGTAGGCTATGGAAATGAAGAATTTGACTACCGACTATGGAGTGATGATCAATGGAAGATTATTAGAAGTCGAGATGTAATCTTCAATGAGAAGATCCTATGGAAAGACGGGAACTTGGCTGAATCAAAAGTTGAGGGAAAGAGGTCAAGAACTGAAGTACAAGTTGATCTGGATAAAAGCACCAAAAATTCGCAAATACCGGTGGTTTCAGACATCAGCGCGAATGCACCGAAAATTCGAATAAGGACAAACAACCAGTCCAACGGTACAGGGTTGACACAAACTTCTTCAAACAGATGATGGGGAACCCAAATGTCCAGAAGAGGCAATAACTCTCAGTGACTCAAAGCAGTAGGAGAAGTAGTGGGAGTCTGCCATGGAGGGAGAAATGAATTTCTTAAAGTTGAATAGAACTTAGAAGCTGACCGAACAGCCGAAGGGGAAACGGGCACTCGAGAACAAATGGGACTACCGTTTGAAAGAAGAAGTCGGCAGAAGTAGAAGATACAAAGCATGGTTAGTGGTGAAAAGATTCCAACAGAAGAAAGGAATCAATTTCTCAGAAATATTTTCACCGATAGTAAAGAATACTACAATCCGGAATATGCTGAGCATTGTTGCATCTGATGATTTACATTAGAACAGATGGATGTGAAGACTGTCTTTCTTCATAGTGATTTAGAGGAGGAGATCTACACGAAGAAACCCAAAGAGTTTGACGATCATTGGAAGGAGGGTCTTGTTTGCAAATTGAAGTGAAGTCACTATAGCGTGAAACAAGCACCTCAACAGTGGAACCAGAAGTTTGTAGCTTTCATGGCTGAAGAAGGTTTTACAAGAAGCAACTCCGATCATTATTGTAATCGAAAGTTACGAAATGATGGGCCTTACGACTCTCACTCTACATGGATGACATGTTGCTAGCGGGACTAGAGATTCAACAAATTCAGGAGCTGAAGAGTAAGTTGTCTGGAAGATTTGAAATGAATGATCTTTATCAAGCCAAGAAAATCTTGGGGAGGAGGAGAGGGATCGAAAATATGGAACTCCGATGTTGTCCCAGAAAGAACACATCTGGGAGATCATCAAGAAATCTGGGATGATCAAATGCAACTCTGTCGAAACTCCCCTTGTCGAACACTTCAAGTTATCTAAGGCAAAGGTACCTTCAACGGAATATGAAGTCCGATACATGGTGAAAGCACCATATGCTTTAGTTGTTAGAAGTTTCATGTATGTGATGATATTACGCAGCCAAATATTTCTTTTGCAGTGGGAGTGGTGAGTCAGTTCATGTCTAACCCTGGAAAGGAGCATTGGGAAGTTGTAAATTGGATCATCTGATACTAGGGATCAGTGGATACAGGGGGAAGATGATCCTCTACAAAGTTTGGTTGATGAGGATTTTACTGGTGATTCTGACGCTTAGAAAAGCACAACAGGTTTTGTGTTTACATTTGGCAGAACATCAATCAGCTGGATGTCACGGCTACAACCAGTGGTGACTTTGCCTACAACAGAAGCAGAGTATGTAGCAGCTACAGAGGTCAAAAAGAAGTTTGTATGGTTAAAGTGCTTGATGAAGGAGTCGGATAAAGATTTCGAAGGAGGAACGTTAATCTATGACAGTCAGAGTGCTATCCACCTTGCCAAGAATCTTGCATTTCATGCGACAACGAAACACATTGACCTGAAATTCCATTTCATTCGGAATATGCTGGACGACAAGGTGTTAAAGCTACAAAAGATCGCAGAGAAACAAAATTTGGCTGACATGTTTACGAAGGAATTAGTCCAAGAAAGTTTGAAACATCATTGTACCTCAGTGGGACTCAGAAAGGAGGATGGAGAACACTGCAACAAACACGAAAGAATGATGAGTTCTTTTTCCCAAAGTGTTGAGAGGATGCCAGAGAGATGCCTTGAAGCAATCTTCAAGTGGGAGATTATCAAGATTGTGAAGTTTCTTCAAGTCATCGGAAGTTCAAACTCTGGAAGTTTGCTTTGGTCTTGTCAGAGCAGCGGCAGCAGGAACCTTCAACATGCAGGAAAGCTTACCGAAAGTTCTCAAACTTTCGATGGTTGTGCCAACTAGTTTTTGGGCGTGGTGAACAATCAACTAGCAAGTTCGGTTAAGTCGGTGGAAGCCTCGGTTGAACAGTGAAGTCAACGGAAGGCTGACCGCAAATGTCAGATAGCGGTGCAACCTGTTTGACCGATTAAGTACCTCTATAAAAGGAGGTGGGACCAACTGATGATGATGATATACTGAACTATCAAAAAGTGTAACAATGGCTTGCGAGCTACAGTGTTTGTAATTCTTGTAATTTCGATAATACAAAGATTTTGCAGTGTAGTCCCGTGGACGTAAGACGAAAGTTCGAACCACATAAATTCTCGTGTGTCCGGTTTACTGTTCCTATTGCTTTTCTTTTGACTTTTGAGTTTTAATGTGTGAACGGCGTACGTCTCTGAAGTGGTGATTAGGGTGCGAATGAGCTTCCGAATTCCGATGCTTCGAGACAGGAAGGGAAGTACCGATAGTTAGTTTTCCACAGCATCTATCGGTGGATACAAATTTTCGGTGAACTCAAGGTTCAACGATCCAAAGATTGTATCGGTTTTCCAAACCCGACTTCCCTACAAGGGTTATCAAAGGTTGGTTGACCACACTCGACAACTCGGGTAACTTTCTCACTTCCCTCGGAGTCATATTGATTTCAATTGGTCATACAATCATTGGGAGATATGGAAACGAATGAAGGCAAGATTCAGATCAGTAGGTTCAGTTGAACTGGCTTTGGTTTCTAGAAGATTAGAAAAGGACCATCTCATCAAGAAGGATCTCGAACTTTTGTTGGGTGAAAACCTCAATAAGACGGAGAAAGAAAATTTTGAAAAGTTGGGCAAGAAAGCATTAGGCTTGGTGGGGATGACGTTGGCACAAAACGTGGCCTTCAACATCAGGAATAAGACCACAGCTGCACTTATGGCGGCCCTCGCTGAGATGTATGAAAAACTGACAACCTTAAACAAAGTGTTCCTGACGAGACGTTTGTTTAGCTTGAGGCTATCGGAAGGACGATCATCGGCAGATCATGTGTGCGACTTTAACATGATCAGAAGTCAGCTCGAATCAGTGAAAGTGACTTTCAAGATGATGTATGGGCTATACTACTGCTCCCATCTTTACCGGAATCTTGGGATGACATGGTAATGGCGGTAAGCAATTTCTGTGGTAAGGGTGGTCTTGTGTTCGTCGATGTTCAAAATTTGATTCTCAATGAGGAGCTCAGGAAAAGAGAGGTTCTAGTGTCTTCCGGTAGTGTGTTGAATACTAACGGAAGGGGACGCTCATCTCATAGGAAGAATCACCTAAAATCAGAAGAAAAGTTTACGGAGAAGAATCGTGAAAAGTCGACCGGTCCAAGTCATGCCTGTTGGCATTGCGGTAAGCGAAGACATCTTCAGAGGAATTGCGGAAGCCGCAAGGCACTAGAAGAACGGCTACCGGAAGTTCAAAATTCATTAATGCAACAGAAGATGGTAGCGATCTACTGCACACTGTTCATAATCCGATGGAGTCATGGGTGGTTGACTCTGGTGCATCCTTCCACTCAATGGCTAATTGTGGATGCATGACAAGCTATGTATCTGGAAGCTTTGGGAAAGTTCGTCTAGCAAATAATGAGGCTTTGGAAGTAATCGGAAAGGGAGAAGTAAATCTCCAAGATGCATAATGGAAGTATTCTTCGACTGAAGAGAGTGAGACACATTCCAAGTCTCTGGAGGAATCTCGTTTCAGTGGGACAGTTAGATAATGAAGGCTTTGATAATGCATTCAACATTGGGGTCTGGAAGGTGACTCAGGGATCTATGATTGTGGCGCGAAGAGTTAAGAACGGGACCTTTTATCTGACCGGAAATTCAGATGGGAGTGCAATGGTCGGAATTCCAACCTCTGAAAATCCAAAGGTCTGACATTGAAGACTCGGTCACCTCAGTGAGAAAAACATGAAGGTTCTGGCAAGAAATGGCATTTTGAAGCTCGATCATACAACTATCGAAAGTTGTAAGACCCATGTGCTTGAAAAGCAAAAGAGGGTGTCATTCAACTTGAATGGTCGGAGGCCCAAAGCCCGAAAGCTGAAGCTAGTTCACACGGATGTTTGGGGACTTACCTCGGTTCAATCTCATGAAGGATCACGATACTTTGTCACATTCATTGACAACATCACGAAGAAGGTATGGGTTTATTTTCTTTAAAAAAAATTGATATGTCTGACACCTTTGTACAGTGGATGTGCCTTTGTACAGTGGAAAGTCATGGTGAAGCAGGAAAGTGGTCGGATATTGAAGTGTTTAAAATATGATAAAGTTGGTAAATACAACAATAGCAATTTTTTGAAACTTCTGTCGAAAGAAGGGGTTGGGCTTGAGAGAACAGTACCCTGAACTCCGCAATAGAATGGAGTGGCAAAGAGGATAAACCGGACATTGACATAGAAGGCAAGATGCATGTGTGTGCATTTCGGTATGCCCAAAGCCATTTGGGCGGAAGCAATTAACATGGAAGCGTACTTAATCAACAAAAGTCCAACCACTGCACTGAGACAAAGTTTATTGAAAGAGCTATGGACTGGTAAAACACCATAAGTTTCACACCTCAAAATCTTTGATTGCATTGCTTATGCTCCTGCCATTGCGAATAACAGAGATAAGTTGGAATCAAAGTCAAAAACCAATTTTCTTGCAGGTTATGGAAATGAAAATTTTGGCTACCGACTATGAAGTGATGATCAACGAAAGATAATTAGAAGTCGAGATGTAATCTTCAATGAGAAGATCCTATGGAAAGAGAGGAGATTGGATGAATCAAAAGTTGAGGGAAACAGGTCAACTACTGAAGTGCAAATTGATATGGATAAAAGCACCGAAAATTCTCAAGTACCGGTGGTTCAGACATCACCACGAATGCACCAAAAATTCAATCAAAATGTGCCAGAATGCTCGAGATCTGCGAAAGTCCGAAAAAAAGCTCTGTTGGTAGAGTAATCGATAGCAGGAACACCGAAAGTTCAAGCACCAGAAACTAAAGTTTCGAAGAGTGCATAAACTTCTTTGAGAAGATCTTCTAGAGTCAAACGATCAAACGATCAATCCAACGGTATAGGGTCGACACAAACTTCTTACTTCTAAAGGATGTTACGGAACCCGAATGTCCATAAGAGGCAGTAACTCTCAGTGACTCAAAGCAGTGGGAATCAGCCATAGAGGAAGAAATGAATTCCTTAAAGTCACCGGAAGTTCACTCACCGAAAGTTCGGACTCTAGAAGTTCGCTTTTCTCTTGTCAAAGCAGCGGCAACAGGCATCTTCAACGTGTGGGTAACCCTATCAGAAGTTCACAAACTTCCTATAGTTGTGCAAACTGGTTTTTGGGCACGGTGAACAATCAACCGGCTGCTTCGGTTAAGTCAGTGGAACCTCAATTGAACGGTGAAGTCAACGGATGGTTGACTGCAAATGTCAAATGACAGTGCAACCTGTTTGACCGACTGAGTCCTATAAAAAGAGGTGGGACCAGCTGTGGATGATGATAATATATCGAACTACGAAAAAGTGTAACACTGGCTTACAAGCTACAGTGTTTGCAATTCTTGTAATTCCGGTAATACAAAGTTTGTGGTGTTCTCTCATTGACGTAGGACGAAAGAACGAACCACGTAAATTCTTGTGTGTCCAGTTTACTTTTCTTGTTTCTCTTTTGGCTTTTGAGTTTTAGTGCGTGAATGGCGTACATCTCTGAAGTGGTGATTAGGGTGTGAACAATTCCTAATTCAGATGCTTCGAGACAGGAAGGAAAGTACCAATAGTTGGTTTTTTGCAACACTGTTGAGCTATCGGTGGATACACATTTCCGATGAACTCAAGGTTCATCCATCCAGAGATTGTATTGGTTTTCCCGGGCCAACTTCCCTAGAGAAGATAACCAACAAGAAAAGCCAAGGAAGGTGAAAAACTATATGCCATCCACTGAGTATCACGAGCCAATTGTAACATGTGATGCTTTTCAGCCAAACATGCATCTGCCAGATAATGTAGTACCCGAAGCCAACTAGTCAACATTTTGTAAATGATGTTGTGATGAATAAAAAAAAACCTATATAGTCTACCAACTGTGGCTTGTGGAGCTAATGAATTTTATAAATTATCAGGTCTACTTTGTTCAAGTTATTAAGTAGAATTCTAAAAATGAAAGTTAACGATAGCACGTTTAGAAGTAAAGAATATCTTTTTCACTTAGTAGAAACCCCTTTTTTGCAACAATCAATAAAGGAAAGAAACTACTGCATGTATAGGAAGAAAAAATAAAAGCTCCGCCAGTTTGGCGCAAAAGCAACACATACCAACAGTTTTTGGTACTGTCTCACCATACAATCCAATAACAATTCTGCCTGCAGAAATTAGAATGTGAAGTGGGAAATTATCGTAGATAGAATAGAAATAAAATACAATAGAAAGAATAAAACAGTGCTCCAGGGAAAAAAAATGAAACAGGAACAGTTTTCTTGTTAGATGATAATGGAAGTCTATAACCCATTACTTCAGAAAAGAACAGAACGATGAAATTAAAAGGGATATTGTAAAACACTGATCACTTTTGGGTACAGGAATCAACAATAAACATTTAGAAAGTACATGGTAAAAGCATTGGACAATAGATTGATAGATCAGTAACCAGAGAATAATCCGAAGGTTTCGAGCCACAATACTCAAAATCCAAAATTTATAATCAATGGCTTGAGTTTGTTATCATCTAGAAATGAAGGGAAGCTTTATTTTGCGAACAGCCTTCTATCAAAGTTAACATCGAGGAAATAATTTATCAAATAAACAAAAGTGAAAAATGTCAAGGGTGCCTAAATCAATGCCATCGATCCTTCATAATGGTACGATGATCCAAGGTTCAGTGCACTACAAACGGACCAAAGATGTGTGGAAATAAAACATTCAAAAAGCAGCAGGGCAAGTTACAGATGTACAACGGAGAAAACAATCCCCCACCCCAAGACATTTATTCCTGTTATCAATATAACAGGTTACAAGTTTAAGCTTTACCAATGCGTTGGCTATCGATGTCAACATCCAAGAAAACTCTGTGTGTGATTGCAGGCGCTTCCTCCGCATTTTCCACCACCTAGACAATTGAAGTAAAAGCGAGCAAGAATTTCACTATTAACAGTATCAGATAGGTCAAGTTCATCATAATTTATTATTTGCATAACTCATTCAAACAAACAGCAGCAGTTTCCTAAATAAGATCATCACTGACGCTGCATCCAAATAAACAGCAAGGAATTACAAAGGCGATTAATTATATGAAACAAATCCAGCAAAAAGGTTTCACTTGTCATTCCAACCTAATAAAGCAAGATAGCATGAGCATCAACAGCAATGTGGGAAAACCTCACATCAGTATCAGTAAACAAGCAACAGCCCAATCAGGCGCCGGGGTTCCTCCGCGGTTTCACATCAAGAAATTAATTACGCAAATTAAAATTAGAAACGACAGATAAAATGGAGTGTACCGGCCGCCATATGGTGATAGAAAAGACTAGGATGATAGCGAGGGAAATGATGAGAAGAAGACAGCGAGGCTGAAGAAGAAGCGAGATCCCCGGACGGATCATCTTGGTGCCGCTCGGTGAAGCCTCATCAATGGTATCTCCGTTTCTTCCCAGTAAGTGCACCTCTCTCCACGCATCTCTCTTCTCACGAACCGCTCTCCAGTCAGAATAATTTCTGATACTTCAATAAAGGGCTTTTTAGGATGGCAGCTTTTTTTACGCTTGTTTAACAACTCCAGTCCAGATTCGAGTTTTTTTTAGGGAAAATGGCGATTGAGGATCAAAACAGGTGATTAATGCCCAGTTTGGATCAAAAAATGATAAAATGTCAATAAAAGTCACTAAGAGTGTGAATTTTAAATTGAAATTAGATTTAACTTTAGTCTAAAATACAGCAGGTTCTTAACTGAAATTAAGGACCTCTTTTGGTAATGACCTTTTTTTTAACATACGTTTTTTTGAAAAAATAATCAGTTAAATGGTGGTGAATTGAAAAAAAAAATGCCAAAAATATGTTAAAGAAAGCCTTTGGGTTTTAGGACTCAAAAGTAAATACATTGAAATCTTAATGACTTTGTCAAAAAAAATCAGGTGAAACGGTCCACAACACCAAAAGATGAAAAACAAGCGATCAGGGGAAGCTTGCTATTGGACCTACTCAAACCCGCCAAACGACAACGGTCTCGACTCTCTCAGTTGGGTCGTCATCCTTCCCTCGTGTTTCAGGGAGTTTGGTCCTTCCACACCCAACGACCTTGGGTATCTCAACTCCTTTAGGCGAAAGCCTCCCTCTCCCTACCTTGTGTGATGCAGGACTTCAGGGCATGGATCCTCAGGAGGGTGGGAGTAGGAAATCTTTGTTGCCTAATCCCTTGCCACCTTGGCAAAACACCCAGAATGTGTTGATGCACCAGAATTTCGGACCCACCACGTATCAGCAGCTGTTGAATCTAGGCCCGGAAGCTCTGGAGGTGATGAAGGCCTCTTTCTTCCACGGTACGATGACAACTGAGGGGGTAAATCCGGCTCACATTTTTCAATATGAGGAGGCTCTGTTAGGATTCCCTTCGGTAAGGACTCTTAATCCAATTTTGGATGAACCCCCTCCGGACACATTACTGGTTGAACACAAGCAGCAGGCAACCTGGAAACGAAGGAATAAGTGTCACACTCATACCGAGCTCATCAAAAACAAAAGCCGCAGCAACAAAATATTACACGGAGGGTTGGAGGGTGAAGTTCAACCAAGTAATAAAAAACGTTTTAAGATGTCAGCGAGGAATGAATCAGAATCCTTGAATGAGGCAGATGCTGGCTCAGGCCAGCCCCGCCGGGTGCCATGAAAATCTTCTACTGAAATTGTCATGGGTTTGGCAACCCAAGATCAGTTCGTATGCTCCAACAATGGAGTTACAAGTATTGCCCCGATATGGTCTTTTTGTCCGAGACTATGTTGGAAAGCAAGGACATGAGAGAGATTTCTTTGAAAGTTGGGTTCCAGGATTGTTTCTCAGTCGGTCGGTCAAGCCATGCAGGGGTCTTTGTCTTATGTGGCGAGAGGATCTTGATGTTTCGTTGGTCAGCTACTCCCAGAACCACATTGTCTTCTTGATCCGACAACCTCAGGAATCTGATTGGCACTTTGTGGGTTTTTATGGCTGGTCGGGGTCTTGCGATAAGTGGAGGTCCTAGGAGATGATTAAATCTATCATAAACTTTTTCCAAGGACCTATCCTCTTCAGGGGGATTTCAACGAAATCCTTTATCATCATGAGAAGCATGGAGGAGCCAGGCGGAACAACACTTCTTTGCACCGTTTCTGGGATTTCTTGCTTCAGTCGGGTCTCTCAAATCTTGGCTTTTCGGGGAACCCTTTTACCTGGTTCTGTGGATGTGACCCTAGCTCCATAGTTTCTGAAAGGCTTGATAGGTTTACGGCTTTGAGCGACTGGATGACGATCTTTCTAAGGTATGAGGTCTCCCACTCCCCCCCAGTTTCATTTGACCATTGTCCCAATTTCATCCAGCTGCAGGTCATTCCCCAGGGTGAAAGACCCCCACGGGGCTTTCGTTTTGAATGCATGTGGATGCATAATGATAGATGGAAGGAGGTGGTGGAAGCTGCTTGGTCTTCCTCTCAGGGTCACGTCTGGGAGAAGACTAAATCGGTGGATGAATCTGCAGCGTTGGAGCAGACATAACTTCAGGAGCTTTGATCAGAGAATCCTGAGACTTGAAAAAACTTTTGGGAGGTGCTTCCAACATCCCACTTCTGATTCCGCTTTAGAAGAGATTGTCATTCCAAAAAAACAGCTAGATGAGGCCCTGAGAAACAAAGAAAGTTATTGGTTCTCTAGGTCGAGGGAGGCCTTCATCAAACAGGGAGACCAAAATACAAGGTTTTCCATCAAAAGGCATCTTCCAGAAGAAGAAAGAATCTTATTTCCAAATTGGAGGTTGGGGACAACATTCTCACTTCTAATGAAGCCACTATTCAGGAGTTGATCAGGTCTTTCTTCTGAGATCTCTTTAGATCCGAGGGTAGTACTCGTTCAGGGGATCTTCTAAGCTATGCAGAGTCTTCAGTTTTAGAGGCCATGTCTTCAGATCTTGAGTCGGACATCTCGGGGGAGGAGATTGTGTTAGCCCTTAAGAGCATTCATTCTTTGAAGGCTCTAGGTCCAGATAGTTTCCACACTACATTCTTTAAGCAGTTTTGGCATATTGTGGGTTCATACATCATTGCTTTGATTCGGGGGCTTTAGGACGGCTCCATTGGCATGGAAAAGGTTAATGAGACTCATTGTTTTGATCCCAAAATTTTCTGGCCTAGTGATTTTTTTTGATTTCAGGCCTATCAGTTTATGGAATGTGGTCTATAAGATTTTCTCAAAAGTTATGTCCCGCCACTTGGGGAAAGCACTCCCCTTCATTATTTTAGAGAATCAGATCACCTTTGTTCTGAAGTGACTCATCACTAATAATGCTATTGTTGCCCATGAAATATTCCATTCCATGAAAACTCTCTCTTCCTCTAAGAGGGGGATCGTAGCAATGAAACCGGATATGAAAAAAAATCAGATGATAAGGCGGAATGGGCTTTCCTGGAAGAAGTTGTGAGGAAATTGGGGTTTGGCCCAAAATGGACGAGGGCTATCATGAGTTGCGTCAAAATAGTGTCTTTTCGCATCAAAGTCAACAGCTCCCTTACAACAAGTTTCAAACCATTCAGAGGTTTACAACAGGGCGACCCACTTTCCCCTTATTTATTTCTCTTTGTGGTTGATGTTTTTTCCATCTTTTATCCAAGGCATCTTTGGGGGATCTTATTCATGGGGTTAAGGTTTGTCGACATAGTATTCCCATCACTCATTTATTCTTCATCGATGAATGACTCCTTTTCTTCAGAGCAACTCTTTTGGAATGTTGGGAGGTTCTTTATGTTATTAATGCCTTCAAAAAAAGCGTCGGGCCAACGGGTCAACTTCGCCAAATCAGATATGTCCTTTAGCAAGGGAGTGCATTGTGGATTGAGAGCTTCAGTCGCTGATTTGTGTAATATCAAGGTGGTGGAGAAACATAATAAATAGTTGGGGCTCCCGACAGTTTTTGGGCATTCTAAAAGAGGTATTCTCCTTCATCCTGGATAAAGTGCATAGGAAAATCCAGGGGTGGTCCGGTAAGAATCTATATAGGGCCGGTAAATAGGTCCTCATTAAAGTTGTGGCCCAAGCAGTTCCGCCTTACGGTATGTCTCTCTTCAAGCTCCTAGAATTTCTCATCCATCAGCTCCATTCAGTTTTTTCAAATTTCTGGTGGGGTCGTACTAATGGTAAAAACAACTTACATTGGGTCTCTTGGGAGAAACTTTGTGAACCAAAGGTGTGCGGAGGTATGGGTTTTAGGGACCTGAATTTGTTCAATCAAACTCTTCTAGCCAAACAAGGTTGGAACCTTTTACAGAATCCAGATAGTTTGTGTGCAAAAGTGATCAAAGCCAAGTACTTCCCCCATGGTGACTTTTTATCTTCTTTTATGGGACCTCAACCGAGCTTCTTCTGGAGAAGTGTTTAGGGTTCCAAATGTGTCATGAACTGCATACTTTACTGGAGAATTTCTAACGGGGCTTTGGTTAATGTCTGGAACGACCCTTGGCTTCCTGGTCTCAATGGTTCGAAACCCGTTTCTAAGCCTGCTCTCGGTCATGAATTGGCTTCTGCGAGGGATCTCCTTGTTGGCGATCTTAGTGGTTGGGACTCCCAAAAGCTTAATCTTTGGTTTTCTGAGGCAAAAATAAAATCTATTTTTGAAATTCCCATAGAATATGACTCCGTTCCAGACATGCTATGTTGGGTTGCGGATTTCTCAGGTTGTTATTCAGTCCGATCAGGCTACAGGATTTGTGTCGGGCGTGGGACTGTTGTTGGGCCTTTTGTGCGAAAGTCTCTTTAGAAATTGCAGGCCCCGCCAAAGGCCAAACTTCTTTGTTAGCAAATGTGCAGAGGCATCCTCCCTACCTATTCCCGCCTTGTTGCCCGCCACCTGTCTGAGATCATGCGATGCCCTTTTTGCGGATATAATGATGAATTCAAGTTTCATGCTATTTTTACTTTCCCCCAAGTGTGCGGGTTGTGGTCGACGTTTGCTGTATAAGATGTTTCACTCTGGAGAAGCCTTAGGGAGACTACGCTGGTTGTGGAGGAATGGTTCAATTCGTTGACAGTTCATACTATTGTGCGATTATGCATCTTGGTGTGGATTATGTTGGGGAGAATCCTGGTTCCGGACCGAAAATTGATTGCCAAAAATATTGTGAGAAACCCATCGAAATATGGAAGCGATATGAGCAGAATAAATAAATCAACACGCAAGATTTTTTATCGTGGAAAAACCCTCCCATGCGGAGGATTAAAAAACCACGGGGCAATTCCCAAAATATCCACTATGAATCAGAGAATACAAGAATCCAAGTAATGCCCGAACTTGAATTGCAAATTAGAGAGCGTAGAAAACCTATGTGAAAACCACACCTCGATACGCCTCTGCCTTCTCTCTGATAAACATCCTGCTGACGCCATGTATCAGAAGATCAATCTGTGACAAAATGTCACCCTTCTGTCGATGAAACGTCACTACCTCCGAGATCTTCACCCGAACATGCGTCAACCTCGCACCAGCTTGCGACACCCGAATGATCTCGCTATTATGATGTATCGCTGATCTCCAATCGGGAAACGCCACCTGATCACCGCTATCAAGAAGACTTTCGATACATGTACATGATCATCAATTTCGTAGTCACTGCTCTGCACCTGTCAAACGTCGACACGCCGCACATGCTACCGCCGACGCGGCAACCCCCTTCTTGCTCCTGGTGGACTGCATCTTGAACACCCTGCCAAGAACATCGTCACACATCCAAGATAATTGTGTCATCGTTGTCGTGCCACATGGGCCACCGCAAACGCGGCAACCCCTTCCCGGGTCTCTCTTGCCGGCTACATCTTACTGGCACACCCCTTTTTCTTAAAATATGTTTCCGCATCCTCCTTATATAGACACCAAGTCTATAATGATCAATTAATGCAGTCAACATCCATTATTCCATCCATTAATATTGAGAATTAAATATCTATTAATGTTGGGAGAAAATCCTCAATTAATGGTGATATAAATCTCCCCATTAATAATTTTCCTCTCTCATCAATAAATGTGATGAATCCATCCATTAAGAATTTTCCTCTCTCATCAATAAATGTGATGAATCTCAACAATCTCCCCCTTCATCTCATTAATGAATGGAACCATTCAACAAACTCGGTTAGAAAGAAAATATGTCGGTATCATACCAACCATCATCAACTACAGAAAATATGACGACGTCCTTTTGCACTTCTGATAAAAAATATATCAACTCCCCCTGCAAAAAGAAAATCAAACGTCGAAATCTTCGTCACGTTTGTATCTGCACCATCCTGCTCATCCTGATGAACAAGACAAGAACCAGAAACATCTGGATCCCCCACAATAGTGATTACCACATAATCTGGAGCACCTTCAGGAATAAACTGCTCCCCCTGCTCAACATCCTATGAGTGGACATGTGTATCACCTCTCTTAACCTGTTTTAATTTCCAAACTTTATTATGCTCCACGCACGCATCTGCGATCCTCTTCGAAGCTTCCAAAATCCTCATGTT
The DNA here is from genome assembly GCA_963277665.1 of Viscum album. NCBI lineage: Eukaryota > Viridiplantae > Streptophyta > Magnoliopsida > Santalales > Viscaceae > Viscum > Viscum album. The sequence goes on from OY728129.1 coordinate 1,616,870,831, forward strand.
AAACTACAAGCACAAACGAACCTCCTCTGATACCACTTGTTGGGGAGAATCCTGATTTCGGACTGAAAATTGCTTGCCAAAAATATTGTGAGAAACCAGTCAAAATATGGAAGCGATATGAGCAGAATAAATAAATCAACACACATGATTTTTTATCGTGGAAAAACCCTCCCATGCGGAGGATTAAAAAACCATGGGGATATTCCCAAAATATCCACTATAAATCAGAGAATACAAGAATCCAAGTAATTCCTGAACTTGAATTGCAAATTAGTGAGCGTAGAAAACTTGTGTGAAAACCACACCCCGACACGCCTCTGCCTTCTCTCTGATAAACATCCCGCTGACGCCATGTATCGGAAGATCAATCTGTGATAAAATGTCACCCTTCTGTCGATGAAACGTCACTACCTTGAAGATCTTCACCCGAACATGCGTCAACCTCACACCAGCTTGCGACACCCGAATGATCTCACCATTATGATGTACCGTTGATCTCTAATCGGGACACGCCACCTGATCACCGCTATCAGGAAGACTTTCGATACGTGTACATGATCATCAATTTCGTAGTCACTGCTCTGCACCTGTCAAACGCCGACGCGCCGCACATGATACCGCCGACGCGGCAACCCCTTTCTTGCTCCTGGTGGACTGTATCTTGAACACCCTGCCAAGAACATCGCCACACGTCCAAGATAATTGTGTCGTCGTCGTCGTGCCACATGGGCCACCGCAAATGCAGCAACCCCTTCCCGGGTCTCTCTTGCCGGCTACATCTTGCTGGCACACCCCTTTTTCTCAAAATATGTTTCTGCATCCTCCTTATATAGACACCAAGTCCATAATAATCAATTAATGCAGTCAACATCCATTATTCCATCCATTAATATTGAGAATTAAATATCCATTAATGTTGGGAGAAAATCCTCAATTAATGGTGATATAAATCTCCCCATTAATAATTTTCTTCTCTCATCAATAAATGTGATGAATCCATCCATTAAGAATTTTCCTCTCTCATCAATAAATGTGATGAATCTCAACAGATTATTTGGTTATGCCGCAATACCTTTGTGTTTGAACGCACATCCCTAGATGATAGGATTTGGATTTCTAGAGCCCAGTGTTGGGATTCCCAGTAGATTGATGAGGGGGAGCTACGCCTTCCTTCATCAGTACAGGCTCATCCAGCTAGTTGGATTCCTCCCCCGCAGGGTATTTTCAAGATTAACACTGGTGCGTCGCTTCAAGGCGATAGTTTTGTGGGGCTTGGTGTTGTCATTCGTGATCATTCAGTCTCCCTCATTGCGGACTGACATTCTTCGATTGCTTCATGTGGGGTTCCTATTGTGGTCAAAGACATGGATATTTGTAATGGGTTGAAGTTTGTCTCTTCTCAGGGTTGGAGGAATATCGTGGTTGAATCTGATTGCATGATTATCATCAATGCTTTAGAGGGGTTGATAGCGGCCATCAGCCCTTCGGGTCCATTATTGATTCCATCAGATCTTTGGTTCCACTTTTCTCTTCTTGTGTCTTTTCCTTTGATGGGAGAGAGGGTAATCGTGCGACCCATTTTGTGGCATCCACAAAGAGATGTTGGGGGGCTACTTGCTGGTTCTCTTCTTCCCCCCTGGAGCTTTGTAAGTTGTTTGCAGCTGATATTTAAATCTGTTGTTTTTGTCAATATATATATATATATATATATATATATATATATATATATATATCACAAAAAAATTAGCAGAATTTAACTGGTATTTAATATTCACCATTATTTCCATTAAAGTAGTCACAAATTCTGATATAAACCCTCACTCGGGTCTCCTTTTTATAAGGAGGTTTACCCTAAAAATCCTTTTGGATTTCCAATGTGAGATTCAGGTAATCTCTTTCCTGCACATAATTAATAATATATTATTATTATTATTAATTTTTAATCAATTAATAATAAATATCAATTACTAATAAATAACAATAATACCTAATTAATAATTAACTATTAATATTTACTACTAAATAATAATTAACTAATTTATATTAATAATATTTAAAGCAATATTAATTAATAATATTAATTACTAATTAATATTATTAATAAACAACTAATTAATTACTAGTTAATTAATAATAATTAATAGGTATTAATAAATTAGTAATTAAATAATACATTATTAATAGTAAATAATGCTCATAATAACTAAATAATAAATATATAATATATAATATATAATAATAATTATTATTAATTATTAACTAAAGAATAATTTTAAATATTTATTAGTAATTAATATTTATTATAAATTAATATTGTTAAATAGTAAAAAATATTATTTGATTAATATTTATTAGTGATTAATATTAATTAGCAACAATTATTTAATTAAATAATAATAATTTAATAATAAATAATCAATCATTAATATCTTCATAATTTAATAATTATTAATAATATTTAGTAGCTAAATAATATTTTTAAATATTTATTAGTAATTGAATAATAATTATTATTAATAAATAAATAGTTAGTTAGTTAGTTTTTACTTAATGTTATTAATAAGTAATTAAATATTGCATAATTACTAATTAATCAATAACTAATAATTATATTACTATTTTTAATTATTAGTTACTAGATGATAATTTTAAATATTTATTAGTAATTAACATTAATTAGTAATTAATATTTATTAGAAATTAATATTATTAAATAGTAAATCATATTATTTAATTAATATTTATTAGTAATTAAAATTTATTAGTAATTAACATTTATAAGCGACAATTAGTTAATTAATTAATACTAATTTAATAATAATTAATTAATAATTATTAATTTAATAATTTAATCACTATTATTAATATTTAGTAACTAAATAATAATTTTAAATATCTATTAGTATTTTTTAATAATAATTATTAATGTTAATTAATTAATTAATGCTTAATTTATTAACTAGTAAGTACTATTATTAAAAAGTGAGTAAATATTGCTTAACTACTGATTAATTGATAACTAATAAATATATTATTATTTTTAATAATTAGTCTCTAAATAATGTTTTTAATTATTTATTAGTAATTAATACTAACTAGTAATTAATATTTATTAGAAATTAATATTATTAAATAGTAAATCATATTATTTAATTAATATTGAATAGAAATTAATATTTTTTTATTGGGTGTTTGAGGGTCCAATTACATTCAAACACACAGAGTCCGAAAAGGCATGCCATAACCCCCCCAAAGGGATAACCTACCCATCAAATATTATTTATTTAGTACATGACCCATATACCCAGTGAGCATGAAACCAATTACATGGCCCGAAAGCCCAGTGCAGCGTCATGTCTGCGTCACCCCCCAAAGGATAACCCACCCATTAATCAACAATTAGTAATTTAATAATTTAATCATTATTATTAATATTTAGTAACTAAATAATAAGTAATTAAATATTTCTTAATTACTAATTAATTAATAACTATTAACTATTAATAATCTATTAGTAATTAAATAGTAATTAATATTTATTTATTAATACTTTTTAAAATATTATTAATATAAATTAGTTTGTTAGTAATATTTAGTAGTAAAAGTTAATTGTTAATTATTATTTAGGTATTATTATTATTATTATTATTATTATTATTATTTATTAGTAATTAATATTTATTATTAATTGATTACAAATTATTATTAATAATGTATTATCAATTCTGCGCGGGAAAAAAGGATTTGGATCTCACATTGTAAATCTAAAAGGATTTCCAGGGCAACCCCCCTTATAAAAGATAGCCATGTGTGAGGGCTTGTGTCAAAAATCCGGACTGCTTAAACGACAGTGATACTAGATATTAAATAACTGTTAAATTCTGTTGTTTTTTTTGTTTTATTTATATATATTTATTAAAAAAAAAAAAAAAAAAATACAAACATGTATTGTAACACCCCGAGATTTTATGAAAAATATTCTTTTTAATTTCATTGATGTCTTGTGTTGTACGCTACACCAAAAGGAGCTTTCACAACACACATTCCTGACTTGGCTTGCATTACACGCAATCACGACCTTCCACAATAGCGTGTGTTGTACGCAATACCGAGTTTCGCTAAACAACGATATGTTATATAAACTAGCCTTTATGAATAGTAATACCCACTTTTTAAAATTTAATAAATTTTATCTCTCAAAATGGACTTCATTTTTGGATTCGGAATATTGAAATTAGCCTAGGGTGAATTTTTGGTATTTTTCTGAAAACTTTCAATTTTTGATGAATAGTGAAAACACTGGGTTACTATTCAAAAACCGACTTTTTATTTAAATAATTATTTATTTTATTTAAATTTATTTTAGGTCAAAATTGATACATAATACCTATATAAGTTCAATGTAATTTATTGGAGTCATTTTATAATAATTTTAGATATATAAAAATTTTATTGAACTTTTCACCGTCTTTTACCCACCTCCTAGGAGAATTTTGAAATTCACATAAAACATAATTTTACCGCTTCTGTGAGTGGAATTTAGAAAATCCAAAAGACACGATTAATATCAAGGACTAAAATGTGGTTCAATGAGATGAAAATAATTTTTGGTGAATAGTAACCTTTTTACTTTTATTTACCACGGTTAAAAGTAAATTGGGTAATTAAGGGTAAAAATGATATTATTATTACCCTAAAACATGTACTAATTCTATTGGATAAGTGTAATTCAACAAAAAACAACCTTAGGAATAAAATATGACCATTTAGACCCACTTGGATTAGATTCGGACATTTATTATTAATTTATTTAAAGAAGGGTTAAAATAGTTAAAATCAAACTTTAATAACAAAATCATTTTTAATATAGGGTTATACATAAGATAAATTCGACTATAAATATTCATTAGAAATCTAAAAATATTTCATACATAATGGTATTTTATTTATAATTTTTAGACATTAAATAATTTAATTTATTTATGACACAATGATGATGCAGTAATTATCTTATTAATGAAATATTGACATAATTGATGTTATAAATACCCAAATAAATGTAATTTGAGACTTTTTATGAATTACACTAATTTTATAGGTTAATATGACATGTTAGTATTGATTTAATTAACTTTTTTCGAACTAATCATTCTGTTATGATTTTCACAAAAATCAATTATCAAATAGTTTCAAAATTGACATAAAATAGTTTTTAAAACAAATATTATATTATTAATTGTTATTTTATTCCTAAAAAATATAAATTTATTCCAAATGACTTATATAAGGTTATATATATTAATAATAAACAACTTGGGGTTCGTTTGGCTTATTATAGTAAGTTTATTAACCTTATAGTGTAAGAAAACAAGAAGACACGGTAAAAGAAAAATTATTTAACTTAAAGTTAAATCTAAATGATAAGGTTAAAATAGAAACCTAAACTTGTCTAAATTCTATTGAATGAGATTATTTCGACCCATCCCCACCTTATCTTCTAAATAACTCAATTTGGAGCTATTAAAAACCGAATATAACTTTATAATAAAATAATATTTTTAGTTATTCCAAAGGTGCCCCTCTCCTCCCTTATAAAAGGGCACCTCCTCTCTCTCTTCCTCACACCACTTTGAGCCTTCAAGCTCGGCCAACCCCTGCCAATTTATCTTATCCACTTCCCTAGAAACATCCTAGAGGTTATGGTCTTTTTCAAAGACCAATCTTATTGCCCTAATAGGATGTTTCAAAGAGGCGTGTCGAAAGAAGTTACCGATTCTTTCAACTTTATTTCTTATTCTACTTTTTCTTATTTATTTGTTTCATTATGAAGTAATAACATCAGTATCACTCATATAATGATATGTTATTATAAGTATGAAACAACCCTATTTCACTATCTATCCATCCTACGGAAAATGAAATCACCGCGCGTGCGTACGTACGGAATACCGTCTCCACGCCGTGGTGTAATCTGTTTTCGACCACCACCTTACTTGGATGGGTATAATGGTGTAAATAAATAACTATATATGATTATTGAAAATTGATATTGATTCTGAAATATTATACATACACTTCAATTCAATTCCACGATCATGGGAATGATATCATCGCTCGTGCGTACGTACGGACTACCGTCTTCACGACGCGATGAGATTCATTCTCGATGTTAACCATTCATGAATGATTATAAAGTATATATAATAAATAATAATGAAATATAATACATAATAATGATACTGGATTTATGTGTATATATATGTATGTCATCTACTTAATTTCATTCAATTCAATAAGGAAACGAAAACAGCGTTCATGCGTACGTACGGTCTACCGTCTCCATGAACGGTGCATTTCATTCCATTTAATCGATCTATCATATATATATGTATATACTGAATATATATTATATATAAATCATGTTTTACATTCTGGAATTAAGTAAATCAAGATATAAGTAATAATATCAAGAACAATAAGTCCAAACACGTACGATAAATAAAACGATTTTACCCAAAACGCTGCTTTAACATGGAACTTACAAAAGAACGGGTAATATAAAGTCATAAGTGAACCATATATGATATCATAACAATTAATATGATTATGTAATAAGTCAATGAGATTATTTAAATTATTATACAAGAGTTTCTGAAACGTACGAAGCATATCAGACCTAAGGTAAGGGATAATGTTGCAATCTCAATTATTTTCTATCCGAGATTGCTTATACGTAAGTAATTACTGGGGTTATATTTATCATCCATTTCCAAGTTTTATAAAAAAAAATTCATGTATGTTTAAAGTCATTTTTACCCATTTTTGACTTTTACTACATGGTATGTAAGGAATCTTTTTTTTGTTTACCATATGAGGTACTTTTTGACTTTTCCGACAAAAGTACGAGAAGAATGTTATTTTTAACTTATACAGCATGAACAAATTTTTACGGTTTCATAACGCCTCATTTTCATGAAGCTTACTCTACAAGATTTTATGAAAATTTTCAACAAAATCCTTTTATTTTAAAAGTGCATGGAATTTTGTGAAAATAAAATGATTTTGAAGAAGAAAAGATATTTTCCTAAAGAATTCATTTTAAATGTTTTATCAAAACCATTTTCCATCTAAGATGACATTATTTCATATGTGTATGTTTCAAGTTTAATGTCTCTATGATTTACATTGTTTCACTTTTCTTATGATGAAATTTCCATTTGTTTTATATGGATTATGAGATGATGGGATGATGTTTATGAAACCCATTTTATTCTTTGGGTTATGATGAATGTTTTAAGTTTATTTTGTGGCACAAGTAAGAATGATTTCAGAGATGGGTGGGACCTATATCTCCCTCCAATGCATTGGGTAAAGATTTATATCTCATGAGATAGACATGGCTGGAATGGTAAGTTAATCCGGTTCAGTGTTACAAGACTGAAACGAGGAGTGAACTCGATTCAGAAAGGGACTTTGTCCACTAAGATGGTCTTGGTAGCAATGCCTTGGCTACTATGGAAATCATAACATGTGCTTAATGGTTTCCATAATTACATGTTTTATTCCCATGCTATTTTATCATGATTGATGTTCCCTTATGATATATGCCTTACGTACTTCCAAGATTCATGTCTTTGCTCAAGGTTTTGATATTTAGATTTTATGTTCAATTTTTTTCATTCAAATGTTTATGGATTGTTTTATGTTCTCTATGTTTACCCTTACTGGACATTTGAGCTCACCCCTTTTATGTTTTCTTTTCCTTAGGATATAAAGAAAGGTTTTAGGTAAGAAAAAAAGGGGAAGATCTTTATGGGAGATATTGAAGATCTTTCACCACGATTAAAATATTATATTCCGAGTTTCTAAAGACACTAAACTATTACGGTCCTTGTGTGTCTGTTTTTGTTACGTACTAAGTATTCCGCAAAAGTAATGTAATGTCTATGTACATCAAGCTTCAGGTCTCTATATGTATATCTAAAATAAGTTTTTTTCTTTCATTCAGGTAAAGGCGTTAAGACCCATAACGTCTTTTCTTGAATTTGATGGCAAAGGCATTAAGGGCTTAAACACCTTTAGCCTACGCTAGAAAAGTCCAATGGCGTTAAGTCCTATAACGCCTTTCTAGTGTATTTAAGAAACAAATAACCCAACATTATTTAACTAATTATTTTTCCATAAAAACATATATTTTAAAAAAAACTCTCCAAATTCAGCCGTTTAACATATATTTATATTTAAAATCCAAAACCCGATTAAATATCCCTTTAAATTTATTATTTTTAAATTTTATAATATTTTTTAAGGTAAAACTCATTTACAACCAAACCCAATATAATATTTTTTATAATATTATTTTAAAAAATAACTTATATATGTTTGGGTTAATGGTACCCCATAAGAGGCATCTGAACCCAGCCCAACTAATAATCGAATATTATTTTTAAAACTCGAACCTTACTTGAACTTAGTTTGGAGGTATCTGAATTCGATTTTATCGAATTGGGTAGAGTCGGGTAACTGATTATTAGATTGTATGATCCCAAATTTTTTCTATACACATTTTAAAAAGTTATGTAACATATTTTTCATTGAAATAATATTTTATAAAGTATTTTTTATTTTTATTTGGAAATTAATCTATCATATTTGGATGTTTATTACCATAAAATTGATATCATGTTTGGATGAGGTAGTCATTATAAAAAAATAATGTGGTCATTGGAATAACAATATAGTTTTTTTGAATAACATTTGTACATAATTAGAAGATGAATTTGAGAGAATGGACTACATATTTGGAATCAAGACATCGACATTAGGTAAGAGGTGGAATTTGGTAATTTTTGGTAAAAATGGTAAAATATGGTAAATTATTTTGATGAAATGTGGTAAATAACAATAAATATGATGTCATACATATGTAAGCATGACCAAATTCGACCAAATTGGTACTCTTGGACTATTTTTTTCACTAACAATAACAACTGATCATTAAGGGAATTGATGAGGCACTATGGGTGTAGTGGAGCACTTGAGATAGTGGAATTATAATTTTTTAAATAATTAATTATAGGGGATTCCACTCACCATAACTATAAATACTCATCCTTTAGTCACATCTTATCACACAAAAATCTCAAATCATCTCTTCATATTTCTATCAAGGAGTCTCTTCCACAACTCTTTCGTCAATCTTGAAGAGTTTTGGTGGTGGCAAGGATTGATTTTAATGTAAGAAGTTCAAGTAAGGTAAGGATTCCATTTCTCACTCTCTTCATGCCCTATTGTGATTATTTGGCTATAGTCTCTTATAAACTTTCATGTAATTGTTGTAATAGTGGGTACTATAGACCCAACTTGAATAGTACTGTAGACGACGGAGAACTCTTAAGGGGTGAAGAAGGTTTCAAAATGAAAAAGCGAAGTCATATTTGGATCCAGGGACCCAGTCCAGGGGGTCCGGAGGAGGTGCGTGAAAAAAATTCTTAAGTGTGTGAAAAAATATGTCCCGCGCGGAAAGTTCTAGGATTCGCGAGAGTTCTTCGGTGTGGGCATGAAATATTTCGCGCCCCCGACCCGCGTGATTGACATTTCGCACCACTAAATCCGGTGCGCAATTATTTCACGCCTACCTATTTTCTGCGCCCCCGAACTTCTATAAATAGAAGGTGACCCTTCGAGTTCCGGGGCAAAAGAATTTGAACCGGCTCTCGTGCGTGAAATTCGCCTTTCGTGCGCACAAAGATGGCTTTCAGGTTCAATTATTTTCCTTCCCGGTCGCCACGGGATCTGCCTTCGCGCGAGATCTCCTTGGTTTAGACTGAATTCCAATCCCTTCGGGGTCTGCCCCTTCCACGCAATCCCTTCCACTTGCACGCAGGACATCCAATTGCGCACAATCCCCTTCAATTGCACGCACCCCAGTCATTGTGCACAACCTCTCCCAGTTGCGCGCAATTCGTACTCCTTGCGCGCAATCCTTTCTAGTTGCACGCAAAAGCCTTGGCCCCATTTACGCGCAAATCCTCACTGATTTTGCGCCAGTCCGGTGTTTTTCGTGCAGGGCTACTTATTTCGTGCGCAAGCCTCAAAGGTTGCGTGCAACTCTCCGGGACCCCTCACCCTGGTGCTTCCCAACTACCTCTTCAATTTCATTCCCCGTACTCCTCGGGCGTACCTTTGCCCATGTGTCCTATTCTCTCCTTATGGATGTCATTCGCGGGTGTCTCTCACACCCTGGGCATCTACATCATACACTGTCTTCCCGTTGTGTTGCTTCGCCTCATGCTTCTTCACATAGGCACGCTAACAACTATTGCTTCTTCGCATAGCCATGCTAACGTGGACCCCTCGATGGTTCGCTCCATGACGCCCCCTCACCATGACTTTTCCTGTCCCCTCTCTTCACCAAGGAGAAGAGGGTACCGGTTATGTAAGTCCTAGGGGTGTGGAGTGAGCCCACCTCGTCCAAGCTGTAGGACGTTAAACTGCCAAGCACCATCGTCCTCAACACATGATGTTAAACTGTGACCTCACCTCATGCCTCGCACGCAGGGTCCCCCGCCTTGGACATTCTCCATGCCCACTCGTCTCTATGGGGATGGGATCACCCCTCACATGGGATGATATCCTCTTTATCGGAGTGGCATTTTTCCGCGGGGAAATGTTAACCACCTTGGTGTAAGCCCCTATCCTTTCTTGTAGGAGGTAGCATCCCTGCTCCTCCTCACTTCCTTGGTTCCAAGGACCAAGAGGGAATATGGAGATGAGGGTTTTTTCACCCTTTCCCTCTCCCTTTGGGCCTTATCACCATCGGGTCTCCATCCTGGAGTAAGTCCTAACCTCTCGGGATGCTAACCACGCATAAGCCCCTATTTCCTCTTTGGGCCGCTCCACATGTAAGCCCCACTCCATTTCCCATGGACGCACCTTTTGCGACGTGATCGTCAGGTCTCTACTATCTCTTATTTCTCACACCGAGCATGACTCATGTGAGCTTAGAGCAAGCACCGACCATGGAAAAAACCTTGGGCCGCCTCAGAGTGTAATCCCCACACCATCCCAAACTACAAGGACTTTGATCAATGTCAAGACATGGTATGTAGGAAGCCTCCACGAGGTTCAAGCCCACCACCCAGTCGTTCCGACCATCAACTTGGTTCACCAACACGTTGGGCCGCCTCGGAGTGTAAGCCCCACACCATCCCGAACTACGAGGACTTTGATCTATGTCAAGGCATGGTACGTAGGAAGCCTCCATGAGGTTCAATCCCACCACCTGGTCGTTCCGACCATCACATAGGTTCACCAACACCTTGGGCTGCCTCAGATTGTAATCCCCACACCATCCCGAACTATGAGGACTTTGATCCATGTCAAGGCATGGTACATAGGAAGCCTCTACAAGATTCAAGCCCACCACCTAGTCGTTCCGACCATCATGTCGGTTCACCAACACCTTGGGCCGCCTCTGAGTGTAATCCTCACACCATCCTAAACTATAAGGACTTCGATCCATGTCAAGGCATGGTACGTAGGAAGCCTCCACGAGGTTCAAGCCCACCACCCGGTCGTTCTGACCATCATGTCGGTTCACCAACACCTTGGGCTGCCTCCGAGTGTAAGCTCAACACCATCCCGAACTATGAGGACTTTGATCCATGTCAAGGCATGGTATGTAGGAAGCCTCCATGGGGTTCAATCCCACCACCCGGTCGTTCCGACCATCCTGTCGATTCACCAACACCTTGGGCCACCTCAGAGTGTAAGCCCCACACCATCCCGAACTATGAGAACTTTGATCCATGTCAAGGCATGGTACATAGGAAGCCTCCACGAGGTTCAAGCCCACCACCCGATCGTTCCGACCATCATGTCGATTCACCAACACCTTGGGCCGCCTTAGAGTGTAAGCCCCACACCATCCCGAACTACGAGGACTTTGATCCATGTCAAGGCATGGTACGTAAGAAGCTTACACGAGGTTCAAGCCCACCACCCGGTCATTCCGACCATCACGCCGTTTCACCAGCACCTTGGGCCGCCTCAGAGTGTAAGCCCCACACCATCCCGAACTATGAGGACTTTGATCCATGTCAAGACATGGTACGTAGGAAGCCTCTACGAGGTTCAAGCCCACCACCTGATCATTCCTTCATGTCAGGTTCACCCCCATCCCACATGACGATAAACTGTATCCACCATCTCGAACTACGAGGACTTTGATCCATGTCAAGGCATGGTACGTAGGAAGACTCCCCGAGGTTCAAGCCCACCATCCATCAAGACCCCAGGTCCACCTTCACGTAGGTTTACCGACCTCATGGGCCAACTCAGAGCGTAAGCCCCAAACACCACCTGAACTACATAGACTTTGATTCCCTGCCACGTGGATACTTAGGAAGCATCCTTGAGGTTCGAGCCCATCGCCCATGTCTCATCCTGATGTCTCCATCGAGCCTATGCGTCTCAGGAAGGTCATGACCCAACCCAGAGGTTCCACTTATTCTGGGTCCCATCCATGCGTCCATTCTCACGGGTCGCCTCCTCAGGTGTCCCATCATTTCACCGAACTACGCGGACTTTGATTCCCTGCCACAGGGATATGTCAGAAGTCTCTTCGAGGCTCAAGACCAACACTACCGTCACCATCACGACGGTCTCATCTCATTCCCCCCTCCACTCCATTCAACTCTCCATCATCCATCCTGATTCTCACCCGGGTTGCCACATCCCAGTTGGATCATACCACCCCACTCCCCATTCCATCAGACGACATTCGGGAAGCCACCCACATGATGGACCCAACATCAGTGTTCCCACCAGGGGGTTCCTCCATCTGATCCACTCTAATTAGTGTTCTGATCAGTCCGATCCGTCTCTGCTGGACGTTAAACTTGCGACATACCCTATGTTAAACATGGGAAGCTGAAGAAAACCTCAGATACATGCACATGGAATATGATTCCCCACATTTGATGTGGGATGCCTCAGGATTCCGCACCCTTGAGAAACCCTATAATAAGGAGAAGAAACTTATTCGTTCTAGAATACCAGTATCCAGACACGCTAGTGATGCCCAACGTGACTACTCCCCTAACCGAAGGTTGCTACCCTAACCGAACCCCTTGAAATGTCCTAACAGAAGCAATGTAATTAACTAGTGTCCATGAAGATATGGTGCCAGGAAGAGTTTCACGAACAATGTATTAAGTCTATGAGGGAGACCCGGACTAGGTGATGAGCTCCGAGGAGGAATCCACATAAGGAAGAACCGACATCCCATCATCCCATTTCGATCAAGGAGCAGATGTCCCTGAATAAGGAGCAGATGCCGCCCGCCTTTGGAAAGAGGGAATGTGGGGCAACAACTACGCGTCCCTCACAGATGGGATGCGCACTCCCTGGCAAAAGCATTGGAAACAGAAATGGTGAACCCGACATGAATGTCTTCTCCTCAATATAGAAACTAGTAGCGTTCAAGGCATCAATGGATTAGCATGTCATCATACCCTGTCATCCGGCACCAGGTCCCACTATGCAAATAGCAGGCCTGACGTAAAACTCACTTGAAGTTGGGGAAGTTGAGACATTGAGCATCTCGTTCTACAAAATTGTCAGTGTGGATCCCTCTTATCGGCCACAGAAGACGGGACGACGCTAGGGCATTGGTCATCGATTTCTTTTCCCATCAGTATTAATGAGTTGATCTCCCTACTTTAAGGAACCAAGTTGTTGCATCCGGAACCCGATCACCACCTGCCCACCGGCGCAGGGGCATGGGAAATACCGACACGGACACCCCGCGTGGTTCCACCTCTTCCATGACGGGCTCAACCGCCACGACTGCTGGGTGCCCACGCCCCCTCTCCCCATCAGAAATTATCCAGCGAAGGGTAATTAATGACCTTGTACGCAGGTACGAGGAGGAGGGGATCATCCCCACCAGGGGTATGGCCCACCTAGATCTAGAGGCGACTCTTCCTCGCTGTCACCGCCGCCCTAGAGGGCCGCGCAGGGAGCCGCTTCTCCCCACTCTGACATTCAATCATTTCAGAAGCTTGTCCTCGGAACGCCTTGACAACTCCCTACCCTATGCCGATGAGGTAGGGGATGTCTGGGTTGGACCGATCAGAGTCCCACTCCAAGGGCTCCTGGTGAGGGCTCCCACCAAGCTGCGTTGGTGCCGCCGCCTGGTTCCCTGAGCCAAGGAGCAGGTAAGCCACACACCTGCACCATCGGATCCGGTTCATCTGACCCGACACCAGCCTCAAACGCAAATGGAAGAGGATGCTCACCGTGGGGCGTCAACGTCAGCGACTACTGTGGCCCGAGCCACCACTGAATCATATACCCAACTCCCTACATACGTTGAGCAGGGGAAGTTATACGCCTGACCTGGATCAAGGCCCCAACCGCCCCACGGGCAGGCTGGGTCGACTCTCTCGGTCGCTGACACAGGCGATGACCTTTGTGGACCAATCTGTAGTAATGCCACCCAGTGTGAAGGCCCACTCCGTACCACCACTACGGAAGGCACAGGTCCTCACTGCTTCCAACCTCAGCTTGGAGGTCTGCCCCATTCCACCTTCAACCCAAGTGAGGGTCTTCCCCGTGATAGCAACACTCCGTATGGGGGTCTCTCCTGCGCCCACTACACTGGGTATGAGGTCACTCCCCCTACCGCAAACCGCAGGTATGAAGACACCGCACACCCGACTACTCGCCAACGTGGAGGTCCTCCCCATGTCCTCATACCAGCCAGTGAAGGTCCTCCTCACCCCAGCAATCGGAGGGGTGGAGGCCAACTTCACTTCTCCAACGCCAAGCACGAAGGTCCTAATCATGGGCTTTACCAGTATGAGGACCTTCCTCGCACTGATGTAGTCAGGGGAAGTGGGTATGAAGGTCCTACCCATGTTAATACCGCTCCTACCTATGCTTTTGTCATCCTCCACGGAGGTCCCCCCCATGTCCCTTTAGACATTTTCCCTGGTGCTCCTCATGCCGCGGCCCACCCTGGCAGGATCTCTCTCCGCCCCAGCACCAGCATGGCTGAAGGAACTCCTCGTGCCGGAAGCGGGCCTTGCCCCAAAGAGCCACCCAGGGGAATACGAACAGGTGGTCACCACCGCAAGAGGAATTCTGGGGAGGGTCAGATAGAAATCAGACCAGTCCGCTTCTCAGACTCTGAGGCAGAGTACGACTCAGCACAGGAGCCCTCCCCTCAGTCCTCCGAGTCAAAGGCTGGGGAAGGAACCAGGCACATCGGCCTCATGCTCCCGGAATGCGATGTCCATAGGATCCCTGTCTCCCTCCGAAGGTATATCCAGGAGGATGAGAACCTGGCATGTCCCCAGGGACCGACCACGCATTCACCACCGTCATCTCTGAAAGTGCCCTCTACCTCGGCTGGTGACTATAGAGAGCTATTTTGGGGGTCAATGGCAGAAGAGTCGTGGCATAGCCCACCCTTGGCAGATGCTGATGTTGTGTCAGAATCTTTGGTCGTCGGTCCATCCTATCATGATATAGTGGCTAGGTCGCTACAGTCCTCGGAGGATAGCCCAAGATTCGGCGGTCAGTCAACCTGCTCGTCGTATTCTCCACCGGTCAGCCCGCCATCCCGGCGGTCTGCCTTAGTACCACTGACAGTTCCTCAGCCACCCCCGATTGATGAGTGGGGAAATCAAGGGCCAGACCCTGAATCTGATCCGAGGATCTTCTGGACCATCCTCACAGCGGACCACTTCCCTGAGAAGTTTTGGCCCGTGGCAGCGCCAAATTTTTTGCGCACCGAAATCTCTTTCCCCAGAGGAGTTTGAATGCTTCCGCCAGAACCTCTGGGTGACTCACTTCCGTCTTCGCCTCCGGAGAGTGAATTATCCGAAGATCCAAGTGCACTTTGAAGACATCGGTGAGCAATGCCGTCTGGTTGACCTGACCACACTCCCCATGGTCTAGCACCCTGAGTCACCTGGTCACCACAGGGCCCTCCAACAGTAATGTGTTCAGAGTTTCCAAGTACTCTGCAAGGTCATTAAGGAGGCTACCCCCCACATGCAAGTCCATGGCCGGGGACAGTACGCTTCCCTCCTCTTCAGTTCTATTCACTGGAAGCCCAAATAGCTAGGCGACATTGAGGACATGCCCCCGAGAAAAGTTATGGTCAACATGACCGATCTTTCAGAAGGGGAAAATGAGCTGGAACTTCTTGATGGGAACTTCCTCCCCGAGGATGTACCACCAGTACTGGACCCGTCAGGAAGAGTTACTCACCAACAGAGAACTCTGCTGGGTCTCCCTCCGCCCACTGAGGCACTAGTTCTAAGCCGGAATCTCGGTAAGGGCAAGGAGCACCTTGGTGTCACCAAACACTCTGACCCATCCGCCTCAGTGCAAAAGACAGAGGAATATTCTGAGAAGGTCGCGCTGTGCCAACAACTTGCTGAACAAAAGAAACTGGTTGATGACCTCCTAGACTAATGCGCTGTGGAACAACATCCGGATTATGGTGACCCTCGGCCAGTACAGTAGGGACAGACACAGCTTCTCCCCAGCGAATCACCCCAGGTAACCCTAAACATCCTGCCCATACAGAAAGGGTAGAGGCCAGAGCTTATGGCAAGAGGGTGCGATATGCGTCGCCAAATCCACCTGGACAATGCATTAACCCTCGGGACGTGGCCAAGGTCCTCCCAGCTGCCCCACCAGCTGTTCTGTGAGCCATTGGACCTGATTATCGCGTTGAAGAACCTGGTAACACGCTCGTGGTTAGGGAACCCTGTCAAGACAGGGACCCCCGTCCAGATGATCTAATGGCAGCACTCATCACCTGTCTAGAGGCTTTGTAGACGTGATAGGTGGCCATCCCACCTGATGGAAATCCATATCCAATATGAGTGGATGATATGCCAACACCCCTGAGATTTGGAAACCCCACTTTCTCCCCTTTAATGGGACGAAGGACCCCCCATAGCATCTAGCCCACTTTTCTTCGAGGTGTGGAACCATATTGGGAACCTCAACGCAGCAAGAAGCCTCCAAGCTCCGATGTTTTGTACAAACATTGGAAGGGCCTGCATTCATCTGGTATAGCCAACTCCCCATAGAGTCAATAGTGGGATGGGAGGATCTTCGCAGACAGTTTCTGTTTCAGTTCAGTTCCACCACGCAAAAGATGAGCATCGCAGACCTCTTCAAGTGCAAACAGAGGCCTGATGAATGTGTCACGGACTTCATCGCTCGGTGGAAAGGGATCACTTACTCTCTCGACATGCCACCGACTTAGAAAAATTTACTGACAATGTGCATAGGGAATGTCAAGGCAGAGCTGGTTCCCTCCCTAATCACTCAAAACTATCCCGGAGGTTTCCGAGACTTCTCTAATAAGGCCCGGTGACTGGAGGAAGCCCTGCAACAGGCCATCCAAGCACGTCTGTTTCCCCCTGTAATCCCAGTGAGGAGGGATTCTAGAACCGAGACCGCTACAGTGGCCCAAATAGAGGCCCCTAGAAAGCTGGAGTTACTACCAGTGGAGCCAGTTCCGCAGCCCCGTAGAGGTCCGCCACCACGAGCACAACCTCCAACCCAGCAGCAACCACCTCAAAATTGGCAGGCACCCCTGCATAACACACTACCACCACCTAGTTGAGATAATCAAGCTCCGCCTCCTCAGCAGGCTCCCCTGGCGCCTCGTCAGGGCCAGGCTCCTAGAGCCCCCTTTCCGGACCGAAGAAATCGAACCTACTTGTTCAATGAGGCTCGGGTCCCTGGTTACTTCCGCAGCGCCTTAGAGCAGGGAATTGTACGACTTCCTGAGTGCAGAAAGCCAGAAGAGGCAAATCTCACTGATCACCCCAACTATTTCCCTTATCACCGGATCCTGGGGCACACCCTCAAGCAATGCTATGTGTTCAAGGACTGACTCCAAGACCAGATTGAAAACAATATCGTCAGGTTGGGACCGACCCCGTCACAAGTGGCAGGTGTCTTTGTGAGGTCAGATAGCAGTAGCGACAACAAAGGCGAGTGACAGTAGGTTTCTGACTGCGTGTCTCAGAAGTATAACGACTGGATGGCCCGCAAAGCGGTCGCCCGTGCCCATGGCATTATCCGTGCATGCTTGAATCAACCAGAGCATTCAAAGGCCATGGCCACCACTTCTGTATCATCATCTCATCTGGAATCTTCCCAAAAGTGCAAGCATTGGCAGTGCAAGAAAAAGCAACGTGTCCCGCCAATGCCACCATCGTCCCACACTCTTGGAGACTTCATGCCCCCGGAGATGGGGATCCAACCCAGAATTCGCCTAGTGGTGGATGAATCTTCAAGTGATAGTCAAGGGTACGCTTCGGTTAACACTGTTGAGTTAGTAAACCCCTATATGACTCTTGATGATGGGGAGCGCCAGACGGACCTCCCCAATGCCCCCAGCCGACGCCAACGTCGGAAAAGCCGTAGCTATATGGGTCATCGGGGCACGTCAGTTGGAACCTCCAGCCAGTCCATGCATGCCACTGAGACCAGATAATAGGTCCAGCGTAGAACTTAGCATGCACAGTCCCTTCATCCGGTGTCGACAGGCCCGCCTCCACCACCGTTTGTGCTACTGGATCAGGCAGAACCACTTCGGTCATGCCGCGACCAGCTTCGCCCCACTACAGGCCGATCTTAGTCGTCTGGTCTTCATCCAGAAGCTACGCTTCGGGCTTCGACTAATGAACAACGAGATATACCTAGTACCAGTTAGCCGTCGGTCCAGCCTGCAGGGCCCGCTATGCCTTCTATCACAGAGCAGCTACCTGCAAGTAGAGGTTCATGCCTGGCATGGAAGTATGATGTTCTGAAGCACCTCACCGGCATACCAGTAAGGATTTCCATCCTTGAAGCCCTTTGCATTTCTCCAGATATGCGCGAAGCACTCGCCGAGGCTTTAAGAAGCCCCCTCCAGTTTGAGACAGAGGTAGTAGCTGCAGAGGATTTCCACACTGAAGTGTTTGAGAACGCTGAATGTCAGGCCATCATCTCATTATCGGGAGAAGATGAAGGCTCCCCCATACAGGTGCATATCAGCCCATTGTACATCACCGACCAATTTAACGACATGGAGGTTCGTCATTGTCTCATTGACACCGGCTCCGGGATTAACCTTATCCCGACGCAGATGCTGTGGAAGCTAGGGTTATCTGAAGATGACTTAATTTCCTCTGATTTAAGAATCCAGGATACAACAAGATAGATCAGACCCTGGTCAGCAAGATCTGTTTGAAGACCCAGTTCAGCGGCCTAGCTTCCAGCACCGAGTTTATGGTTGTCTCCCAGGACACCGTGTATAATGCATTGATGGGTAGGCCATAGCTCCATCTGCACATGGCAGTCCCTTCATCATATCACCAATGCCTCAAGTACTCCCTTAATGGTCGAGTGGTCATACTCTGGGGTGACACGCTCCCTTTTGCCTCTTGTGAAGCCCGTTATTTGGATGCTGACTATTACAAGAGCAAGGACAAACAAGTCCAAGCAAGTGAAGTTGAGCCTGTCACCACTACGACCGACCCTTGGACAGGCCTGAATGATGCCTACGTCTTCCCAATCCATCATTTGGAGGCCACGACCCCCGATATGAGGCAATGTTTTGTTGTTTCTGGGACAAGGGGGAACCATGATCCCAAATCCAGGTGGTGTCGGAATATCACTTTGTATTCTTATACGAATCAGGCCTTAGTGATCCCAGAGCCTCCCACTTCCATCAGGTATCGGGGTTTCTGACTCATGACACTGATCTGGAATAAGCCGGCTCCGGCCGACATGCCACCACTCCTTTGATATTATCAAGCGTGGACCCTTGGGCTGGAGACCAGATGGGATCGGGTCGACAACCTTCATTGCTATGGTCTCGGTAGCGCTGGAGTTCCCCGATGCAATAACCACTACCGATCAAGCTGGTACCAGCCTCCCATCGGATTCTGGTAACTTAGAAGCAACTTTCCCCATAGAAGATACCTCCATAAGTGGAGAATAGGATATAGAGGATGCCCCCTGCCTTTGAAGAAGGCGTCTCCGCCATGGTTGACGAGTTGGTATAGGTGAACCTTAGAACCGAGGCAGACCCGAGACCCACATTGATCAGTGCCGCCATGCTCCCTGAGAAGCAGCGGTGGTATTTAGACTTCCTTAAACAACACTGTGATGTGTTTTCCTGGAGTTACAATGAGATTCCAGGACTAGATCCTCAGGTAGCCGTCCACCACCTCGGTCTTCCGGAAAATCATCGCGGGTTCAAACAACCTCCTAGAAAGATGCATCTGTTTTACGGTGCCATGGTTGAGGCCGAAGTTGACAAACTCATCAGGGCCAACTTCATCAAGGAGGTCCATTAACCCAAGTGGCTAGCCAACATTGTGCTAGTCATGAAGAAGAACGGATAGATCAAAGTTTGTATCGACTTCCACGATCTTAACCGCCATTGTCCAAAGGATGATTTTCCCCTTCCTGTGACGGAGATTTTGATCGACGCTACAGCTGGGTTACAAGCTCTCTTCTTCATGGATGGTTACTCCAGATACAATCAGATCTAGATGTCCCCTGAGGATGAAGATTCCACCACTTTCAGGGCACCCCAGGGTACTTTCTGCTACCAGGTTATGCCCTTCAGCCTGAAGAATGCGGGTGCCACCTATCAGCGGGCCATGCACCGCATATTCAAGCCAATCCTCAGGACATTGGTGGAATGATATGTGGACGATCTGGTGGTCAAATATCACTAGCACCAGGACCATCTCAAGGACCTTGAGAAAGTCTTCGACTTCCTCCGTTCCCGTCATCTGAAGATGAACCCATTGAAGTGTGCTTTCGAGGTCACCTATAGAAAGTTCCTTGGATTTGTTATCAGGTATCGGGGCATTGAGATCGGCCCAGAGAAGATCAAGGCCATTAGCCAGATGCCTCCCCCGAGTAATATTTGGGAGCTTCAAGGTTTCCAAGGCCACTTAGCCTATATATGCCGATTCATTGCGAATTTGGCTGCAAGTGTAAACCCTTCTCTCGGCTCATGAATAAGGGCACTGCTTATGAGTGGGATGAGAAGTGTCAGACCACCTTTGAGGAAATCTAGCAGTATTTTCTCCAGCCTCCGGTCTTGATGCCACCCATCTCTGAGAAGCCGCTGGTCCTCTATGTCACCACCCTGGAATAGTCCCTCGACGCCCTTCTCACCCAGAATAATAATGAGGGGATAGAGAACAACCTCTACTACCTCAGCCACATGCTCCTCGATATAGAGACCATATACTTCCCCATTGAGAAGAGCTAGCTTGCGCTTGTGTTTACTATACAAAAATTGCGACATTACCTGCAACACCACGAGGTACAGCTGGTGTCCCGAGTAGACCCACTGAAGTACATACTAAGTCGTCCCATGTTGACTGGCTGACTAGCGCGGTGGGCGGTAATTCTCCAGAAATTTGAAATCAGGTTCATGCCTCAGAAGGCTATCAAGGGATAGGCATTGGCAGACTTTCTAGCTTCCCATCCAACCCCCTCCGACTGGTCCTTGGACCTGGATTTTCCCAATGAGGTAATCCTATTAGTTGATCAAGTCATCCCGTGTTGGAAAATGCACTTTTATGGTGCCTCCCGGAGCCCCACCGGTAGGAGGCTCAATGATCCTCGACTCAACAGGGTAGGCCTGGGTATTGTCTTTATTACCCCAGCGCAATCCATTCTACCATATTCATTCCTACTATCGGAAGGCTGCACCAACAATGAGGTGAAGTATCAGGCCCTCATTACTGGCCTCGAGTTGGCCCTTGAGATCGACGTGCCCCATTTGCATGTGAAAGGGGATTCCGAGCTAGTCATTAAGCAGGTCAACGATGACTATGTTGTCAGGAATCCAGAGCTCGTACCATTGTTGGAACGTACTCTCCAGCTAATGACCCAGTTCTCTTCTCGGCCAGAGGTTACCCATGTCCCTCGGTCACAGAACGGTCAAGCAGATGCTTTGGCTAGCTTATCTGCATCATTTGCAGAGCTCGAATAGGACGATTTGATTATCCATGTGGTACATCGGAGAGTCGTAGATCCTTTTACCTCAGATGGCGATAACGGCCCACAAGTAAGCCATCTTACCACTAGCACCTCCACGTTAGGGCCCTCAGGTCATTTGAATATAGGGATCAAAATGATTGCCAATTGGAGGACACCCTTGGTTGAATACCTCAAACACAGTAATCTCCCATCAGACCGGGCTGAGCATGAGCGAATCCGATGCTGTGCGCTACAGTTTACCCTCCAGAGTGGTCCCAGACTTGAGCCAATCCTCTATAAGAACGAGTTTGATGGTGTTATCCTTCGTTGAATTCATGGGGTTGAGATTCCAGAGGTCATACGAGAGGTTCATGCCAGTTCCTGCGGTGCCCATTAGGCTGGACCAAAACTGTCTCACCAGATCTAGAGATTAGGGTATTTTTGGCCCTCCATGATCCACGATTGCATCGAGTTCGCCAAGAGGTGCCATGCATGCCAAGTTCATGCTAACTTTGTGCACTGACCACTGGAGCCTCTCCACACTACCAAGTACTCTTGGCCCTTTGCAGTCTGGGGATTAGATGTTGTAGGACCATACCCGCCGGCAATGGCCTGCCAATGCCGGTTCATTCTGACCGCCACAGATTTCTTTTCCAAGTGGGTAGAGGTAGTTCCGCTCAAGGAAGTCAAGGCTCATTCTATCATTGACTTTGTGAATTTCAATATCATCCATCGATTTGGAGTTCCTCACGCTGTCCTCACCAATAACGGCACCAACTTTTGAGCAGTCGAGTTGAAAAAGTTGTACGCCAAGTACAACATCCGCTCTAACCATACCTCTCGCTATCACGCACAAGTGAATGGGAAAATTGAGGCGTTCAATAAAACCCTCTCTAACATCCTGCAGAAAATGGTTGGTCAGACCAAGAAGAGTTGGCCGGATAAGCTCCCCAATGCCCTCTGGGATTATCAGATGACGACTCGCAACTCCACCCAGGTGACCCCATATTCCCTGGTGTACAGGGTTGAGGCCATCCTACCCATCGAGATTCAGTTGCCCTTATTGCGCACGGTGGTATATGACCAACAAGAGCCAGATAGGTTGGCTGAAATCTGTTTAGATGAACTGGAAGCACTTGACGAGAATAGGCTTCGTGCCCTGCACAATCTAGAAAGGCATCAAAGCAGGATGGCTCGAGCCTTCAACAAGAGGGTTCACCTCCGCTCTTTCCTGCAAAGCGACTTGGTGCTGGCTCTGAGAACACCAATGATACCCGGCAGGAAATCACCCAAGTTAGAGTCCAAATGGGAAGGACCCTTCATTGTTCATAAGGTTTACCCCAATGGTGTATACTCACTGGTGACCATGGATGTTGAGCGTATAACTCCTCCCACCAACGCCAAGTTCCTCAAGAAATACTTTACCTGAGACCATTGGTCCCACATGACCTTAAACTGGGTGGTCCCGCATGACCCTAAACTGCACGCTGGTCCAACATGACCTTAAACTATCCATTCCAGCATGACTTTAAACTGTCCAGTCCAGCATGACTTTAAACTGTATCCTCCCACACGACGTTAATATGCCCATCATCCTACATGACGTTAAACTTCACCTTCAAGAACTACGTGTGGCTTGATTCCCATCCTCATGGGATACGTAGGACCGCCCGAACATTCAGATCTCGGGTCCAGCCCCATCTCTCAAAGATCTTCTGGTCACCTAGGACCCTTGGCCTGTTTCTTTCTGTGGGAGGGATATACAGGTGTGGTACAGGGTTATGCCCTCCTTCGCGTTGGGTTTATGACAACCGTTCCATGCCCCCTTTTTTCTCCTGAGAGTTCGCCATCTCTTTGTTCTATACTCATCTATGTGAATTGGCCTCTCTCAAGTTGAGACCCTCTACCCTTTACAGTGGTCCACCGATGTGTTCAGGAGTACTCTAGTCTAGGACCTGGAGTGTCAGATTTAACTTGGGCAAGTTTCCATTTACTTGTCAGGCTTCGTGTTCCCTCCATTTGGGCTTCCATTATCTTTTACAACCGAAGGGACCCCCAAAACATCATGGATGCTAGGCCTAAGGGATCTCCTACCATTACGGGCCAACGTCCCCGAGGGTTTCAGACAAAAAATCGATACAAGTCCCGCATTGCGAATATGGTCAGTGGTCGACGCTCATTTTTTTGTCCCCATTTTAGGCTAATGTGACATGGATGCTGTGTTGCGAACATGGTCAGAAGTAATCCTACGTCGCCACACCAACCTCTTTAGGCCTTGATGTTGGTTACATGATTCACATTATGTTCCACCCCATGATGTCCAGGTGGAATTTCGACACTCCTAGCACTATCCCTCAGTGCACCTCCGCACGTCAAAGGGACAAAGCTGCAATACAACGTTCTTCAGGGCTCCCACAGTCCAAGATCTAAGACCATAAACTAAGATCACCTCTAGGAGATATGTGTAGATCGATTCTCATCCCCATGGGATATGTAGGATCACCCGGATGTCGCATTTTTGGGTCCAGCTCAACTGGGAGCTAGCTTCTCCTGCCCCTTATCCTCTGACCCTTACTGGCCTCTTGGCCCGAGGATCCTTCCCAGAGTTGTGCACGGTGATGGTGTGGACCTCGTCCTCATTCACGTCGGGTATTTTTTATAGAATCGTGCACATTCCTTCATGTCCAAGCCATATGACTTTAAACTATGCTATCTGGTCCTATCACATGACCCCAAACTGTGATAATATCATCCCGACTGCACGATGAAAAACGAAACTGCATTGTGATGACCTCATCATAGGGGACATCACGTTGGGTATCGGTCATCCACCATACCATTTATCAACGCCTGTATACAACTTGATTATTGTGGCGATGCCAGGACTTTATACCCTAGGTCTGTCGCTTCACAAAGAAAAATCCATTCACCTTAAAGGAAAAACAAGATACATCAAATACCGCTTCTTTTGGTGTGAGGGATGCACCCGCATGCCCCTTTTATCTTTGGCACTGGTACCTTACCATGCCACCTTTCTAGAACTACTTATGGATTGATTCCCATCCTTATGGGATACGTAGGAATGCCCAGATATTTTGTCTCGGGTCCAGCCCTGGGAATCACAAATCCCATCCTTTCTCACTATCAGACCCTTGGCCTGACCCCTTTGGGAGTTGTGCAACTGTGGCATTTGTCCTGAACAAGTTCAGGATGCCTCACAATGACATTGGGAAGCGATAGTTCCCTCACTAGAGAGGTCCTATCTAAAAGTAGGAATGATCCATGGTCAGATTAATGTGCCCGCCTAATGTGTTCCCACCACGGTGGCGTAATTCGAAGAGTGTTGGATTCTGTTCAAACAAACCACCACTTCACCTTCCCTGCTTTGCGTTCCCTTTATTCAGACCTTCGTCCTCTTTCACATCTAAAGGGACCCCCTAACATTATGGATGCTCGACTTATGGTCAGCCTGCTATCCTGGGCCAACGTTCCAGAAGACTGATGGACGATATTTTGAGTTAGGTCCCGTGTTTCGAACATGTTCAGTGGTTGACCCTCATTTATTGTCCCTATTTCAGGCTAACGCAGTAGGGATGTTGTGTTTCGAACACGGTCGACAGTTGTCCTTTATTGCCACGTCCCTCCCACAGTGTTTCGAATTTGGGGTAACGTGATTCACATTTTTCATTCCCTTATGTTCGGACTGATTCTAATGCCTCCGGCATTGACCCGTTCGTGCGCTAGAGAACATTCAGAAGACGGTACATCGATCGGTCTGAGGTCCTCTTCCTTTGATTGGGCCTCCCTCTTCTCCTCAGAAATCTAGATTCGAATATCGAATGCCTGAAGCTTGGTTGACACTCCCATGATCAAACAAAGTAATAGTATGAATATCCCTTATTTCTCACATTGGGTACGACCCACGTGAGCTTAGGAATAGATTGCTATTTATTTCAGGATTATGGTTGAGTGCGTTAAACCAAGGGGACAAGTAAATAAATTTGTCCATATATACAGTTCAAAATAAGAAGCAGTAAGGTGAAATAAGTTTATGGGTTTGGCCAAAACAGGGCCCTTAAGGGTCAACTTTCTGGATGGATCGTTCCAACGCCGCTACCCTTTGGATGGTAGCCTCCAGAACTGCTTCCTACCCCCTGAGGACCCTCTCTTCATCATTAGCCGCGAAGCGCAGTTCACTGATCTTAGCCCGTGCCCACGCTTGTCCAATTTGGATCCCAGTCATTTGGTGACTCACTTACACTAGTTGCTCTTGGGCATCTGCTAGCTGGGCCCTCAACTGCTCCACGAGCTTAGAACAATTTGTGATGAATATCTCCCTTTCTTTCGCCTGTTCTTCGAGGTGTCAGACCTCCTGCTCTGCCTTCAAAAATGCTCGGATGCTTCTCGACTCCTCCCGAAACTGAGCGACGTCAGAGTGTCAGTTATTCTCGCGCATCTTCTCATCCATGTAGTCACGAACCATCGAGTGAAGGCATTGATTATCTGCCCCTCTAGCACACAGGAAACACAACTAGGTATGGAGTGATCCCATTCGATTCAGCCATTCCGTCTGAGGCTGATTGAGGAAACTCTTGATGCACTTCCACCCTTTTCATCGCATCATTCGGCTCTCCTCAGCCACTTTCGATTCCGAATCATCAATCTCCTCGGGATCAGCAGGCCGATAGATAAAAAAAAATCCAATAGTCTAGCAGCAGGGTCTTCCTTGGATATTCCTCCCAGGGGGTTAGGCTCTTCGGCGTCTGAGCGGCCTTACCCTCTCGCTTCGACCCTGGTGGCACCTTCGTCGACTTCCAGCCCTACCCCGGCAGCAGCACCACTGATGTCCACCGCTCTCTGCTCGCCAAGTGCTGGGGCTGACTCGGTTTGGGAGGCATTTCCTAGATAGGGCGATATGTTTTCCATTAACTCGCTCGTAGATGGTCTGAGATCGGCAACCCAACGAGCCTCCAATGCCGTGATCACTATACAGACAAGGAGCACCCTAATCAATTGAGTTCTCTGACGGTAAGTATTGGTATCGAGGCAAGGAACTTACAGCAACCCAAGGCATCAGCCTCTAGTGTTCTGGCCACTATAGGAGCTGTCATAGTGGGGGATCCCTCAGCGCTCGTCAGTTCAATGATGGGCGTCGGTGCCCCACCTTGTCCCATTGGCGCTTCCTCCCCTCCTTAGACTAGAAACTCTTGATCAGCACCAATATTCTCCTGAGTAAGATAAGGAGGGTGGATTAAGGATTGCAAAGTAAAGCGGATAAAAGGAGGAGGATAGATAAGGGTTGAAGCATACCTCGAGTAGCTCGATTACATCTATATCAGAGCCGACAATCTCTCCATTCTCCCGAATACTCCCTTGGTGGTATGCCCCTTGAGACCCTTCACCTTCAGGCTCCTATTCTCCTCCACCTTCTCCTTCGCCTTCTCCTTCTGCCTCCTCCTCCTCTGTCTCACCGCCCTCCAGCTCATTATTTCTATCATCATCCTCCGACGACATCCTTTCCGGATCATGCTCCTGGCCGAGCATCACTTTCACCAAGAAATATGGATCCTCACATCAACCCTGTTGGTGTGCATACATGTCCATGGTCGTCAAATACGCATGTCGTTGATGAAAGTTCACTCTGTCGACAATCCGAACAAGCCTGACTTCTATCAGCTAGATCCCGTCTTGAATTATCTTCTTCCAAAGGGCTTCGGTACTCACCGACTTCCGTAGGGTTAGCTAGGCCGACCATAGCATCAGGAAGATTGCGTCGTGAGAAGGTTGAAGAAGATATCTTATTTGCTTCCCAAGAAGTTCTCTGGTCACTCCGTGGGATCCTCCTCCTATAGGTGATGAGGGCGTGGCCACACCACGCGACGTCCCCACTGCTAAAGTCCTGGCCTGTGTGGGCCCCGTTGCCCGATGTGCTTCCGACCTTCCCTCTCTAACGGCACCCTGCCTACTCTCTCGCCACCCGGGTTCCACACTGGCGACCTTGAGTTGCTGAACTCGCCTCCACAAAATCCCCTCAGGGTATGCAATGGCCCAATGTTCGGCATACTCGGTTGAGAGGCCAACGTCGACTCCGGTGGGAGGAAAGGTGATGACGTCGCCAGAGCCATAGGTCGTGGACATCAGCCACATCTGGCGAAGAATGCAGGGATGCCTCTCTTCCCGAAAATCTGTGTATACTTTTTTCGGCATCCACTGGAGGCACCCAAACTGCCTGGCGAACTTGGATGACACGTAAGGCTCGCAGAAGATCTTCCCATCAATCTGGGCCACAAGCACCCCACCTCTGATACTCTGGAAGTACTCCCTATGCTCCAATGAGCCTTTCCCATTGTCTATTATCTGGCCAGTTGGGGTGGGGAATGGGCTGAAAGTGAAGTTGTAATGATTACCAATTTTGATTCTTACTCCCTCCTCATTGAGCATCAGCGGCATAACCCCGACAATGTTCAGTAAGGAAGGTCGTAGACCATTACTTGGAGGACGGATGGCGTTCAGAAAGGTATATCCGCCGCAATGAGCCGCAACCCAACCATAGAAGATCTAGAAGGGGCCATATATTCTCCTAAGTGACCCCCCTCTCGAGATGCATCCCAAGATGGCGTACATGCGAGCCAGTACGGGGACCCCCAGATTGAATCTTTTATTAGAAGCTATGATGTTAGCCATCACCAGGGTCGTTAGACGGACGCCCATACTCGCGTCCCTCACCGGTAAGA
Organism: Viscum album; assembly: GCA_963277665.1. Taxonomy (NCBI): domain Eukaryota; kingdom Viridiplantae; phylum Streptophyta; class Magnoliopsida; order Santalales; family Viscaceae; genus Viscum; species Viscum album. The sequence continues at coordinate 1,616,899,600 of OY728129.1, forward strand.
GCCACCCACTCAGGAATGTGGTAAGGAATCCAGCGTAGCGAACATTTGGGTCCCGAATTTCATTGATGTTGTAGCCCCATTACTAATAGTTCCCCACCTCCAGTATCCTCCAGTATGATCCGCTCTTGCTCCTATGTGCCACGGTTGGGCACCGTCTCACTCGCCCTGATATCTTGAATTCCGGGTCCCTCTCCAGGAACAGGCTAAACCAGTCCTTGTAAGCAATGTCCTTCAGGAAATCCTTGACCCCCAGCCTCTCCTTAGCCATCTCCAATAAGTTCCATGTCAGTATCGGGGTTCTTGATCTGTCTCCCCAGGTGCTCATTGGCGGAAGGAATTCATCATATTGGTGGCCCTCCAAAGGGACGCCACCAATGCAGTGAATGTCCCAAAGACTGATTCCAACTTCCCCGTGATGAAGATGGAAGGTGTTGGTAACGGGGGACCACCGAGTGAACAGCTCTAGCCCAAGCTCGTGTTGGCGGTAGAAGTGAAATTGCGAAGTCCACACTACCTTGAATAGGCCAATATTCCATAGCTCAGCCCCAAATTGGTCACATGTATGGCGCACCCAGTACACCCAGGCCCATTCACTGGTGAAGTTTCCTCCAGACCATAGGTCCCAGTCCGGCATCCAGCCTTTAGCCTCTTCAGTGATGCTCTGATGGAAGGTTCTAGCGTAGAGGGTCGGGGAACTCTCTGCAACAGGATCACTCCCTGCAATGGTCCTAGTCCTGGGATTCAGGACGTAAACGTCCATATGCCTAATTTCTCTGGCAGGATGGCCGTTGTTGGTGATGTTGTATCAGGGAAGGTCATCCTCATGGGTCACCCATGACCGTGGTGTATCAAATTCGAAACTCGGTAAAGGGACCTCCTCCAAAATGTCAAAGTCCCATAGTGGCAGATTATTGGACAGGGCGTACTCCTTTTGGGCGAGGGTTAGAATATTGAAAAGGGTATGGTTGTTGGAGACAATCCTTTTGGCACCATAAACCTCAGGGTTGATGACCATTTCAGCCCTCCGAGCAGTGGCTTCCCCCTCATCAGCCTGATTTTCAGCCATCTTCTTCTAACAAGTGCTTGAGTGGTTGGCGCGAAATACCAGCGACCATCGCAAAATATCGGACTGCGGCGCGAAAAACCCTGGGTTTGCGCGTAAAATAGCGCCTGATCTCAGTGAAATTGCGAGCAACTGGAGCGTTTTTTTGCACAGGGTTAGAGAAATTTTCACGCACGAGAGCTCAAAGCTTGCTATATGAAGAAATTGGTATAGAGCTTGGGTCCCGCAGCATCTTTTATAAGCGAAGCTTGGTTTGCGCGTGCGTGTGAAAAGCGAATTCCGTTCCCCCTTGGGTTTTGTGCACCGCTTCGGTTTTTAGCGTGCGTGGACCCCTGGAGTTCTGCATTTCAGTGTTCCCTCAGAATCCGACCCTTACAGCCCCTCACCGATCCAATTCTGAGGGGCGACATTTGTAGACACCGAAGAATGCTTAAGGGGCGAAGAAGGTTTCAAAATGACAAATCGAAGTCATATTCAGATCCAGGGACCCAGTCCGAGGGGTCCAGAGGAGGCGTGTGAAAAAAACTCTTAAGTGCACAAAAAAATATGTCCCGCGTGGAAAGTTTTGAGATTCGTGAGAGTTCTTCAGTGTGGGCGCGAAATATTTCATGCCCCCGACCCGCGCGGTTGACATTTCACACCGCCGACTCTGGCGCACAATTATTTTGCGCTGAACTATTTTCTGTGCCCCCAAACTTCTATAAATAGAAAGAAACCCTTTGACTTCCAGGGAAAAAGAATTTTAACTGGATCTCGTGCACGAAATTCGCCTTTCGTGCATGCAAAGATGGCTTTCAGGTATAGTTCTTTTCATGCCCGGTTGCCTCAGGATCCACCTTCGTGCAAGATCCCCTTGGTTTAGACTGAATTCCAATCCCTTCAGGGTCCGCCCCCTGTGCACAATCCCTTTAACTTGTGCGCAGGCCGCCCAATTGTGTGCAATCCCCTTCAATTGCGTGCACCCCAGTCATTGCGTGAAACCTCTCCCAGTTGCGTGCAATTCGTACTCCTTGTTTGCAATCCTTTCTAGTTGCGCGCAAAATCCTCAGCCCCATTTATGCGTAAATCCTCACTGATTTTGCGCCAGCCCGGTGTTTTTCGTGCAGGGCTACTTATTTCATGCGCAAGCCTCAAAGGTTGCACGCAACTCTCCAGGACCCCTCACCCCGGTGCTTCCCGGCTACCTCTTCACTTGCGTTCCCCATACTCCTCGGGCGTAACTTTGCGCATGTGTCTGATGCACTCCTTATGGACGCCATTTGCGGGTGTCTCTCACACCCCGAGCATCCACATCATACACAATTTTCCCGTACGACCTTCTAGGCTCATACAAAGTAACTTCAAAGTCCCTTGGACGATTCTTCCCATTGTGTTGCTTCGCCTCATGCTTCTTCGCATAGGCACGACAACGACTATTGCTTCTTCGCATAGCCATGCTAACGTGGACCCCTCGATGGTTCGCTCCATGACGCCCCCTCACCATGGATTTCCATGCCCCCTCTCTTCACCAAGGAGCAGAGGGTACTAGTTATGTATGTCCTAGGGGTGTGGAGTGATCCCACCTCGTCCGAGCTGCAGGACGTTAAATTGTTAAACACCATCGTCCACAACACATGACGTTAAACTGTGACCTCACCCCCTGCCTCGTACGCAGGGTCCCCCGCCTTGGACATTCTCCACGCCCACTCATCTCCACGGGGATGGGATCACCCCTCACAGGGGATGATATTCTCCTTATTGGAGTGACGTTTGTCCACGGGGAAAGGGAATCCACCTTGGTGTAATCCCCTAGCCTTTCTTGCAGGAGGTAGCATCTCTGCTCCTCCTCACTTCCTTGGTGCCAAGGACCAAGAGGGGAGATGGGGACATGGGTTTTTTTTACCCTTTCCCTCTCTCACTGGGCCTTGTCACCATTGAGCCTCCATCCTGGAGTAAGTCCTGACCTCTCGGGCTGCTAACCACGCATAATCCCCTGTTTCCTCTTTGAGCCACTCCACACGTAAGCCCTACTCCATTTCCCACGGACGCACCTTTCACGACGTGATCGTCAGGTCTCTACTATCTCTTGTTTCTCACACTGAGCATGACTCACGTGAGCTTAGAGCAAGCACCGACCATGACAAACACCTTGGGCCGCCTCAGAGTGTAATCCCCACACCATCCTGAACTATGAAGACTTTGATCCATGTCAAGGCATGGTACGTAGGAAGCCTCCACGAGTTTCAAGCCCACCACCCGGTCATTTCAACCATCACGTCGGTTCACCAACACCTTGGGCTGCCTCAGAGTGTAAGCCCCACACCATCCCGAACTACGAGGACTATGATCCATGTCAAGTCATGGTACGTAGGAATCCTCCACGAGGTTCAAGCCCACCACCCGGTCGTTCCAACCATCACGTCGGTTCACCAACACCTTGGGCCACCTCCTAGTGTAAGCCTCACACTATCCCGAACTACGAGGACTTTGATCCATATCAAGGCATGGTATGTAGGAAGCCTCCATGAGGTTCAATCCCACCACCCAATCATTCCGACCATCATGTCGGTTCACCAACACCTTGGACCACCTCAGAGTGTAAGCCCCACACCATCCCGAACTATGAAGACTTTGATCCATGTCAAGGCATGGTATGTAGGAAGCCTCCACAAGTTTCAAGCCCACCACCCGGTCGTTCCGACCATCACGTCGGTTCACCAACACCTTGGGATGCCTCAGAGTGTAAGCCTCACACCATCCCGAACTACAAGGACTTTGATCCATGTCAAGGCATGGTACGTAGGAAGCCTCCACGAGGTTCAAGCCCACCACCCGGTCGTTCCGACCATCCCGTCAGTTTACCAATACCTTGGGCCGCCTCAGAGTGTAATCCCCACACCATCCCGAACTATGAGGACTTTGATCCATGTCAAGGCATGGTATGTAGGAAGCCTCCATGAGGTTCAAGCCCACCACCCAGTCATTCCGACCATCACGTCGATTCACCAACATCTTGGGTCTCCTCAGAATGTAAGCCTCACACCATCCCGAACTACGAGGAATTTGATCCATGTCAAGACATTGTACGTAGGAAGCCTCCACGAGGTTCAACCCCACCACCCAGTCGTTCCGACCATCACGTCGGTTCACCAATACCTTGGGCCACCTCAGAGTGTAAGCCCCACACCATCTTGAACTACAAGGACTTTGATCCATGTCAAGTCATGGTACGTAGGAAGCCTCCACGAGGTTCAAGCCCACCACTCGATCGTTCCTTCATGTCAGGTTCGCCCCCATCCCGCATGACGATAAACTATATCCACCATCCTAAACTACAAGGACTTTGATCCATGTCAAGGCATGGTATGTAGGAAGCCTCCCTGAGGTTCAAGCCCACCATCCATCAGGACCCTAGGTCCACCTTCACGTCTGTTTACTGACCCCATGGGCCACCTCAGAGCGTAAGCCCCAAACACCACCTTAACTACGTGGACTTTGATTCCCTACCATGGGGATACGTAGGAAGCCTCCTTGAGGTTCGATCCCATCACCCATGTCTCATCCTGATCTCTCCCTCGAGCCTATGTGTCTCAGGAAGGTCATGCCCCAACCCGGAGGTTCCACTTCTTCTAGGTCCCATCCATGCATCCATTCTCACGTGTCGCCTCCTCAGGTGTCCCATCGTTTCACCAAACTACGCAGACTTTGATTCCATGCCACTAGGATACGTAGGAAGTCTCTTCAAGGCTCAAGACCAACACTACCGTCACCATCACGATGGTCTCATCTCATTCCCCCCTCCACTCCATTCAACTCTCCATCATCCATCTTGATTCTCACCTGGGCCGCCACATCCCGGTGGGATCATGCCACCCCACTCCCCATTCCATCAAACGACATTCGGGAAGCCACCCACATGATGGCCCCAGTATCAGTGTTCCCTCCAGGGGGTTCCTCCATCTAATCCACTCTAATCAGTGTTCCGATCAGTTTGATCTGTCTTCGCTAGACGTTAAACTTGCGGCATACCCTATGTTAAACATGGGAAGCTGAGGAAAACCTCAGATACATGCCCACGACATATGATTCCCCGCATTCGATGTGGGATGCCTCGGGCTTCCGCGCCCTCGAGAAGCCCTGTAATAAGGGGAAGAAACTCAGACATGCCAGAATCCCAGCGTCCAGACACGCCAGTGATGCCCAACGTGACTACTCCCCTAACTGAAGGTTGCTGCCGTGACCAGACCCCTTGGAATGTCCTGACAGAAGCAGTGTAATTAACTAGTGTCCATGAAGATATGGTGTTGGAAAGAGTTTTATGAACAATGTCTTAAGTCTATGAGAGAGACTCAGACTAGGTGATGAGCTCCAAGGAGGAATCCACAGAAGGAAGAACCGACATCTCATCATCCTGTTTCGATCAAGGAGCAGACGTCCCTGAATAAGGAGTAGATGTCGCCCACCTTTGGAAAGCGGGAATGTGGGGCAAGAGCTGCGCGTCCCTCACAGATGGGATGCGCGCGCCCCGACGAAAGTGTCGGAAACAAGTACTTTGGATTATCATATCATGTGTACAGTGAGTTATGCATGACGAACACTTACCATTATAGAGTAGATGTTTTTGCATCCACTATTTAAATGGTAATGTCCTTAGATTATTTGTTGTATCAAAAGGTTATAGCATATCTAAAGCTATAATGAGAACCTCAAGATACCACGACATTAATCTTAAATATATGTCATATGGTATAAATACATCATATTGACCGGGCATAGTAAACGTCTGACGATCAGGTGTTGGGGGCTCATAAACATTGAGACTTATTCTCATGAAGTTTGAACTTGGAGATCTCTAGTAGTTGAGATCATGAGGACAAACCTGTCAATATGAACACCACATGTTTTGGGTGTCATTGAATGCTCCTATCTATGGACATGTGTATTGGTCTCCTGACTTGAAATCATTAACAATGTGTATCATTTGATCGCGTACTTTGACGCAAGACAAAAACCATGATAATGAAATCGTGGCGAGGTAGCTTGTGTTGGGTGCATCATTGGTAGTGCGACATTAGTTGAATGATCAAGATAGAATTTGTCACTTCTGGGTTGAGGAAGTAATATCTCTATCCAGGTTGATCAGGATGGTAGTACCTTCATAAATCCATGATCATGGTAGTTGAGGGTAAATCTGTCTATTTAGATCATTAAATAATAAAGTAAGAAAGGATGATGACACAAGTGTGTGTCATGCTTTATGAGATATTTAAAGACAAAGAGATTATATTACATAGTGCGTGTTCATCGGTTGGTTTGTCGTTGTTATGACCATTCCTTATCTCTTTAGGGGTCTTGATGAGTTGCTAGACTCTGCTCTTGGTTTGTGAATACTATTCACTGTTGTCGAGATAAAGGTCTAGAGGGTCACACACAACAACGTATTTGAGAATCTGCCCTATTATGGAGAATAAGTACATAGGTCATGGTGGACCCCACTATGGGGTCCGAGTGTTGTCCAAATATGAACGATCGCCAATAAATAAATAAATTCATTTTTATTTAAGTTTAGAATAATCGACATTGAATTTATTAATTAAATGTATTTACAAGTATGAAAGTAAATACATGAAAAATATTATATGAATGAATATTATTTTAATATTCCAGGTTCATTTAATATTTACGGGAATGACGAGTCGAGTTAATTGACCAGGTTTTATCACATGATATATTTAATATATATTATAAGTATGTGATAAAATATAAATAATATATATGGTGCAATTAGTTCATTATAATTAATTATTTATATCACTTATTTAGTGGACGTTTAATGCGTGGGGGCCGGGGAACCATAACCGGCTATTTATAACTTCCACTATATAAGCAGAGATTACAACACACTATTCATGAGTCTAGAATTGAGATCTTCTCTCTCATCCTGAATCCAAGAGAGATTCACTCAATTCGAGCGAATGATCCAAGTTCACCTTCGTGGATCGAAAACTGATGATAGTGGTGATCGTAGCGGCATTGAAGGGATCGTTGAGGCTCTATGCTAGCACTTGAAATCCGATGAACGACGCACACGTAGATTTGATAAGCATGTGTGGATGATCTGGATGAGTTCAACATCAGATCCTTCAAGCAACGGTCACCAAAAGTGAGCGACGGACGAGCGTACTTCGATTTGAACGGGGCACACATTATGTTTTAATTTCTATGATATGTTTATAATTCACATGAGGTCCTCAGACTAAATCAGAACTTAGGTCGCTGAAGACGACAAGTTACATCGCTCCGATGATGAAAAATTTAAAATCCTCAACCCACCAGCTTCTGTTGCACACCCGATACCTCCGACTGGTATTAGAGCGATGCAGTGCAGATGGCATGGAGACACCATTTGCTAACCAATGTTTAGGGTTGTTTACTTGTAATGGGCTTTTGACCAATGAGATTGTATCACTCAAATCTAAGGTTGTATAGTTCTCCCTAACCCCTTCAAAAGGGATCTCTGTTTTCCTTTTTCTTTTTTAATAAAGGGGTTGGTCCCCAACCTCTTTGTATGACTATCCAATTTTGTTTTTGATACAAATAGTTTTTGGATTTTTCAGGTATTAAAAATATAAAGAACATCTTTTAAATGCATATTATGATTTATCAGAATCACAAAAAATTGATACCGACATTACCGTTTAATTCGGGCCACCAGAACAGTATTGATTGATGGCCAAATTATTCCACTAACGTGGAATCAAAAAAATAATATAATGTTATTATTTATTTAAAAACAAAAAATGGGCCCAAAAACTTGTTTTGGGCAGCGGGGTGACTAACCAAAGGTGGTGTCAGATTGTGGATTTTTCCACAAGAACAACAAAAAAAAATTGTTTTTTTAAACAAAAAGGGTGTTTGCGGGTGGCCCTATGTCTCCCTCCCTAGACTCGGTGAAAGAGGGGCACACCCCTCCTCTTTTGCTTGAGCCGCCCCAGCGAGGGTCAGATCAGCACCTCCCCGTTCAACCATGGCGAGCAGGGCACCTCCCTCCCGTTGCCTTTCGTAGGCCGCATGGCGCCCCCACCCCACATCTACCGAGTAGGAGGACTTCACTCCAATGGATCTCTGTGCCGCTGCGTCATGGCCAGCTCAAACATGGCTGCCATCACGAGGGAACCCGACAGCCGCCGCTCACCATGGATCCAGCGGTTCCCGCCTACGACCGCCCTCATCCCAGCCACCCCACCCGTGGGCTCCCTGCTGTGGATTCGTCGCATGGCTGTCGCCAGATACTCCCCAAGCCATGCCTCTCGACTCTCCCTAGTGCAGTGCCGGATCCCAGTTCCTCCTTACACCCTGCCAGCCAAGGTCCTGGTCGCACCCCAGACCGCTGAAGGCTGCAGCCGGATCCCGCGAGATCGTCGACTCGTTCGACCGTGAGGTACTCCCAAGTATCTCTGTAAATGTCAGATCTGCCCCGCAATGAGATCGGGCGGGTCTTTAGATCTGCCCCGCAATGAGCTCGGGCGGGTATTTCCAATCCGGTACGGGTCTGGGCGTACTGGCCTAGCCCATAACAGTCATATATGGGCTTTGCACGGCCTGAAACAGGCCTGCGTAGGCTTGGCACGACCCGTACAGACCCCACGCTGGGTTTCGGGGCCCAGATATTTATTATATAATCAAAAATTAATTTAATTGATTAATTTATTTTTTGGTATTAAATTAAATTTAATTAAAAGTTAATTTTTGATTTAAAAATATTATATTTTAATATTCTGAAAATAAATTAATTTAATTTTAGGTATTAAATTAAATTGATTAATTAATTTAATTTTTTGTATTAAAATTAAATTAACTGTTGGACCAAATAAAATAAAATATTTAAATAAATTATTTGAATTTATTAATTCATTTAATTTATTTTAATTGCCCTCGTACTTTAAATTTATACCATTTTAATTTCTAATTGCGTGATGAATGATCTTGAGCACAGACCGAAAAATTTATGTTTGGACTTTTATTTATTTAATTAATTATTTTAATTACATGTGATGCATGTAATTAATTAAAAACGGTATGCACATCATGAGTTTTTCTTGTTTAATATGTATAAGGGTCTACGTGTCCACGAGTGTTGTTTTGTTGTGTATTATGCATTCCGGAGACCCCATCGTCTACGTGTGAGTATATATGTATTGTGATGAAGATGAAGTAAGACGTGGACCATGCCGAGATGAGACGATATTCCAAACAAGACAATGATACATTGGGCTGGGGTGCGAGGTGCAATACGAGTCATGTCCCAACTCAGGTATTATTATTGGAGTTGGTGGCCTAGAACCAACTACTTTTTACTTTATGATAAACTTGTATTCATGGATTTGAATATTAATAAATACCTTATCACATCTTCATTGTTCATTTACATAATAATGCATGTGATAATGTCCTAAGAATAGATGTTGCACTAAAGGGTCACAGCGAATCCCCACGATGATGAGAAACCAGAAGTGCCATAACACTATTCTTGAATATATATTCTATGGTTGGATGATGTTATTTGAGGGACACAAATAATATAGACCATTAGGGGTGAGGACTTATAAAACTTTGAGCCACCTTCTCATGGTGTGCGCCCTTGGTAGTATCCATGAGGATATTATGAGAACGAGACCCGCTAGTAGGAAAACCATATTTCATAGTGTCATTGGATGTTCCTATCTATGGACATGTGTATTGGTCCTTAGACTTTAAGATTATTATTAATGAGTATTATAACTCGCGCACTTAAATGTATTGAAAAAAACTGTGACGACACACTGTTCATAGCGAGGTAGGATATGTTGGGTGCATCACGAGTAATACTGCATTAATAGATAATGCGAGAAAGGATTTGTCCCTTCTATTCCATAACAGAAGTTGATATCTCAGGGTCTTTGCTGGAATTGATATAGACTAAATAAATCCACAACCATGGTGAGAAATGAGAAATTTCAATTCCGGGAAGTCAAAGAAAGAATAATCGAACACATGTGTTGATAGTACGAGCATGCAACCCGCTTGATTCGAGATATTAAGACAAAGAGATTACATTACACGGTAAACATTCGTAGGAGGTGACACGTCATTGTAACATTAACTTCTTTCACTATGGGTGCCTTGGCGTGTTGCTAGACACTAACCTTGAACTTTAGGCAGGCTCCGCCTAATGCCATTGAGAAAGAGGCCTAGAGGGTCATACACTAAGTGTGTTCAAGTATATTAGTTAAATATTCATTTAACAAGTTGAATAAAGATTATTCCCGATTGTGGTTTAATAATTATTCAAGGACGTCTGATCATATTTATTTCGACACTAGTTATTCGAGAGAATATTTTGTGGGCGAAATAATATATTTATTAGCGAGTAATGCAGTGATATTTATTTGAGAAATAAATAGTCATTATTCAAGGTCTAATAAATGTGATGGATGAAATAAAGAAAATGGAAAAACAAAAGTACACGTCGTGTATATTAATACATGCCGTGTAGTTTTTTCTGAGGATTTGTGAGAAATAATATTATTTATTTAATTAAATAATATTAGGTATAATTTGATGGACGCATGTCAACTGATAATAATAGTCAATTATTATTATTAGACATGGGGTCTTACTAAGAATTAAATGAAATGAATAAATGCTTTTGGTTAATTAATTCATTTTATTATTCTAAGTAATAAAATCACAATTACATTATTCTCATGAGGTCTATCCATTCTTTGTGGTTGTGCACAATGGATCTGGAGAAAGCGCTCAAGCCAAGAGATAATTCATTTCCTCCAAGAACGCTCCCAAGTTATGAGAGAGATCCTCCTCCACCGGATTAAAGAGAGCACTTTGGAAGCGACTCTCAAGGAAATCGAAGGCGGACATCGCAAGCGAAGACACTTCTGCACTAGTACCCAGAGATCCATTCGACGACGTCCAGAGATACGTGGAGCATGTGTGGATCACCGCTAGAGGAAGCCTGCACTTGGCTTCTACGACGCAATGACAGATCACATTGAATCGTGACTGTAAACATCAACGGAGAGAGAATTTCATCGAGGCAATTCTTGTCTTTTAATTAAATTAATTGTAACCAACATATGATGATCCTCTCTATGGTTCTGGGACTTCCCTCTTTCCTTTTTAGTTCTTCGTTCTATTTCGAACATCTGGTGTTTTATTATCATGACGGATCTTGGATTGATCGTTGTTAATAGAAAAATTAACAGATGGGTACACCTATCCACGTGCTTTCGCTGCACCCAGAACCTATAAGTGGTATTAGAGGGGTCATATCGTTGATTATAATTATTTAGTTTTTCATTGATGATTTACACATTTAATAATTTAGTTGTTTCAATTCAAGTTAATCGTTCTTTAAATCTGAATTTCGAGATCTATTCCCCCTCTTTTGTTTCTCATTCACCTTATAGAAACGATCTTTTCTTTTAATTTTGATTAAAATAAAATAGAGGATCTCATCTGAAGGTGCCAAAGGTTCCGGGCCGCACAACACCAGAACACACATCATGTATTCGGTAGTACACGTTATGTAGTCAAAGTTCAATGCATCGAACTGGTCCGCCAAACCAAGCCATGTCATTGAAGTTTATCTAAGTCTTTATGACTCTGTGTGTTGACCAGGAATATGCGACACATAGTTTCTGGATTACATGTTATGTGTCCCACTGGACACGGTGTGTAGTCCTTTCAGGTTAGGGTTGGACCGTGTACCCCGTACACGGCTTGTCCGGCTGGAGACCGTGTAACGCAGATACTACACGGTGTGTGGCCCACTGGACACACCATGTAGTCTGAAGATTTCCGAAGTACATTTGCATGCCGTATTCCCAGGCGTGTACTTTGGATGGACGGTGAATGATAGTACACACCGTGTAGTTGGAACTACACGTCGTGTACTCATCCAAATTACGCAGATTTATTAAAATTTATTATTATATTATACAAACCCTTGAGACATGTACCATGGTGCGAGCGTAAAGATGAGGCACAACACATGATAGGTGTTATATATATATGTTTAATTTAACATCTGCGTAATGTTCATTCCTACTCATTGGGTAGTTATGAATGTGAATTCACCAGGTTGCCTCCAAGGTACACGTTACGTACAAAGATAATTTTAAATGAATTTATTTGTTTAAAATTATGATGGATGAGAATCTCAAGGAAATTCAGAAAATGGTTTAAGATAAAATGATTGATTAATTAAAGATAATTAATTGATTCGAGCGCGATTTATCTTAAACAAGAATGATTAAAGAATTGAATGCTAGTTTTATTTATGTGTAAATATCATTACATGTATGGATGATCACGAGCTAGACCAAGACCTTTGTATGTGGATGGTTTCTTTTAATTAATTTATTTAAATTAAATTTGCTGACCTACAAGCCTTCTCGTCATTAATATATAGGGCCTACGTGCCCAAGGTTTCTTTTATGTAAAACCCCCTTTACCCCTCACATGTGTGTGAGATAAAAGCATATGTAATGGATGAAGCTCCCAAGCTAGTGGAGGGGGCTCAAGTGAGGAGCCAAGGTGAAACCAATCCAAGGAGATACAAAGGTGGACATGTGGAAAGTTGTAAACACGAACCTAAAAGGTTCAAGGTGTTTCTCCCCTAGGTCTTGGGTTAGTTTATCAACCACTAGATAAACTAACCAATAAAACAAGCTCATGATCATACCATTTTTTTTTCCAGTTGCATGATTTATTTATTGTGGGTGTGTTGTCATGATCACACAATTAATAAATTAAACAAACATGCAAGATAGAACTAAAATAAGGCCGTCTTATGCGTAAATATTATCTTAGACATGGTTAATCACTTAATTATATCCCACTTAATATTAACAATCATGTAATAAAAGATAATAAAATGGAAATTTACGTATAATGATGAAATCCCTCAAAGAAATATTAAGTCGGTATAGCCTTTCATAATCTTGGTTAGAATCGAACCATAGTTCAAAGTGCTTGACCAACCCTAGTTGGGGTACTTTCAATTATCTTAGAATTCTAATTCAAGGTTTTGGGTTGACTTGAATTGGTTCATTTCAAGGGTTGACTACCACAACATGACTTGGTGTGACCAAGAGGCAAAGGTTGAGGAAATCCAAAATAAAAGGATTTCAGGATTGGGGAGTCCACTCAGCGGATCAAGGAGCTGCGAGTTAATGCAGTTGGCATTTGAAATGCCTACCTAAAACCTTTTAAGTTTCTTGAACAGCCCTAGTTGGGGTAATGAGAAGGGTAATATAGATCCTTGACACTAGAATATTCATGAAACATAATATTCCAAAGTTAATGGTGAGGGCTATTGGATTTCGATAAAATAGTGGGAGACTAATAAGTATTAATTTATTTATTTGTCTCAGTTTTATCACAATAAAGTACTAAATCTTTGCTCATATTAATTTGTAGAAACGACAAGAAAAATGACTTCAAACATATCATTTTGAACCATACTCGAGAAGAAAAACCTTCTCACAGACACCAATTTTTAGGAGTGGCAGAGGCGTTTACGCGTCATCCTTCGCCACAAGAGAAAATTGTATGTGCTGAAGGAGCCTATTCTAGTTGTGCTTGGAAAAGAGGCCAGTGATGAGGAAAGATATCTCTATATGAAACATATGGATGATGCCACATATGTCCAATGTTTCATGCTATCGGCCATGTCTAATGAACTCTTAAAGCAATATGAAAACATGGATGTGTATAGCATGATGTCTCACCTTAAATATCTCTATAAAGAGAAGGTGAGACAAGAGAGATATGAGATATACAATGCTTTGTTCACAACTAAGCTTGGAGAGTCTGCGCCAACTGGGCCTCATGTAGTCAAACTTATTGGTTACATTGAATGCTTGGACATCTTAGGGATTAAGTTCCTGAATGAGTTATGTACAGATCTCATCCTATCATCACTGCCCAAGACCTTCTTTAGCTTTATTATCAACCACAACATGAGAAACAATGAGAAGAATCTATCAGAACTTCTGAACTTAATTCACCAGGTAGATAAGGACACGGGGAGTGACAAACCCACAGTCCTTATGGTGAATAAGAAAAGGAAGGAGAAGCCAATGGGGCTAAGGATTCATAAACAGTCTGAAGCCCCTGAGCACCTTCCCTCTATGAAGGGGAAGATCCAAAGGCAGGGAAAGGAATGGGAGCCAATTTGTTTTGCATGTGGCAAGCCAGACCACTGGAAGAGGAACTGCACCCAGAGGTGTGGGGATGCTAAAGGTGCGTTCGTTATCGAGTGTAATCTTTCCATTTCTACACATTGGGTATTAGATATAGCTTATGTGGCTCACATATGTATTCAAATGCAGGAACCAAGTAGATTTAGAAAGATTGCTAAAGGATAGGTGGATCTTTGAGTTTCCAATGTCGCGGGGCTGGCTGCATTAGCCATTAGTGATTACCATCTCTCATTGCCAACTAGGATGCTTTTGGTTTTACATAACTGTTATTATGTGCCTAGTGTTACCAAGAACATAATTTCTATATCTTTTTTGGATATGGATGGATTTATTTTCAAGTTTGGAAATAAGGTTTGTTTCTTTTATAAGAACAACATATGTTATGGTATGGCACATTTAAATAATGGGTTATATGTATTAAATTATGAAAACCAAGTGTTGGCAATAGATAATGAAACAAGCTCACATGACTCATACAACACCCAGTTGTGACATCACCGTCTTAGTCATGTAAGCGAGAAGTGCTTGACAAAGATCTGCCAAGATGGTTATTTAGACTCTATTGAGCTAAAACCACTTGATATATGTCATGCCTGTTTACAAGGTAAAATGACCAAGCCGCCTTTTGGTGGATAGGGTTAAATGGCCATAGAGCTTCTAGGATTGGTACACACGGATGTGTGTGGACCATTTCCAATAGAAGCTAGAGGTGGATATTCTTACTTAATTACTTTTACTGATGATTTGAGTAGATATGGATATATCTTCTTAATGAGGTATAAGTCAGAGTCCTTAGAGAAATTTAAGGAATTTAAGGATGAAGTAGAGAATCATCTTGGTAAAAAGATAAAGAAACTTCGATCAGATCGATGTGGAGAATATTTAAACTAAAAATTCATCGACCTTTTACGAGAGTCTCGGATTCTATCTCAACTCACTCCTACTTATACACCATAGTATAATTGTGTTAGTTAAAAGAGTAACTACACCTTGTTGGACATGGTGAGGTCGATGATGAGTCATGCAGATCTTATATTATCCTTTTGGGGATATGCATTACAAACTGTAGCATACACATTAAATCAAGTGCCAACTAAGGCGGAAAATGGAATTACCTCTGAGTTATAGAATGGAAAGAAACTCATTTTGTCGCACACACATATATGGGGATGCGAGGCATTTGTTAAGGCCTTCTCAGGCAACAAAATAGCACCCCGAGGTATAAGGTCTATCTTTATAGGATATACCAAGAAAACGAAGGGATATTACCTATATAACCCTTCAGAAAAGAAAGTGACTATCACCAGAAAAGCCGTCTTTCTTGAGAGGGAGCACATACTCAAAAAGGGTAGTGGGAGAAAGATTGACTTCGATGAAATTGATGCTCAAGATATACATGAGTTGGTATAGGAACAAGTTCCACAGGTCCCCGTGGAAGAGGTTTCAGAAACACAAGTACTGCGTAGGAGCTCAAGAGAGGTAAGGAAACCAGAGAGATTTTGTTTCCTAGTCACCGAGGATGGTGAATCATTATTGTTGGAAAATGATGGACCTCTCTCCTACAAGGAAGTAGTAGAGAGCTCAGAAGCTGCAAGATGGCTATAAGATATGAAATCTGATATGGATTCCATGTATCAGAACCAAGTATGGGTTCTGGTCGATGAGCCAGTTGATGTAAAGCCTGTTGGATGCAAATGGGTATTCAATAGAAAGATGGACATGGAAGGTCAAGTTAGCACCTATAAAGCAAGGCTAGTGGCTAAAGGATTCAGACAGTGTCAAGTAATTGACTATGATGAAACCTTCTCGCTAGTTTCCATGTTTAAATCCATAAGAATCATATTTTCCATATCAGTTTACCATGACTATAATGACCCATACTTTACATACATTGTTATTACTTCAGAATTGAAGCACACTTATTACAACATATAACAAAACCAGGAAAGGACGGTATAGGTATAGAGTCTTTACAAACTGGGAAACATAAACAACTGGTTTATAAAGCATATACTTTGCCTCCCATTTATTTCATCATATCTAGAGTCCCTTTTGGCATATCCTACTTAATAACCTTCTTCCTAACTTGGGTAAATAAAACATACGAAAGGGTGAGCTCAAATGCTTAGTAAGGGTAAACAAAAGAAATATCAATCACATCATATACACAAGAACATAACTTTTGGAAATCTTAACCTGCAAAAGAGATCATAATTTCATAACATGGGACAAATCATAGTAGTGAAATGTAATCCCAATAATCATAAATTAAAACATGAAACTTTGTGGCATACACACATAATCATAGAGAATCATTTCTTATTAGTCAAGACTCATTGCCAAGAATATCTTAGTGGACAAAGTCCATTTCTGAACCGAGTTCACTCCTCGTTTCAGTCCTGTTTCACTAAACCGGTTTAACCCGCCGTTCCAGCCATGTCTATCTCATGAGATATAAAATCTTTACCCAATGCATTGGAGGGAGATATAGGTCCCACCCATCTCATAATGATACCATTCTTATGTGTGCCACAAAATCATAAATCATACATCATTGCATAACCCATGTAATAAA
Source organism: Viscum album (assembly GCA_963277665.1). Lineage (NCBI taxonomy): Eukaryota > Viridiplantae > Streptophyta > Magnoliopsida > Santalales > Viscaceae > Viscum > Viscum album. The sequence goes on from OY728129.1 coordinate 1,616,916,482, forward strand.
AATGAGATTCTTAAACAACATGACATCATAAAACAATTCATATAAGATAAAAAAATTCATAAAAATAATTCCATCACAACATAATCAAATCAATGTAATAATAGGGATAGAAATAGAACCCTATATTATCTTAGATGGAAAATAATTTTGATAAAACACTTGAACTCCATTCTTGAGGAAAATATCCTTTTTTACTTCAAAAACATTTTCCTTTCTTAACATGTCATACAATTTTAAACTAAAAGAAGTTGATTAAAAATAAACTTGAAAACTTGTAAAGGAAGATTCTTGGAAATAATGTTTTAAAAATCCATTCATTCCGTATAAGTTAAAAAAACATTCTTCTCGTACTTTTGTCAGAAAAGTCAAAAAGTACCTCGTATGAAAAACGACAAAAGATTCCTTTCATATCTTTTACTAAAAACTCACCAAAGGGTAAAATTGGATTTAAACAATTATAGGTGTATGGAAACAATATTACATATTGAGGAAACATGGATGCAGATGATAAAATACACCCTAGTAAATACCAAAGTATAAACAATCTCAGATAAAATGAGATTGTGATATTTTCCCTTACCTTAGGTCCGATTTGCTTCTTAAGTGTCCGGACCTCCTGTATAATGATTTAAATAATGTTATTGACTTATTTCAAATCATACTTATTTTTATGATACCATATATGGTCATATTCTTAGCTTCTTATTAGTAATATTTCATTACTACTTGTTATTCGAGTGTTTATTACTTTTTGTTCTTATGTGTGTTTTGTCGAATAAATTCTTATTTTTCTTTTTAGGTTATAGATACCTCATTTCCAGAATGGTATTAGTGTAATATATATCATATTCATTCATTCAATTCATTTATATAATCATTATGCAATGAAGATCATGTAGAACGAGTCCCATCACACCGTGGAGACGGTATTCCGTACGTATGCACGAGCGATGATATCGTTCCCATGATCACATCTCAAATTACATTTATTTGGGTATTTGTAACATCAATTATGTCAATATTTCATTAATAAGATAATTACTGCATCATCATTGTATCATAAATAAATTAAATTATTTTATTTCTAAAAATTACAAATAAAATACCATTATGTTTGAAATCTTTTTAGTTTTCTAATGAATATTTATAGTCGAATTTATCTTATGTATAACCCTATATTAAAAATGATTTAGTTATTAAACTTTTATTTTAACTATTTTAACCCTTCTTTAAATAAATTGATAATAAATGTCCTAATCTAATCCAAGTGGGCCTAAATGGTCATATTTTATTCCTAAGGTTGTTTTTGGTCGAATTACACTTATCCAATAGAATTAGGACATGTGTTAGGGTAATAATAATAACACTTTTACCCTTAATTACCCTATTTACTTTTAACCGTGGTAAAAAAAGTAAAAAGTTACTATTCACCAATAATTATTTTCATCTCATTGAACCACATTTTAGTACTTGATATTAACCGTGTCTCTCAGATTTTCGAAATTATACTCACAGAAGCGGTAAAATTAAGTTTTATGAAAAATTCAGTTTTTTTAACTACCACTTAGTGGTTTCACTATTCATCAAAAAATGAAAGTTTCCAGAAAAAATACAAAAAATTAGGCCTAAACTATATTTGATATTATGAATTCAAAAATGATGTCTATTTTACAAAATTCAAAACATATCAGTTACATTAACTAATTTAAAAATCAATTCCCGTCGTCAAAACAAATAGCGTGTTTTTAAGATATAATAACTATCAAAAGATTGACACTTGTTTATGTCTGGTTTAAATGTGAAATTACATCCAATGAACAACATTGTATTAAATTGTAAAAATATATTCTAAATATACTTTAAAACCACTCAAATTAATAATTTATCACTATTAATTATTTCGATTAAAAAAGTTGTTTTTAATTAAAATTTAGTAATTTTCACTATTCATCAGAATATGAAAGTTATCCGAAAAGTACCAAAATTTCACCCTAAGTTAATTTCGATATTCCGAATCCAAAAATGAAGTCCATTTTGAAAAATAAAATTTACAAAATTTCAAAAAGTGGTTATTACTATTCATAACGGCTAGTTTTAATAATATTTTAATAGCATATCGTTGTTTAGTGAAATTCGGTATTGCGTACGACGCAAGCTATCGAGGAAGGCCGCTTTTGCGTGTAAAGCAAGCCAAGCTAGTGTTGTGTGTAGTGAAATATTCCTTTGATGATTTATATAACATAAAAACAAAATATTTATCATAAAAGTATCAGGTGTTACAATGACTATGATATTTGTAAAATGGATGTCAAAACAAAATTCCTTAATGGGAACCTTCAAGAAGATGTCTATATGACACAACCAGAAGGGTTTGTGACACCAGGTGAATCCAAACGAGTTTGCAAGTTGCAGAAATCCATTTATGGATTAAAGAAAGCATCCAGGTCATGGAACATTCGATTTAGTGAAGCCATAAACGAATTTGGTTTCATTAAGAATGAATGTGAGACATGTGTTTATAAGTAGTTTAATGGAAATGCGGTCGTTATCCTAGTAGTATATGTTGATGATATATTACTTATTGGAAACGATGTATCAGTCTTATAGTCAATTAAAGACTAGTTGAACAATTGTTTCTCTATGGACTTAGGTGAATTAGACTATATTCTAGGGATGAAGACCATTTATGATAGATCCAAGAGGCCTCTTGGACTAAGTCATGGTACATACATTGATCAGATACTAAAGAGATTTAGTATGGAACAATCCAAGAGGGGATTGGTTCCATTTTCACATGGACTGGATCTTTCTAAGAGAATGTGTCCTCAGACAAGATAAGAGAAAGATAGGATGAGTAAGATCCCATACACTTCAACTATAGGATCCATCATGTATTCCATGTTATGTACTAGGCTTGATGTTTTCTATGCACTGATCATAATATAAATATATCAAGCAGATCCAGGAGAACAACATTGGACTGATGTTAAGGACTGATGTTAAGACTATCTTTAAGTATCTGAGAAGAACTAAGGATATGTTCCTAGTGTATAGAGGAGACGAGGATCTTGTCATCAGAGGGTATGCTGATGATGGTTTTTAGATAGATTAGAACGATTTGAAGTTGCAGTCTGGATATGTTTTCTGTCTCAACGGAGGAGCTATGAGCTGGAAGAGTTCAAAGCATCCAGTTGTCGCTGATTCTATAGTGGAGTCCGTATATATAGCGGCTTCTGATGCAGCCAAGGAAGCCATCTGGATTCAGAACTTTTTCCAGGATCTTGATGTGATGCCTAGTAGTAAAGATCCTATCACATTGTATTGTGATAATACTGTAATGATGGATCTTGTAAAAGAACCAAGGTCACATCAACAGACAAAGCACATTCTCCAAAAGTATCACCTCTTGAGGGATTTTTATCAAAGGGGTGAATTTGCAGTGATCAGAGTGTCCAAGAAAGAGAATGTGGAAGACCCCATGACTAAAGGCCTATCTCAGTAGAAGCATGAATATCATGTGAGACCTAGCGGGTTAAAGGTTGTTAGCAGTTGGCTCTAGTCCAAGTGGGAGTCTGTTGGAGTTGGTGGCCTAGAACCAACTACTTTTTGCTTTATGATAAACTTGTATTCACGGATTTGAATATTAATAAATACCTTATCACATCTTGATTGTTCTTCTACATAATAATGTATGTGATAATGTCCTAAGAATAGCTGTTGCACTAAAGGGTCATAGCAGATCCCCACGATGATGAGAACCCAGAAGTGCCATAACACTATTCTTGAATATATATTCTATGGTTGTATGACGTTATTTTAGGGACACAAATAATATAGGCTATTAGGGGTGATGACTCATAAAACTTTGATCCACCTTTTCATGGTGTGCGCCCTTGGTAGTATCCATGAGGATATTATGAGAACGAGACCTGCTAGTAAGAAAACCATATTTCATAGTGTCATTGGATGTTCCTATCTGAGGACATGTGTATTGGTCCTTGGACTTTAAGATTATTATTAATGAATATTATAACTCGCGCACTTAAATGTATTGACAAAAACTGTGATGAAAAACTGTTCGCAGCGAGGTATGATATGTTGGGTGCGTCACGAGTAATACTGCATTGATAGATAATGCGAGAAAGGATTTGTCCCTTCTATTCCATAACAGAAGTTGATATCTCGGTCCCTTTGATGGAATTTATATAGACTAAATAAATCCATAGCCATGGCGAGGAATGAGAAATTTCAATTCTGGGAAGTCAAAGAAAGAATAATCAAGCACATGGGTTGATAGCACTAGCATGCAACCCGCTTGATTCGAGATATCGAGACAAAGGGATTACATTACAATGTAAACGTTCGTAGGAGGTGACACATCATTGCAACATTAACTTCTTTATTTATGGGTGCCTTGGCGCATTGCTAGACGCTAACCTTGAACTTTAGGCAGGCTTCGCCTAATGCCATTGAGAAAGAGGCCTAGAGGGTCACACACTAAGTGTGTCAAAGTATATTAGAAATATTTATTTAATAAGTTGAATAAAGATTATTCCCGATTGTGGTTTAATAATTATTCAAGGATGTCTGATCATATTTATTTCGACACTCGTTATTTGAGAGAATATTTTGTGGGAGAAATAATGTATTTATTAGCGAGTAATGTAGTGATATTTATTTGAGAAATAAATAGTCATTATTCAAGGTCTAATAAATGTGGTGGAGGAAATAAAGAAAATGGAAAAACAAAAGTACACGTCGTGTATATTAATACACGACATGTAGTTTTTTCTAGGGATTTGTGAGAAATAATATTATTTATTTAATTAAATAATATTAGGTATAATTTGCTGGGCGCATGTCAACTGATAATAATATCCAACTATTATTATTAGACATGGGGTCTTACTAATAATTAAATGAAATGAATAAATGCTTTTGGGTAATTAATTCATTTTATTATTCTAAGTAATAAAATCCCAATTACATTATTCTCATGAGATCTATCAATTCTTTGTAGTTGTGCATAATGAATCTGGAGAAAGCTCTCAAGCCAAGAGATAATTCATTTCCTCCAAGAACGCTCCCAAGTTATGAGAGAGATCCTCCTCCATCGGATCAAGGAGAGAACTTTGGAAGCGGCTCTCAAGGAAATTGAAGGCGGACATCGCAAGTGAAGGCTCTTCTGCACTAGCACCCATAGATCCATTCGATGACGTCCAGAGATACGTGGAGCATGTGTGGATCAGTTCTAGAGGAAGCCTGCACTTGGCTTCTACGACGCAATGACAGATCACATTGAATCGTGACCGTAAACATCAACGGAGAGAGAATTTCATTGAGGCAATTCTTGTCATTTAATTAAATTAATTATAACCAACATATGATGATCCTCTCTATGGTTCTGGGACTTCCCTCTTTCCTTTTTAGTTCTTCATTCTATTCCGAACATCTGGTGTTTTATTATCATGATGAATCTTGGATTGATCGTTGTTAACAGAAAAATTAAAAGATGGGTACACCTATCCACGCGCTTCCGCTGCGCCCAGAACCTATAAGTGGTATCAGAGGGGTCATATCGTTGATTATAATTATTTAGTTTTTTGTTGATGATTTACGCATTTAATAATTTAGTTGTTTCAATTCAAGTTAACCATTATTTAAATCTGAATCTCGAGATCTATTCCTCCTCTTTTGTTTCTCGTTCACCTTATAGAAACGATATTTTCTTTTAATTTTGATTAAAATAAAACAGATTATCTCATCTGGAGGTGCCAAAGGTTCCTGGACGCACAACACCAGAACACATAACATGTATTCGGTAGTACACGCTATGTAGTCAAGATTCAATGCATCGAACCTGTCCGCCAAACCAAGCCATGTTATTAGAGTTTATCTAAGTCTTTATGACTCCACGTGTTGACCAGGAACAGGTGACACACAGTTTCCAGATTACATGCTGTGTGTCCCACTGGACACGGTGTGTAGTCCTTTCAGGTTATGGTTGGACCGTGTACCCCGTACACGGCTTTTCTGGCTGGAGACCGTGTAACGCGGATACTACATGGTGTGTGGCCCACTGGACACACCATGTACTCCGAATATTTCTGAAGTACATTTTCATGCCGTATCCCCGGGCGTGTACTTCAGATGGATGGTGAACGATAGTACACACCGTGTAGTTGGAACTATATGCCGTGTACTCATCCAAATTATGCAGATTTATTAAAATTTATTATTATATTATACAAACCCTTGAGATGTGTACCATGGTGCGGACGTAAAGATGAGGCACAAAACATGATAGGTCTTATATATATATATGTTTAATTTAACATCTGCGTAATGTTCATTCCTACTCATTGGGTAGTTATGAATGCGAATTCACCGGGTTGCCTCCGAGGTAAAAGTTACGTACAAAGATAATTTTAAATGAATTTATTTGTTTAAAATTATGATGGATGAGAATCTCAAGGAAATTCAGAAAAGAGTTTAAGATAAAATGATTGATTAATTAAAGATAATTAATTGATTCGAGCGTGATTTATCTTAAACAAGAATGATTAAATAATTGAATGCTAGTTTTATTTCTGTGTAAATATCATTGCATGTATGGATGATCATGAGCTAGACCAAGACCTTTGTATGTGGATGGTTTCTTTTAATTAATATATTTAAATTAAATTTGTTGACATATGAACCTTCTCGTCATTAATATATAGGGCCTACGTGCCCAAGGTTTCTTTTATGTAAAACCTCCTTTACCCCTCACCTGTGTGTGAGATAAAAGCATATGTAATGGATGGAGCTCCCAAGCTAGTGGAGGGGGCTCAAGTCGGGAGCCAAGGTGAAACCAATCCAATGAGATACAAAGGTGGACATGCGGAAAGTTGTAAACACGAACCTAAAAGGTTCAAGGTGTTTCTCCCCTAGGTCTTGGGTTAGTTTATCAACCACTAGATAAACTAACCAATAGAACAAGCTCATGATCATACCATTTTTTTTTTCAGTTGCATGATTTATTTATTGTGGGTGTGTTTTCATGATCCCACAATTAATAAATTAAACAAGTATGCAAGATAGAAATAAAATAAGACCGACTTATGCATAAATATTATCTTAGACATGGTTAATAACTTAAGTATATCCCACTTAATATTAACAATCATGTAATAAAAGATAATAAAATGGGAATTTCTGTATAAGGATAAAATCCTTTAAAGAAATATTAAGTCGGTATAGCCTTCCATAATCTTGGTTAGAATCGAACCATAGTTCAAAATGCTTGAACAACCCTAATTGGGGTACTTTCAATTATCTTGGAATTCTAATTCAAGGTTTTGGGTTGAATTGACTTGGTTTATTTCAAGGGTTGACTGCCACAATAGGACTTGGTGTGACCCAGAGGCAAAGGTTGAGGAAATCCAAAATAAAAGGATTTCAGGATTGGGGAGTCCACTCAGCGGATCAAGGAGCTACGAGTTAATGCAGTTGGAATTTGAAATGCCTACCTAAAACCTTTTAAGTTTCTTGACCAACCCTAGTTGGGGTAATGCGAAGGGTAATATAGATCCTTGAAACTAGAATATTCATGAAACAGAATATTTCAAAGTCAATGGTGAGGGGGAGGGGGTGAATCAGTGATCCCTTTAAACTTTTTACAAATTGATTTTTTTCAATTAAACCTCTATTGCTGGTTAAATACTCAATCCACTCTTCTTATGTCTCTTATACATACCTCAAATGATTCTGTAAATTCAAAGGCACCGAACATAAGGATTTACAAGGTTCGGTACAAAGACCTACTCCTTGCTGTGTTGGTTATTCTCCCCAACACAGATTCTCCATTATAATCAAATGAAAAAAATATAATGGCTGATTCAGAGTCACATTGTATCTCTCCTAAGTCCCACAAGAGGTTCTTTATACTACATCTCACAGTGTTACCAGAGTCTCACCGGCCTGCTCCAGAGTCTCACTAAAGTCTTCTGCTCCTGAGTCTCATAGGATACTCCTTGCTCCTGAATCACATGAGAGTCTACCTCCTTGAAGCTTTTGATTCATTGTAGATTGATCTTATGCTCTTCCCCCATGAGCTTGCTGAATCACACTTTCCTGTGTATCTGTTCAAGAATCTTCAATAGCCATAAGTAAGGTTTGTTGGCCTTGCTCAATGATACTGATCACTTGTGCTAATTAGTTGCCTCAATGCAACAATGATCGGGTAATTCTTTCTTCTTCTGATGAAGACCCGACCTCACTTCTATGTGTGAAAATGATAGACACAACTTCCTCAAGAATATTAATATGCAATAATGATCTTTCACAATATCAGCTCTGGAAATCTTCTTGATTTCTAAAGCACTGTTAACTTGGATATAAGATCTTATGTAAATTTTCTCGGCTTCATTCTCAATGAAAATTCACTTCATGCATGGGTTTCATGGTATCCAAAACCTATTGTCTTGGGTATCTCACTTGACTTCTCACACGTGAATGTGTTAATGCATGATTTCATGCATGTTCAATGTGTTTCTTGTAAACCCGAACACACACTGTTCACTTGTATAAATAGTTTAGTTTCAATGTGTGTATGTCATGCATCTACACATATACTATCTAATTAGTTCCTTCTTGATTAATATGCACACACAATTCTTTTTTTCACATGTGCATGGGCATGCATATATGTTTAGATATGATTTTATGTAACCCAAATACACATAGTTCATTCCCTTTCTTCCTTTTACACCCACTTTTTAGTTAAATCCTTTTAAGCACAAATCCATGGGAGATGAATACATAGGAGTATTCCCTACCACCTCTTGTGCAAAAAACCCAAATGGGTATTTTCTTTGTGTGTGTCTGGATTATTGTTCCCATCAAGGGGTAGTGTGTATGTACACTATCTCAAGAACTCACAAAACTTAATATAGACCATAGGAGCATAGGTTCTTGTTTCTTCACACAAGTGAACTCTGTGTGGAATTGGTTCTTCACACAGAGCACATATCTTCTTCACACTGGGTGTACAAATCACCTTCTCAAAGCACTATTCTTCATGGAATTATTGAGTGTATGAATCGCATGTCAATAGAACTATGAGATATCCTCCTTCTTCGAACAAGAACAAGCTATGTGGAATAGGTTCTTCACAAATATTCTTTGAGAGTGATTTGCACTTGTCAAAGAGCCACAAGATCTTCCTTCTTCTCTTAGGCATAATGCCTCACGAAAACCTCTACCTTTTGCAAACCATAGGGGTTCGCAGTGTCTCTAATTATTCAGAGAAACGAGATCTCTCTCAATATTTTAAATAAAAAACCCTCGGTCTAGGTCTCTCTATTTATAGGTGAGGATCACAGCTTGCACTGTGTCAAATTCCTGTAAGATTCGTCGTTTAAATCATACCTTTGAATAGGAAGCTTCCTTGACTTTGAAATCTTCAAACACAGATAAAAATACATGCCACATATCTTAGTTTTTTTTCTATTTCATGCAAGCTCCTCTTTTGCGGTGATCAAATCATGTGCATGTGATAAAGGTCATATGCAACTTGTTTTCATGAACGCTCAAGCTCCATGACATGGCCTTGAACCTTAGATTGCTTCAGCCACATTATATTCATTATTACGTTGCATGCATGCAAATGTAATTGCATGCATGGTATCGTGACTTCTAGATGACCATAATGTGGTGGATTTTCTCTTCAACAGTGGCCAGAAACAAGATCATGGTGGTTCAGTCGTAGCTTCGACATACCGTGGCGTCAGAAACCCTTCATTCGATCGGAGGTAGAAGACGATGGTGTGGACGATCGATGATCATTGAATCACCTTAGATAGGACGGATATGACATGTTTGTATATTTAAAATAGATCAATGACTCAGATTATATACGAAAAGATCAGATGGTGGAGATCACTCCATTTTTTAAACGATGAGCAGTACCTGCAAAATGCATCCCACATCGAAATGAATCGCAGTTTCCAGCTTCTTTTTATTACAAGCTGCTACAACTGTGGCTTAAAATTCTCCTCCTCCCTCCATGGTACTACCCCATACCGTGTTCTCTATGGGAATGCTCTACACCCACCCTCTACACGAGCTTAGGCCCAACTATGCATGGGCTCCACCGTGTGCTCCTGTAGGGGCTTACACACACCCATCATGCGTCCTCGCCTAATGGGCCTCCCTTGGGTGCGGTCGACCTAGAGCCTCGCATGCCCTTGGTTGAGTTCACCGAAGTGTGTTGGTTGGCTGCCCAAATTTTCTAAAGTAACCACGTAAAATATACTAAGTGAAAGATACTTGGCTACCTTCAAATGCCAACCCCATGCATGGCTACCTCAAAATTCTAAGCCCTTCAATAATTTCTTCATCTTTTCTTCATTAATCTTCTTCCACTTTATGCAAGTCACATAAATATTTTCTTTTTTGCATGATCACATTCATATCTTCAAATCTTCACATAATCTTATTCTTCTTCTTCAATCATCCTCAGATGGATGATACATTATTGTTGTAAACACTCTATCACCTTTGATACAAGTTCTTTGAACTTAGGACCAGTTCAGTAATTGTCTGAATTGTATAGAGAATGTCCAAGCATGACATCCAATGCCATTTCATGAGTTCATAATGATTCTCCAAATAAAATTAGATTTGGAACAACTTCACCATATTGATAGCAATGAGATATTCCCATATCATTGATAACCATTTTCAACCAAAAATTATTGATAGTACTTGGAAACTAATACAATGCATAATCAAAGTGAGATTTTCACTGAGTCAATAACAGTGCTTTACTCACCACAACTTCAATCATTCTTTTACCATACACATATTTACACATTATTGACAACAAATGCAACACTATGCCCAAAAATCTATCCCTTTTTATTTTGTTTTCAATATCTTCTAAGCACACTTTGTAAGAGTCAATATGTGTGCCAATATTTTCTTCCCCTTATTGGAAACCAAATGCAAAGGTTAAGTGGGGACCATTCAAAAACATGTTCTCCTCCCTTTAAATAATATCTTCTTGAATATTTCTAAGAGAGGGATGATGTAACATGGTTCACTTAGTAAAGAGCATTTAGTTAATCAACTCTAAGTTTAATTGGGCTATCCCGATGTAGAAAACAAGAGAGATATGACCAAGGTACTCAATGCTATCTATAAACAACCATGCATGTGAAATCACGCTCATAATGTTTCAATTATTATCCAAGGGATTAAAAATAATCAGATATACCAATGAAATGCTAAATCCTACATATACTTCAACAAACATGTTAAAGAGTTCAAATGAAAAAAATAAAGTCCCCCCTATCATCCCATCTTGTTATCAATCAAGAACTCCCCCTTAATTGACATGATAAATATAGTTAAGAATAGAAGATGAAAGTGTGATTGAAATACCTCAAGTTTCAACTTCTAGGGATGATATGAATTTCAATATTTGTCATGAAATAATACTTGATATCATCTCCTTAATATTTTCTCCCCCTCAAGGGGTGAAATCCCTTTGATTTAACATGGTGGAAAATATCATCAGATAATATTCAAGATATTCATTTTTATAATCTTTTACAGTGGAACATTCCAAGTAATTATCAAAACATGAATAATCATTCCAACTTGATTTTCTCCACTTTTTTCATTCAATTATCATTTTTAGAAAGTCCCCCACCTTCAATTCCATGCAATGTAAGCACACATATACAAAAAAGTGTAAGGGAATAAGATGGAACACATGTGAGATTCTTAATAGAAGAAACATGGCTGAGAATTTCCTCTCAACCCAAGAACTCCTTTCCTTGTAGCTCTAATGTGTTTGGTAATCATCATGCTGGTGTCTCCTTTCCATTTTACATTTTGATCTTTTATTGTCAGCATGGACCCTTTTCTTCCATTCACCCTCAATTTGTGTGGATTGTTTATCCTCACTTCTTCCAGTAGTGAAGTAGCTTACACAGGTGCATGTTTTTCAATTTTCAACATCTCCACTTGAGTTGGTAAAATAGTTATACATTTATTTTCATTATGTCCAACTAGCTTGAACCTTACACACAATACTTGTGAGACACTTGATTTTTCATGTGTTGACAACCTCTCATGAAATTAGAATTCTTTTTCATGTGGAATGATCCGTTGCCCCTTTGCCTTAGATTTATCTAGTAATCCATCTTAAGATTTTTGCAGTTCTCTATAAATTTTCAATTGATCAATCCAGATAACTAAACACTACTTCTTAACATTTTCTAGTTTAGAGATTCCACATGGATTTTTCAATGCTTTCTAATTATCTTTATTAGGCAACTTATTAAAATCATCTTTAGGAATGTCTTCATTCAATCTTATCTTCTCCTGGATTGATTCTCCTTTTAATTTTAGCTTTCTTCCATTCATTTCCATGGCTTGTTTGGAGTGATCAATGGTATTATCTTTCTTTCCACAATAGAAGCATATTTTATTGGTTGAGAGAAATTCTTGGAATCTAGGTTAAAATTCTTCTTGGGAATAGTTTGTTTCACTATTTTCTTGACTTTATTATTTTTCATATTCCCAATGAAAGACTTTTCAACTATTGTTACTTTCTCATGAATTTTTGTGGACTTTTATTCTTATCATCATATGCATAATGCATGGTTGGAATAAACCAGAACTCATCATAACTGTGACTACTTCTGTTACAATTATCATAGAAGTCTTCAAGATATTCAAATCTGTTATTGACAGACAAATTCTTCTTCATCTGTGCATTCTTCTATAGCTTTGTAGGATGCTTTATTTCTTCACATCTAATTTACCTGAATGTAGGCCTTCTATAATTTTCATATGCTAACACATTATTCCAAAAAATATTAGCATGATTTCCAAACTTCCAAAAACACCAATAGTATCCAATAAATCTCTTTATTTTTCTTGTAGTATCAGTCTGACAAGATTTAGTGTAGTGTTGTTTTTGGAACTGTCTTTCTTTATTTGAAGGATCCTTTTGAGAATAATTTTTATTAATCATTCCAGTATCCACCCTTGAAGTTTTGATGGATGTGTCAACATTTTTATCAATCCACATATTCCCATTTTTAGCTTTGAACCTGTAATTGTAGATGAAAATGTATTAGTAGAAACAAAAATAACTGGATTATGGGATACCTTCTTCTTGGAGGATGTTTACATTGGATTAGAATATGATCTAATAATACTTTTGGAATCATAGTCCTCAGTGAAAACTCGAGTGACACCATTTCTTCTTCTAGATGTTTGGGAAGTTCTAGTTTGGGGTGATTGTTGATTCTTCAATTTCACCTCCATCTCTAAACACTTCATGTTGAGGGAGTTATTCTCATCCTCAACTGATCTTAGTTTACTTTCCCAATTCCCATTCAACATCATCATTTTTTCTTCATTCATATTTCTTAATTCTTGAAAATAAATTCCAAGATCCTTTACCTTGTTATCTTTTTCTTCTAGTTGAGCATCTTTGACAACCATAGAAACATTGTACAATTTTTCAAATGCATGGAAAGATTCTACAAATAAAATCTCAAAGTATTATTTCTCAAAAATACTTACTTGAAACTCTTCAGTAACTTTAGAAAATATTTCATTGCAAAGAGAAATTGTTTCTTCCTTTACTTTCACAAGTTTTTTGAGAGTGTTGGACATACCAACCCTTTTACCCAATTCTTATTCCATGGCATCAACTTCTTCTTCCAGCTATAATTTTTCATCTCAAAGAACTTTGATGCTTGTAAAAATATGTATTGCCACTTCTCTTGGAATATTCTTTAGATGTTCCTTGAGTATAAACTAATGATCACTGATTGATCTATCATCATCACATCTTGACCAAGATTCATCATAAGAGTCATAATAATAAAAAGAATTATCACATGTTGTACCTTCTAGATTACCTTTAGTAGAATGTGTCTCCCCATTTTTAGTACGATTTTTTTCAGATTCCTTTCTAGTTTCTTCTTCCTATTCTTCTGAGTCTTGGAAGATATCTCTATTTGAGGTTTCTCACTAATTTCCTAAAATCTTCACTTCATAAAGACTCCCTTGTATCGTTTATAGGTGACCTTCACTCTAATACCAATTGAAGTGCCCAGATTAGTGTGAAATCACTAAGAGGGGGAGGGGGTGAATCAGTGATCTCTTTAAACTTTTTACAAATTGATTATTTTCAATTAAACATCTATAGCTAGTTAAAGCCTCGATCCACTCTTCTTATGTCTATCAGAATTACCTCAAATGATGCTATAAAATCAAAGGCATTGAATACAAGGATTTATAAGGTTCGATACAAAGGCGTGCTCCTTACTGTATTGGTTATTCTCCCCAACACAGATTCTACACTATAATCAAATGAACAATTATAATGGCCGATACAGAGTCACATTGTATCTCTCCTAAGTCCCACAAGAGGTTCTTTATACTACATCTCACAGTGTTACCAGAGTCTCACCGACCTACTCCAGAGTCTCACTAAAGTCTTCTGCTCCTGAGTCTCATAGGATACTCCTTGATCCTGAATCACATGAGATTCTACCTCCTTGAAGCTTTTTATTCATTGTAGATTGATCTTATGCTCTTCCCCCATGAGATTGCTGAATCACACTTGCCTCTGTATCTGTTCAAGAATCTTCAACAGCCTTAAGTAAGGTTTGTCGGCCTTTCTCAATGATACTGATCACTTGTGCTGATCAGTTGCCTTAGTGAAACAATGCTTGGGAAATTCTTTCTTCTTCTGATGAAGACCCGACCTCACTTCTATGTGTGCAAATGGTGCAAACAACTTCCTCAAGAATATTAATATGCAAGAATGATCTTTCACAATATCAGCTTTTCCAATCTTCTTGATTTCTCAAGCACTATCAACTCAAATATAAGACCTTCTGTAAATTTTCCTAGATTCAGTCTCAATTCAAATCCACTTAATACATGGGTTTCATGGCATCCAAAACCTCTTGTCTTGGGTATATCACTTGACTTATCACACGTTCATGTGTTTATGCATGATTTCATGCATATTCAATGTGTTTCTTATAAACATGAGCACACACTGTTCACTTACATCAATAGTTTAGGTTCAATGTGTGTATGTCATGAATCTACACATATACTGTCCAATTAGTTCCTTCTTTCTCAATATGCACACACAATTCTTTCTTCACGTGTGTATGGGAATGCATGTATGTTTAGATATGATTTTATGTAACCCAAACATGTTGGGACCAAGTTGGCTGATGAAGTTTCTGGATGAATGAAGTATTGTCTTTTGTTGTCAAGGAAGTTTGAGATGAAAGGAAATCACTTCACTTTGTATAAGTGGGTGAGGAAAGACAGGAAAGTTACAATACTTTCCACGATAAATCTGATGATGCTTTTCTGGTATGTATTTCACAAATATCATAAGTTGTTTAGAGAAATTATGATGCAATAATTATGAAGGAAAGGGGGAGAAATGATGATGTCCATAAGTATGGTTTCTCTTGCAGAATTAGGTGTCTAAGATGGAGTAGTTTTCCAGTGTTTACCAAATTTTTGGGGTCCAAAATTTGGAGTTGGGCTAGTATTGAGAAAAGTGGATTTCCTTGAAGATCACATAAAAATATAGCAAAGTCATGAATTTCTCAAATATGGGCTTCATGAAGTAGATTTTGTGAAGAAATGAAGAATGTTAACAACGTTCTTCACAATTACGACAAGCTTTGCGAATGGATGAGAAAAGGAGCATTGCGGGTGAGAATTACAGCGGTGAAGGTGAAGAGCATTGTGACGGTGCAAAGGAATAAGAAGCATTGAGGAGGTTCCAAGTATTTGATGGAATGATTCATGATTATGATGAGCTTTGTGAATCTGGAAAATAGTCATGGTGCTTCGCAAAATAGAGTGAATTTCGGCGGAAATTTTGGAGCTCTGCGATTTGGTGCTGATGTGGCACTGAGGTGGCTAGAAGATTCTAGAGTTGGTGGGAAACACCTATAAATAGGCTCTTACTACCTTGAGAAAAGTAAAGAGACTTAATGAAATTTTTAGAGCTCTCAAATTGTGAAGAAGGTTCGTGGAGAAAGTGAGCTCTGTGAAGGCAGTGAGCACCACGAAGGAAAGTAGATTTGCGGCAAGCTGTTGAGCTTTGCAAAAGAAGTGAACTTTGAAAAGACCAATATGTTCTCCAAAAAATAGTGAGATCTGTGATATAGTGAGATTTTTGAACTAGAGATATTTGTGAACTAGAGTGCTCTGCGAAGCTGGGAGCTTCGCGAAGGAGCTCTACGAAGGAGCTCTGTGAGCTAAAGAGTTGAGTACCCAAATTAAGTGACAAGTGCTTTCAAGTCGATCAAGATATGACTGAGGTATATGACTAAGTATTATTACAATGTCCAGGTAATTCCTATCAGCTTCTGGTTAGGAAAGAGAAGAGTTGTTTTCAAAGATTAGATTTGAGAAAGTTTGTCAAGAAGCACAAATATATTGATTTACCCTATTTGTGCTAAGGGGGTGCACACATAATTGAGGATTATCTCCCAAGTACTACACAAGTGAAATTTCATAACCTACTCATTGTATTACACATCAAAGGATTGTTTTCTAGTGGATTGTGTGGTACTGAATTATTTCCGCACCATACCAAGGATGTAGCTACTCTTATTGAGTAGTGAACCTTGTAAATCTTGTGTTCCTATGGTTGTTTACGTTTAGTAGGGAACGAAATCTTTAATAGGAGAAGAATTTTGTTTCAACAAGAAAGGAAACATAAAAAAAAATATCACTGATTCACCCCCTCCCCCTCTCAGTGATACTTGGATCCTGACTGGGAACTTCAATTGGTATCAGAGCCAGTTTCCCTTTGTTTTCTCTTTGCTAAAGTTTTGAAGAGAAGTTGTGATGGAGAATTTGAATTGTGTGAACAGTAAGGGGATTCCAATATTTTATGGAAAAAATTATCATATCTAGAAAGATAGAATGACGACTTATCTTATGTCTCTTGGGTATGAAGTTCTTGAAACTACAAAAAATGGATTTCCTCCTATTGATGTCAAGGTTCCTCTTACACATGCTGATAAGAAGAATCTTGAGAATGATTGAAGTGATAAAAATGAATCACTCTCATCTCTTTTTGAGAGTGAGTTTTTGAGAGTTAAAGGGTCTCTATTACCAAAGAAATATGGGACAAACTGAAAAAAAATCTATGAAGTAAATACAAAAGTGAAGAAGGAAAAACTTCAAATCTGGAGGCTGAAGTATGAAGACTTAAAGATGAGTGAGCATGAATATGTTGGGGACTTACTTACCAGGATAAACAACATTGTAAGTACAATTAGATTTCTTGGTGAAAATTTGGAGGATTCTATAGTTTTTGAAAAGATCTTAAAAATTCCTCCTGACAAATTTGATACTAAATTTTCATCATTGGAAGACAGAGACCCTAAAACATTATCTCTAGATGATTTTCATAATACTCTCATCACTTATGAAATGAGAAGGGAGAAGAATATGAAGATCAAAGAAAAATCTAATAGAGAAATGTATTTGAAGGCTGCAAAGAAAGAGAATTTGAAGAAAATTCTTATTGAAGATGAAGATGGTGAATCCAAATCTGAAAATGTGGTATGTCAAAATTTTGATGAAATTTTATCCTTGTTTTCTAAAAATGTGAAAAGAGGCACAAGAAAATATAAAGAGAAACTCCCTTTGAAATGTTTTGAATGTGGAGCTGTTGGCCACATTGCAGCTAATTACCCTAAAAAAGGGAAAGATGAAGACAACGATGAAGAAGACAAAAGACCAAGAAGGTCATGGAAGAAACAAGGTGAAAAATATAAATATTCTGGAAGAGGTAATTATAAAAAGTTCTTCAAATAAAAAAGAAGAAGCTTTTTGTCAAAAAATGAAGAAGATGATGATAGTGAGACTGAATCTGAAAAATCTATTGCTGAGAAATATAGAGTACCTTTTTTTCAACAGTGAATAATGAAAATTATGAGAGCGGTAGTAATGGAGAAGAATAAACTTAACTTGAACAATATCTAAAAGAAGATCTGAAGTAATGTTTGATAATGATTAGAAGGCTTGAGAAGGAAAATAGGAAATTGACAAATGAAAACTCTTCATCAAATGACCAAGAAGGTTTTCCTGATAAAAAATAATAATTTGAAAAGGATATTGATGATCTGAAAAATTCTATTAAGAGTGAAAATAATCATAATGATCATCTGTAAGTAAATCTGAAGGCAAATGAATAAGAGTTGGAACTTTTCCAACACAAACTTTCTAAAGTTGAGGAAAGGAACACAAGGTTAAAAAACTCTATTACAGAAGTTGGTGAAAGTTCTACTAAGAATGAAACTAAGAAGGATCAAAAAAATTTACCTTCAAAGGTTGAAAAGAGATATAGAACTAGTTATGATAAGAAAAATGCTATAAAGGCAACGTATGTGGTCAAAGTTAGCAATACTAAAAAATCATAAGAATATAAAAATCCCGAGTCCAAAAAGATTTCTACTACTTTTGGTTCTGGTAAGTCTAAAAAGAAATCTGAGATAAATAAAAAGTTACAATTGAAAATATGAAGGTCGATGGTCAGTAGAGTTTTGGTAATAATATTTGTGAAAATCATGTTCACAACTCCGATCAGTATGGAACTTTTAGAGGGAAATATTCATTCTATGGATACTTCTGGTATTGTGGTGGATTCAGACACATGGAAAATATGTGTTGGTTCAACCAACAAAAGTAATACTATTACACAATCTTTGAAAGAAAAGTATTGAGGGGGAGTTAATCTTATCAAAAGGAAAAACCTCAAAAGAAAGTCCAGAATACATCTGAGAAGGTTGGTGTGAAATTTGAGAATAGTTCCAACCACTGGAAACTATCTGTGAAAGATGCGATCAACCTAGACATATTGCTAAGGGTTGCCTGATTATGTTACCAGAACAAGAAAAGTTTTTTAAAAATTCTCATAAGATGGATATTTTAAAGGTTAAGAAAGACAAATATGCTAGGTCTGAAAAGAAAGAGTTTTTGGTTGTATGGCCAGAACACATTGACATGGCTAAGAAATTAGAGGAAGAACAACAAAAAGTTGAAGAAAAAGATGAACATAAAACTCTTGTTGTTGAAACCACTTTGAAATCTATGAAAGGAGAAAAAACATGGATACTTGATATTGGGTATTTGTCTCATATGATAGGAGACTTAAAGTTTCTTAAGAATGTGAAAGACTTCAAAGAAAGAACAGTGACATTTAGAAATGATGAATCTCTAAGGATCAAAGATGTTGGATCGACCATCATCGGGAAAGAAAAAATGAAATCCAGGAAAACATTATATGTTGATGGGATGAAACACAATTTGTTGAGTGTTTCACAACTCTGTGATGAGGGAAACAAATTTATCTTCAGAAAAGATGGGTTTTTTTTTTGTAAAAAGTGAAAATGATGGAAATGTAGTTACAATAGGCCAACGTAAAAAAGGAAATTTGTTCCAAGTTGGTGAAGTATAGAACTCTTGTTACATGGGTGTGGTGAATGAAAATCAGTTATGGCATAAAAGGATAGGACATATGTGTCAGAGAAACATGTTCAAGTTATCAATGAAAGACAATGTCTGAGTTATGCTTGATTTATCCATAAGAATAGATTGGTGTTGTGCTATTTGTGAGAAAGAGAAGATTACAAACTCTATGCATAAGAGAGTTGACATTCACTCAAAATGACCCTTAGAACCTATACATTCTGATATCTGTGGACCAATGAGAAAACAATATACAAATGGAAATAAGTACTTCATTACTTTCATTGATTACTTTACACGCATTACCTGTGTTATGTACATAAGACATAAGTTAGATGCTCTAAAAATGTTTAGGAGTTTCAGGAGGAAAGTAGAGAAGGAATGTGAGTATTCAGTGAAGAAGTTGAGAACTGATAATGGTGGTGAGTATAAGAATGAAGAGTTTGAAAGTTATCTTGAGAAGCATGAAATTCGGCATGAGTTCAGTTCACCATAAACACCTCAAAAAATGGGGTTGCTGAAAGAAATAATAAAAGTCTGGTGGAAATGGGGAGAACTATGTTACTTGAACATAATCTTTCTCATTATTATTGGAGGCAAGCCATGAGCACTACTGTGTATATTCAAAACCAATGTTTCTATAGGCAAAAATCATATATGACTCCATACGAAATGTTCTATGAAAAAAATCCAAGTCTGAAACACTTAAGAGTTTTTGGGAGTCCATGCATTATAAAGAAGAAAGGTGGAAACCTTGAAAAGTTTGAGCAAAGAGGAGATGATGTAATTTTTCTTGGCTACACTTCAGAAGGAAGAGGATATAGATGTCTCAACAAAGAAACATGAATAATTATTGATTATGCAAATGTGAAATTTGTTGAAAATGTTGAGAAAGAAAAGCAATCATATGCTGATGTGGAAGTTGAGCAAGATAGAGAAGAATGATACTTGGAAGCTTGTACCCAATCCGAACAACAAAAAAATTATTGGTACAAAGTGGGTTTTCCGAAACAAGATGAATGAAGATAGTGAAGTGATAAGAAACAAAGAAATATTGGTTTGAAAAGGGTATTCAAAAATTAAAGGAATTGATTTTGATGAAACCTTTTCTCTGGTGGCAAGGCTAAAAACAATAAGAATCTTTCTTGCTATTGCTGTACAATGAGGTTACAAAATCTTTCAAATGAATGTAAAATCTACATTCTTGAATGTTGATCTTGATGAGGAAGTTTACATTGATCAACCTTGTGGATTTGTTATTAGGAAGGATGAAAATTATGTATGCAGGTTGAAGAAGGCTTTGTACGAGCTAAAACAAGCACCAAGGGCATGGTATTCAAAATGGGATACTTTCTTGAGGAAAATGAATTTCAAGAAAGGAAGAGTTGACAACAATCTTTATATAAAGGAATGTCAGGAGTTCTCTTTGATCATAATTGTTTATGTCGATGACATTATATTTGCTAGGAATGATGAAAAACCATGTGAAATATTTGATGAGGAGATGAAGAAGTTATTTGAGATGTCTATGCTGGCAGAAATGGAATACTTTATTGGGCTTCAAATTTCATAGAAGAAGAATCAAATTTTTTTGTCTCAATAAAAGTATGCTAAGGAACTTATGAAGAAGTTTGGAATGGAAAATTCGAAACTAGTTTCCACATCGATTTTAGTGAGAACCAAGTTGTCTAAAGATGGAGAATACATGGAAGTTGATTAAAAAGAGTTTTGAAAGTTGATTTGAAGTCTGTTATACTTGACTGCCTCAAGAACCGACATCGTCTATGATGTTACCTTATGTGAAAGATTTTAGAGTGCTCCTAAAGAATCACATTTGATTACTGGAAAAATAATTCTCAGATATATCAAAGGCACACATTTTTTTGGAATTAGGTATGATGGCTCATAAAATATTTATCTATTCAGGTATTTAGATACTGATTGGACAGAAAATGTTGATGATCGAAGATCCACATCTGGTGGAGTTTTCTTTTTGGGGAAAAGTTATGTTAGTTGGCATATAAAGAAATAGAATTTGGTAACTCTTTTCACAGCTGAAGCTGAGTACGTTGATGCTACTCAATCTGCTACCCAACTCATATGGATGAAGAATCAATTGGAAGATCTAATTTTTGAAGTAAACCACCCTTGCTCTTGGGTTGTGATAATCAATAGTGCAATCAATCTTATAAAGAATCTGGTACAACATTCTCATTCAAAACACACTGACATAATGTACAACTTCATCAAATAGTAAGTGGAGAAAAATGAATTGAGGCTAGAGTACGTTCCTACATCAGAACAAGTTGCTGACATACTCACAAAAACTTTACTAAAAGAACCATTTTCTAAATTGAGGTTTAACATGGGTGTCCAACCTCATTCTCATCAAGGTTGAGGTATGTGTTTCTGTTCCCTCTCTCATCTTACCTTTGGATAGTGTTGTCAAGGGGGAGAATTGTTATAAATCTATCAGTTTGGAGGCATACATAAAGGGGGAGTTGTGGGTAAGTTGTGAATTCAACATGTAAGTGTGTGAACTATTCTAACTTTTTGTTGGAATGGTTGCAGAATGGTTGTAGAGTGGTTGTAGGAAACAATTTTTTTATTATTTTAGGAATGTTGACGAAGTAAAGAAGGATGAGGAGGAAAGATGATGTGATGTGGTTTCATAGTCACTAATTTTGGACAACATGGTGTTGTTATCAATAATTCTTGTTTCCTATAATGAGTTAGCTCACGTAGGCTTAGAATTGTTGATAAATGACCCATTGCTCGAAGTTTTAAAGTTTATTGATTTATTAAACTTGGTTGAAAACAAAATCAAAAGGGGGAGATTGTTGGGACCAAGTTGGATGATGATGTTTTTGGATGAACGAAGTATTGTCTTTTTTTGTAAAGGAAGTTTGAGACGAAAGGAAATCACTTCACTTTGTATAAGTGGGTGAGGAAAGACAGAAAAGTTACAATACTTTCCACGATAAATCTGATGATGCTTTTCCAGTCTGTATTTCACAAGGATCATAAGTTGGTTGGAGAACTTGTGATGCAAGCATTATGAAGGAAAGGGGGAGAAACGATGTTGTCCATCAGTATGGTTTCTCTTGCAGAAGCAGGTGTCTAAGATAGAGCAGTTTTCCAGTGTTTGCCAAATTTTTGGGATCCAAAATTTGGAGTTGGGATAGCATCGCAAAAATTATATTTCCTTTAAGATGACATAAAAATATGGAAAATCATGAATTTTTCAAATATGGGCTTCATGAAGTAGATTTTGCGAAGACATGAATAATGTTGATGGTTTTCTTTGCGATTACGACGAGCTTTGCGAATGGAAGAGGAAAGGAGCATTGCGAGTGAGCATTGCGGTGGTGAAGGTGAAGAGAATTCTGATGGTGCAAAGGAAGAAGGAGAATCACAGAAGTGCAAAGGATTTGATATAATTCTTCGTGATTACAACAATATTTGCGAATTCGGAAAATAGTTATGGTGCTTCATGAAATAGAGTGAATTTTGGAAAAAATTTCGAAGCTTTGCGATTTGGTGCTGACATGGTGCTAAGGTGGCTTGAAGGTTCTGGATTTGATGGGAAACACCTATAAATAGGCCCCTACCCTCTTGAAAAAATTAGAGAGACTTAACAATATTTTTAGAGCTCTCAAATTGTGAACAAGGTTCACGGAGAAAGTGAGCTCTGTGAAGGCAGTGAGCTCCGTGAAGGAAAGGAGCTTCATGGTGAGCCGTTGAGCTTTGCGAAAGAAGTGAACTTCGCAAAGACCAATCTGTGATATGCGAAATAGTTATATCTGCGATCTAGTGAGATTTGAGAATTAGAGAGCTTTGTGAACTAGAGGGCTCTGCGAAGCTGGGAGCTTTGCGAAGGAGCTATGCGAAGGAGCTCTGCGAGCTGAAGAGTTGAGTACCCAAATTAAGTGAGAAGTGATTTCAAGTGGATCAAGATATGAATGGGGTATAAGACTAAGTATTATTACAAAGTCTAGGTAGTTCCTACCAGCTTTTGGATAGGAAAGAGAAGAGTTGTTTTCAAAGATCAGATTTGAGAAAGTTTGTCGAGAAGCACAAAGATATTTCTTTACCCTATTTGTGCTAAGGGGGTGCACACATACTTGAGGATTATCTCCCAAGTACTACACGAGTGAAAGTTCATATCATACTTGTTGTATTCCACATCAAAGGATTGTTTTCTAGTGGATTGTGTGACACTGGATTATTTTCGCACCATACCAAGGACATAAATACTCTTGTTGAGTAGTGAAACTTGTAAATCTTGTGTTCCTATGGTTGTGTGCATTAATTAGGTAAAGAACTATTTAATAGGAGGCAAAGGTTGTTTCAAAAAGAAAGGAAACATAAAAATAAAATATATCACTAATTCACCCCTCCCCCTTTCAGTGATACTTGGATCCAGACTGGGAACTTCAAAACACACATAGTTCATTCCCTTTCTTCCTTTTACACCCACTATTTAGTTAAAGACTTTTGAGCATAAATACAAGGGAGATAAACATGTAGGAGTATTCCCTACTGCCTCTTGTGCACAAAACCCGAATGGGTATTTGCTTTGTGTGCGCCTAGATTCTTCTTCCTCTCAAGGGGAAGTGTATATGTACACTATCTCAAGAACTCACAATACTTCATGCAAACCATAGGAGCAAAAGTTCTTGTTTTTTCACACAGGTGAACTCTGTGTGGAATTGGTTCTTCATGCAGAGCACAGATCTTCTTCGCACTAGGTGTACATATCACCATAGTTTGGTCATTGCTCCGCAGCGTGTTCATAGGAGGTCATCAACCATCTTCTTGTGTCCAGTGAGTTGCTGAAACAGCGTGGCTTTTTTGAGATCGTCTTCCACCTTCTGCACTGAGCCAGATGGGCCGGAGGGTTTGATAGCTTCGAGGTGTTCCTTGCCCTTGTTGGGATTCCGGTTGAGGACTAGTGCCTCGGTGGGCACATGAAGACCCAATAGATTTCTCAGATGGTGAGTGACCCTTCTCAACGGATCCAATAGTTGTGGCACTACCTTAGGGGGTAAGTCCCCATCAAGGAGATCCAGTTCATTCTCTCCCTCTGATAGTTCATCCATGTTAACCACGACCCTACCTAGAGGCATATCCTCTATGTCACCTAGAAAATCAGGCTGGCACCAGATGGAACTGAAATGGAGAAGCCTCCTTGATTATCCTGTGGAGCACTTTAAAGCTCTAGCGCATCATTGTTGGAGGGTCTTATGGCGGCCTGATGACTTAGGGCGCTGGACCATGGGGAGTGTAGCCAAATCGACCAAACGATTTTGTTGGCTGATTTCTTCGAAGTGTGCCTAACTCTTGGGGTAGGCCACTCATCGATATCAAAGGTGGAAATGAGTCGCCCATAGGGTTTGGCGAAAGCATCAGACCTCCTCCTAGGTGAGTGCTTCGGGCGCCTTGAAATTTGGTGCTGCAACTGGCCAAAACATCTTAGGGAAATGGTCCACTGTGAGAATATCCCACAAGCTCCTTGGTCCAGATTCGGGGTCTGTCCCTTCATTTCCCCACTCGTCAACCAGTGGTGGTTGGGGAACTGATAGTGGTACTGATGCAGACCGCTGAGATGGTAGGCTAGCCGGTGGAGAATACGATGAGTGAGCTGACAAGCCGCCGCATCTCGAGCTATCCTCCGAAGAGTGGAGTGACTTAGCCACCACATCGCGGTAATACAGGCTGGCGACTGTTGTTTCTGGTGCCGGGACTACAGATACTGGCGATAGATCACACTGCTGCCCATCCTCCATTGATCCACAGAATAGATCTCTGTGATCTCTAGTCGAGGTAGAGAGTGCTTCTGGTGATAATGGTGACGATTGCATGGCCGTAACCTGTGGAGTTTCCAAATTTTCGTCCTCTTGGATATACATGCGGAGGGAGGCGGGAATCCAATGGACCTCATATTCTGGAAGCATGAGGCTGATGCACCTTGTTCTTGCCCCAGCCCTTGACACGGAGGATCTAGGTGAGGGTTCCATTGCTGAGTCGTATCCTACCTCAGAATCTGGGAAGCAAACTAGCACTATGGGAAAAAGGACTTTTTGCGACGGGAATAAATCCCGTCGCAAAAAGTATGTCCAAGAGGTTATTTGCGACAGGGGTAACGACCCGTCGCAAATAACCAATTATTTGCGACAAGATTTCTTCTCCCGTCGCAAAAGGTTTGGCGCGGGTAGCACGCCAAACCGCGCAAAGGTTATTTGCGACGGTGGGATCCCACCGTCGCAAATAGTGAAGTATTTGCGACTGGCCCCGTCGCAAATACCAAACGGCGGTTAATAGTTTTTTGCGACAGGATGTTGTCCCGTCGCAAAAGGTGTGTCGGCAGGGACTATTTGCGACGGGTCCCGTCGCAAATAACTTTTTAACCACCGACAGTAATTAATGCGGGTG
Source organism: Viscum album (assembly GCA_963277665.1). Classification (NCBI taxonomy): domain Eukaryota; kingdom Viridiplantae; phylum Streptophyta; class Magnoliopsida; order Santalales; family Viscaceae; genus Viscum; species Viscum album. The sequence continues at coordinate 1,616,942,453 of OY728129.1, forward strand.
TAGGTATTTGCGACGGGTCCCGTCACAAATAGTCACGTCGCAAATAATCTAACCTATATATACCCCCATCTGTTTTTTCTCTCATTCCTCTCAATTCTTAGATCATGTTTCTCTCTGAAATCTGATTTTAGAGGGAAAATTTTTTTAAGTTAATTTTTTTGTTTACGAAGAAGTTGTGAAGCTGTCTACATCAATAGAAAATCAAGATTAAAGGTATTTATGTTTTATTTAATTTATTATTTATTTCATTTTTTATGTTAATTTTTATTATTGTTGATTAGTTGTAATTAAATTAAATTTAAATTGTTTTTTCATGAGTATTTATTTGTACTAATAAATTGAAATTTTTAGTACTAATTTTTAATAATTAGTAGTAATTAATAATTATTAACGATAGTTAGTAATGTATATAATTAATTTTTAGTAATTAATAATAATTGGTAATAAATAATAATAAATACTAATAATTAGTAATAAATATTAATAATTATTAATAAATAGTAATAATGAGTAATAATGAGTAATAAATAGTAATAATGAGTAATAAATTGTAATAATGAGTAATAAATAGTAATAAATTGTCATAAATAGTAATAAATTGTAATAATTAGTAATAAATTGTAATAATTATTAATAAATTGTAATAATTAGTAATAAATTGTAATAATTAGTAATAAATTGTAATAATTAGTAATAAATTGTAATAATTAGTAATAAATTGTAATAATTAGTAATAAATTGTAATAATGTGTAGTAAATAGTAATAATGAGTAATAAATAGTAATAAATAGTATTAATTAGTAATAAATTGTAATAATTAGTAATAAATTGTAATAATTACTAATAAATTGTAATAATTACTAATAAATTGTAATAAATTGTAATATTTAGTAATAAATTGTAATAATTACTAATAAATTGTAATAATTACTAATAAATTGTAATAATTACTAATAATTAGTAATAAATTGTAATAATTAATAATAAATTGTAATAATTAGTAATAAATTGTAATAATTAGTAATAAACTGTAATAATTAGTAATAAACTGTAATAATTAGTAATAAACTGTAATAATTACTAATAAATTGTAATAATTAGTAATATTTATTAATAAATACTAATAATTAGTAATAATTTGCAATAATTAGTAATAAATACAGATAATTAGTAATAATTAGTAATAATTAGTAATAAATTGTAATAATTAGTAATAAATTGTAATAATTAGTAATAAATTTTAATAATTAGTAATAAATTCTAATAATTAGTAATAATTAGTAATAATTACTAATAAATTGTAATAATTAGTAATAAATACTAATAATTAGTAATAAATACTAATAATTAGAAATAATTAGTAATAATTAGTAATAAATACTAATAATTAAAATAATTAGTAATAATTAGGAATAATTAGCAATAATTAGGAATAATTAGCAATAATTAGAAATAATTAGCAATAATTAGAAATAAATAGCAATAATTAGCAATAAATAGAAATAAATAGCAATAATTAGTAATAAATTGAAATAATTAGTAATAAATAGTAATAATTAGTAATAAATAGCAATAATTAGTAATAAATAGGAATAATTAGTAATAATTAGTAATAATTAGGAATAATTTGGAATAATTAGTAATAAATAGGAATAATTCATAATAATTAGGAATAATTAGTAATAAATAGGAATAATTCATAATAATTAGTAATAATTGATAATAATTAGTAATAAATTGTAATAATTATTAATAAATACTAATAATTACTAATAATTACTAATAAATACTAATAATTAGCAATACTTGGAAATAATTAGTAATAATTAGCAATAATTAGAAATAAATAGCTATAATTAGCAATAATTAGGAATAATTAGCAATAATTAGCAATAATTAGCAATAATTAGTAATAAATAGCAATAATTAGTAATAAATTGCAATAAATAGTAATAAATAGCAATAAATGTTAATAAATAGGAATAATTAGGAATAATTAGTAATAATTAGGAATAATTAATAATAATTAGTAATAAATAGGAATAATTAGTAATAATTAGAAATAATTAGTAATAATTAGCAATAATTAACAATTATTAGCAATAATTTGGAATAAATAGAAATATTTAGTAATAAATAGAAATAATTAGTAATAAATAGCAATAAATAGAAATAAATAGAAATAAATAGTACTAATTAGGAATAATTAGGAATAATTAGTAATAATTTTGAATAATTAGTAATAATTAGGAATAATTAGTAATAATTAGTATTAATTTGTAATAATTAGTAATAATTAGTAATAATTAGTAATAAATAGGAATAAATAGGAATAAATAGGAATAAATAGGAATAAATAGGAATAAATAGGAATAAATAGGAATAAATAGTAATAAATAGGAATAAATAGTAATAAATAGGAATAAATATTAATAGTTAGTAATAAATAGTAATAGTTAGTAAGAAATAGTAATAGTTAGTAATAAATAAGAATAGGTAGGAATAAATAGTAATATTTAGTAATAAATATGAATAGTTAGTAATAAATATGAATAATTAGTAATAAATATAGATAATTAGTAATAAATAGGAATACTTAGTAATAAATAGGAATAATTAGTAATAAATAGTAATAACTAGTAATAATTAGTAATAAATAGTAATAATTAGTAATAAATAGTAATAATTAGTAATAAATTGTAATAGTTAGTAATAAATAGGAATAATTAGTAATAAATAGGAATAATTAGTTAGGAATAATTGGGAACAGTTAGAAAGAAATTTTAATAAATTTTAAGAACTTGGCACAATTTCTAGTGGATTGACGACCCTCCTTTTTCTCGATGACTCTTCTCCTTTCAACTTTCACAAACTCAAAACATTATGAAAAGTATGCTTCTACGTATGCATATCCAATCTCGTATGCACAAGTTTGAATATGCATTCGTAGGACCACATTTTTCATAATGTGTTCAGGCAGTGACAGTTGCAAGAAGATGATTCATCGACGAAATAAGGGCTCTTTTGTCTGACGCCTCATTTACTTGCAACTTTCTCACACAGAAATCACAATGAAGAATCTGATCGGAGGTACGCATATTAATTCTCTTGCATACGAGAATGAATATGCGTACCTCCGATCAGATTCTTCTTTGTGATTTCTGTGTGAGAAAGTTGCAAGTAAATGAGCCATCGGACAAAAGAGGTGCCATCAATCCACTGGAAATCATGTCTCCCTTAATTAATGGTAATTATTAAAAATTAGTAGTAATTAGCTATCTTCTATTTTCAGATAGTGTTTTTATAATTTCAAATTATTCAAAAATAGCGATGATTTTATATTTTGTAGAAAAACATGGAACAAGGAAGTTGACATCAGTCATTATTAGATGATCGCGATTGGATAAATTAGCGCAGAAATCCAAATGGTTCTAGTTTAAATCCTGTATATATTGAGGGTATTGCATCTTTCTTAGCATTTTCATCATAAAAACCAGAATATGTTTCAAAAGTCACAATTAAGTTTCCTTGTAAAAAATGTGCTCTGAGAACGTTTGACACATTTGACAAGGTTGGGGGACATATCTTGCGTTTTTGTTTTCAACCAGATAATGTTTTTTGGTACCTACACTGTGAACACAGTTCCAAAGAAGATACTAATAACTTAATTTCAGATCTATCACGGTTCCAAAATTTAGTACATGATGTTGCAGGTCCATCTATTCAACAAACTGGAACTCATGATGATATTGATTTAACTCCTGAGTTGGCACCATCTGAATTTTATGAGTTGTTGAGGTCTGCTGAGGATGCATTATATCCTGGTTGCAAGATAAGAAAATTATAAGCAGTTGCAAAATTTATGGCTATTAAATCAGATAATGCAATGTCAAAAAACTGTTTTGATTAGATATTTTCTTTGGTTAAAACATTGTTACCTGAAGGAAATGTATTGCCTACAAATTACTATGAGAGAAAGAGGTTGGTTTGTAATCTAGGCCTTAGTTATCAGAAGATTCATACATGTGAAAATGATTGAATCTTATATTCTGGTGAAAATGAGTCGTTGGATAGTTGTCCCACATGTGGACAATCGAGGTATAAAGAAGCTCAACCAGGGAAGTCTGGATCGATTCCTATAAAATAGTTGAGATATTTCTTCCTTACTCCCAGGCTGCAATGTTTATTTATTTCTCATAACACAATGTCAATGATGTCATGGAACAAAACCAATATTTAAAATGGTAAAAGCTTGAATCATCCATCTGATGGTGATTCATGGAAACATTTTGATCGTCTGCATCTGTATTTTTCTTTAGAAGCCCAAAACGTCGATTGGGTCTTTCTACTGACGGTTTCTATCCGTTTGGTTCTTATGGTAGTCAGTATTCATGTTGGCCTATCTTTATAACTCCGTACAATCTACCTCCATGGATGTTGATGAAGGAGCCCTATATCTTTTTTACCTTATTAATCCCAGGACATCCAAAAAAGAATATTGATGTTTATTTGAAACCATTGATTGGTGAGTTAAATGCATTGTGGAGTAATGGTGTTAGTATATATGATGTTGCTGCAAAACAAAATTTTACATTAAAAGCTACATTGATGTCGACGATTAGAGACTTTCCGGCATATGACATGTTATTTGGATGGAGTACACATGGTCCGAAATCATGTCCTTACTTTATGAAAGACAACAAAGATTTTATGCTCGTCAATGGAAAAAAACCTTGCTATTTTGACTGTCATCGCAGATTTCTTCTAACCGATCATCCTTTTTGAAGGAACAAATCTCATTTCAGAAAAGGCACAATTGAAAGGGATGAACCTCCAAAAATGATCTTAGGTACAGAGTTAAAATCAGTTGTATTTTCATTACCTCCCATCACATTTGAGCCAACAGTAAACCAATAGAAAATTCATGGCTTTGGGAAAGAACATAATTGGATAAAACGAAGCATTTTTTGGGATCTCATATATTGGTATGATTTTTTGGTCCGTCATATGTCAGTTGTCATGCATATTGAGAAGAATTTTTTTGATAATTTATTTCATACAGTTTTGGATACACCAGGTAAGACCAAAGATACTGTAAAAGAACGATTAGATCTTGCTGAAATTTGCAGGTGACCAAAACTTGAACTATTTAAAAATGTCAGATCACAGTGGTTAATGAAGCCAAAAGTAGCTTATACACTTTCCAAAGAGAGTCACTTATTATTTTGTCATTGGATTGCAGATTTGAGACTTGCAGATGGTTATACTTCCAATTTGGGAAGATGTGTTAAGAATGGTCATATTACCAGATTAAAAAGTCATGATTTTCATGATATAATGGAAAGACTTATGCCGATTAGATGCAGAGGTTTGTTGAATTATATGATTTGGGATTCGATAACAGACATATCATATTTTTTTCAAGACATTTGTGCAGTGACAAAAAACTATGATGCGCTAAGAAAACTGGAAGAAGATGTTGCTGTAATTATATGTAAACTGGAAAAAATATTTCTGCCATCTTTCTTTGACTCAATGGAACATCTGATATTACATTTTTTACATGAAGCTAAATGTGGAGGTCCAGTAGAGTTTCGATAGATGTACCCATTCAAGAGATGCATGCAGAAATTGAAGAAAAGAGTATGTAACAAATCATCAGTTGAAGGCTCAATTACTGAAGATTATTTGCAAGAGGAAATTTCTTTTTTCTGCTCTCACTATTTTGAATATGAATATCCCTCAAAATAAAACCACATGGGATGGAACGAGGTAAATTTTAATGAAGAAATGGACAATAAATTATCATTTTTTAATCAGCCAAATCTTGGATTCGGTGGAGTTCAAGAATGATGTATTTTAGACGATGAACATCACAGAGCTCATGCAAATGTTCTGCTCAACTGTGAAGAAATGACAACATTTTTACTGTGAGTGCTTCTATCAATTATTCTATCATTTCTGTTACATTATGTAAACTTATTTTATTTGTAGTTTATATGATAATCATATCAAGAAACAACTTCCACAAATTAAAAGAGCTGCTCTTGAAGAATGCAGAAAAAACAAATTTTATCAATGGTTTAAAAAACTGGTAACATAAATTATTGATAGTTTAATATCAATTAGTTTACTACTTATTATATTGATAATTGTTTTACAAATTTTCAGGTGTCTCAACATACTGATAAAATTGATAAGCGACTGTGTATATTGAGTAACCCACCATCCAAAATGGTTAAATCTTATAATGCATATGTGGTGAATGGTTTTCAATTTCATACACATGCATATGGGGAATAAAAAAAAAACAATAAACAGTGGAGTTTGTTTGAGAGGATTGCATCATAGAGAAACTGGAGTTGACTTTTACGACATTCTGGATGAAATTATTGAGCTATGTTATCTTGGAAAGAATTACATAATGATGTTTAAATGTTGGTGGTTGGATATTGAGAGAGTCTTGCATGTTCATCCAACTCATGGAATCGTCGATATTAAATATAAAAGTCTTCTTGCATTAAATGAACCATTTTTACTGGATCAATAGGCACATAAAATTTATTACGCAAAGTACTGTGCTACTTTAAGAGAACTGAGTGATTGGTGGAGCATAATAAAAATGAAATCTCGGGAAAATCAATTTACTCAAACTGAATGTGGTTCCGCTGAAGTGGAAGGAATTGAAAATTTTCAAGAGACTACTCAAAATACATATTTTTCACAAAGAAATGTGAATATCGATGATGACACTCCACAATTAAGGGTCGATGGTAACGAAGATGTCAATGATGTTACAAATGAATTTTAAATGACAAGGGATGGTGAAAGTGAAACTCATATGGATATTGATGATGTCGAGGAGGAATATGAAGACATTGACATCGTCAGATATGAAGATGATGATGAAGGTGAACATTGAAACAGTTAAATGCTGGTTATGATCATAACTAATATATATATATATATAATAGTTATTTTCAACTATCTGCTAACAAGAATCATTTTGTGTTTCATATGGACTTTGTAATATTTAATGAGTTAGAGGAGGCTGATATAACTTTGGATGAGGGGGATGTGGGGCCATCTGACCCTCAGCCTACCGGTGGTTCAGGAGGTACGCGGAGGGGGTGCGGTCTTGCACGACTGATGATTCCTGGCCCTATCCCCGAGCGACGTCTACGTCTTGGCTTCGATCCATGAACACAGAGGTATGGTAACCTGTATATTTTAGTTAGATTTCATTAATTAATTTATATATCTACTATTTTTTTGATTATTTATTCTTTTTCACAGTTTGGCGCATGTAGCTATTGGATAGGGGAGTGCTATCTTGCGCAATTATTTTTCTCAACCATGGATCACATGGGAACAGATTCCTGTTGATGTGCAGCTCGACATGTACAATCATTGGCTGGTACATAAATAAATAATATTTATTTTGATTTTTTTTATTAATAACTTGATATTATAAATTATTTGTAGGTTTTATGGTATCACATCGATGATAGCATGTGTGACACTATCCATGCAGCATGGGAGGTAGCTATGCATGAGCGTTTGCGTCAGTTTTTTCACAATTTGAGAAAGACAACCATTAAGAAAGAAGGAGCGACAATATTTGCTGAGTCATGTAGAGCCCACCGACCAGAGTACGATTCATATCAGGTTTGGGATGGATTATGTGCACACTAGTTGGGTGGTGGATTTCAGAGGAGGTCTTCATTGGGTTGGCAGAACCGGGGGAGGCAGGAGGTGATGCATTGAGCTGGTAGCCGTACATTCAGTACGCATAGAGAGAATCTGGTAAGTATTGTTTTAAATATTTTATATAACTTTAAATATAAACAGTTTATTTTATATTCATATAGGTAGTCGATCATCCCGATATTACAGAGTATGATGTTTATCGGAGGATGTACAATGATCCAGCCACCAGAGAGATTAGAGGTGATCGCCAGCGTCAGATTGTGGTTAGTCTTATTTTTTCAGTTTGACAATTAACTGCATATAATATTTTCACAATTTTAATTTCAAATTGGAATTGAAGGAGTCATATTAGGGTAAGACCTCTCAGACACAGGATGAGGGTTAGGATGAGGTGACTGATCAGACCAGTGCCCACCATTTCGATGAGGTGGCATGGATGCAGGAGACTCAGTATGGATTTGAGAAAGGCTGAGTAGTTGTTATCAGCTCTCATGTGAATTCTGGTACTTATTGTGGTACTATTATGATGTCAGCGTCCAGCTCAAGAGGAGCTCGTGGAGAGGCATCATCTTCTGCCTCACAGTATTAGGAGCAGTTCTGATCTCATAATGACCTTATAGAGAGTTTGTAGAAGCAGCAAGAAGAGATGCATCAGTAGTAGCAACCGCAGAAGCAGCAGCACTAGGAGGAGATGCATCTATGGAAACAACAACATCATGAGCATATGGAGTACATGAACCATCTAACTCATAGTTTAGGGATGGAGTTTCCTCCACCATCTCCTTCAGCTCCTCAACCTCCTCCAGAAGATGACCCCCAGTGATTTTTTTTATGTTAAAGACATTTGAATTTAACATTTTTTGTAATATGAACTATTTACAGTTTCATTATTTTATATCGGTGCAAATATTACATAATTTAATTTTTTATATTTTATGATTTTTTTTTGTGAATATTGAGAATTTTAATAATTTTTATTTTTTTATTATTTTAATAATATTAATATTATTGTTTCATTAATCCTAATTTTATTAAATATATTTTTTCATTATTATATTTTTTAATGTTTGTTTATTTTACTAATAATAATAATAATAATAATAATAATATTTTATGATTTTTTTTTTATTTTTTTTGTGAATATTGAGAATTTTAATATTTTTTATTTTTTTTATTATTTTAATAATATTAAAATTAATTTTTCAATAATCATAATTTTATTAAATTTATTTTTTAAAAAATTTATTTATTATTTGCGATGGGATCTGTTACGATGGGTTCCTGTCGTAAATAGTCTAAATAATTTCTTTTTAAAAGTATTTGTGATGGGATTACGGGCCCATCGCAAAAAGTATTTGGGACGAGCCCGTCGCAAAAAAGTTTATATATATAAAGTATATAATCAGAGACTTATTTACGACGGTGAAGCTGTCTGTCGCAAAAAATTATTATTTGCGACATGCCCATCGCAAATAATACCTTTTGCGATGACATTTTCTGCAATAGACTTTTTGCGACGGGACCCCGTCGCTAAAGTTTATTTACGATGGTATCCCGTCACAAATAACCCATCATAAATACCTAGAATTATAGTAGTGTAGTTTGATCTCTATCTAAATCTTCTCGATGTTCTTTTTATGGTGGTGATGACCCGCCCTCCTGCCCTGGGATGGTTCTTCAGTACAGGGCAGATTTCTGGCACAAGGAGGTCCTTCAGCCGTACTAGTGCTAGGACAAGGAGGACTTCTTCTTGAGTGAGATGGGGTGCGAGGAGAACTTGGACATATATCAAAGGTAACACAGGGAGGACCTCGGTGTCCACCAGCTGATGTGCAGGGAGGACCTCCGTCAGAAGTTCTAGAGCAGGTAGGACCTCCACCGGAGCTGATAGGAGCATGGGTAGGACCTCCATGCTTGCTTCCCCTAGCTGCATCAGCGTAAGGAGGGTCCTCATATTGGTCAAGCCGAACACTGGTAGGAACTCTATGCTAGGTGCCAATGAAACAAAGCTGACCTTCACCCCTCTAATTGCTAAGGTGAGGAGGACCTTTTCTGTCTACTGCAACGATATGGGGAATCCCCCCATACTAGAGATTGACCAGATGCATAACATTTCCATATCGGTGGTCCGTGGCAGGAGAAATAACCCCATACCCAATGTAATGAGCATGAAAGAGACTTCTGTACTGAGTGTCACTACCATGGGGAGGACCCTTGTTCGGATTGAAGGTAGCATAGGGCGGACCTCCATGTTGAGCTTGGAAGTGGGGAGGACCCACATTCTCCATGGTGGCCGTACGGGGAGGACCTCCATATTGCGTGTCGCTACCGTGGGTCGGTCAACGACAGGTGCTCCCTTTGCTGGCGGACGAGAGAATCGACCCAGCCTACCCATGGGGCAGTTGGGGCCTCGATCTGGGTTGGGTATATAAGTTTCCCTACTTAGTGTACATAGGGGGATGATGATACACGTCAGCGGTGGCCTGGGCCACAACAGTTGCTGACACCGACGCCCCTTGGAGGGTATCCTCCTCGGCCTACGCCTGACGCTGGCGTCGAGTCAACCAGACCAGGGCCGGTGGTGCAAGTACATATCTTACCTTCTCTTCAGCCCATGGGACCAGGTGGTGGCACTGGCGCGGCCTAGTGGGGACCCTCCTTAGGGGCCCCTGGAATGGGATCCCGGCTAGGCTGGCCCAGATATCCCCTACCTCGTCGGCGTAGGGGATGGAATCATCGAGGTGTTCCAGGCAGAGGCTCCTGAAACGATTTTACATTGGGGTGGGGAGCTATGGATCCCTGTGCGACCCTTGGGGGCGGCGGTGGCAATGAGGTGCAAACGCCTCTAAGTCCCGGTGGGCCATATCCCGAGTCGGGATAATCCCCTCCTCCTCGTATCGGCGTATGAGGTCACTTATCACCCTTCGTTGTATGAATTTGGAAGGGGAAATGGGGCGTAGGTGCCCAACAACTATGGGTGTGGAAGCTGTTGCAGAAGCGGTGGAGCCACACAGGATTTCCGCATTGGTGTTACCCCTACCCCTACGTCAGTGGGCGGGTGGCGATCAGATTCCTGTTGCAGCAACTTGGTTCCTTGAAAGCAGGGAGATTAAACCATTAGTGCTGAAACAAATAAATTGATGTCTAGTTCCCCAGTGGCATTCCGTCTCTTATGAATATTAAGAAGGATCCATGCTGAAAGCATCGCAGACCGGGATGTACAACATTTTGACTTCCCCAACTTCTGGTGAGTTTCACGCCAGGCCTGCTATTTGCTTGGCGGGACCCAACACCAAATAATTGGATCCGGTGACACGCTATTACACTGATGTCTAGAATTCTACTAATCTCCACATCGAGGAGAATAAATTCAAGTCGAGTTCACCATTTCTGTTTATGACGCTTTCACCAGGGCACGTGCATCTGTTTTTTTTAGGATGATGAGGATGTGCTAACTGTTGCCCCGCATTCCCACTTTCCAAAGGCAGGCGGCATCCATCGCTTATTTAGGTATTTTTTCTCTTTGATCGAAACGAGATGATGGGATATTCGTTCTTCCTTCCATGGATTACTCCTCATAAATGTTCACATAGTCTGGGTCTCCCTTATAGATTAATATGTTGTTCGTGAAACTCTTCCCGATGCCATATCTTCATGGACGTCGGTTAATTACACTGCTTCTATCGGGACATTCCAAGGGGTCCGGCCAGGGCAGAAACCTTCGGTCAAGGGAGTAGTCACATTGGACATCACTAGCATTATTGGACACTAGAACACTAGTGTGTCTGGGTTTCTTACCCTTATTATAGGGCTTCTCGAGGGCGTGAAAGCCCAAGGAATCCCACGTCGAATGCGGGGAATTATATGCCATAGGCATGTCTTTGAGGTTTTCCTCAGCTTCCCATGTTTAACACATGGTATGCCATGAGTTTAACATCTAGAGAAGATAGATCAGACTGATCGGAACACTGAATAGAGTGGATCAGATGGGTGAAACCCCTAGAGGGAACACTGATGCCGAGACTAACATGTGGTTAGTTACCCGGTTACCGCTAGGAGCGGTGAAGAGGTGTATTGGCATGATCTCATCGGGATGTGGTGTCCCAGGTAAGAATCAAGATAGATAATGGATGGTCAAGTGAAGTGGATGGAGAGTGAGATGGAGTCGACTTGTGGGCGATGATGATATTGGGCTTGAGCCTCAAATAGACCTCCTACGTATCCCCATGGCAGGGAATCAAAGTCCACGTAGTTCAAGATGGGGGTATAGAATCAGGGTGTGCATAGAGGATATAATCCCAATGATATACAAGGGCTTATGAATGGTTAGCAGCCCGAGGTTAGTCTTATGCCACTGGGATAGACCATCAATATGGGTCCCAACAAAAGGGATGACAGCGGCTTACCACTGGGTTTGGGTTGACAACGACTTACCACTGAATGGGGTTCACAACGACTTACCATTGGATGAGGGCGCAACGACTTACCTCTGGATGAGGGAACAATGACTTAATACTGGATGGGGGCACAATGGCTTACTGTTGGATGGGGTCACAATGGATTACCACTAGATGGGGTCACAACGGCTTACCTCTGGATGGGGTTACAACGGCTTACCGCTAGATGGGGTCACAACAGCTTACCACTGGATGGGGTTGAACCTCTTGGAGGATTCCTACATAACCTGTTTAGAAGACAAGGATCAAAGCCCACGTAGTTTGGGATGGTGGATGCAGTTTAATGTCATGTAGGATGAAAAGGGGGCATGCAGTTTAACATCATGCAAGACGAAGGTGGTCTGACGTGAAGGGGTCGGAACCAGTGGTTGTTGGGATTGAACCTCGGGGAGGCTTCCTACATACCTTACCTTGGTAAGGATCAAAGTACACATAGTTCATAAGGGGTTGGTGAACCGACATGAAGGTGGTCAGGACCAATGGATGGTGGGCTTGAACCTTAGGGAGGCTTCCTACGTACCTTTCCTTAGTCAGGATCAAATACCACATAGTTCAGAATGGGTTTGGTGAACCGACATGAAGGTGGTTGGGACCAATGGGTGTTGGGCTTGAACCTCAGGGAGGCTTCCTACATACCTTTCCTTGGCAAGGATCAAAGACCACGTAGTTCAGAATGGGTGGGAATCGACCTGAAGATGGTCGGGACCAATGTGTGTTGGGCTTGAACCTCAGGGAGGCTTTCTATATACCTTTCCTTGGAAAGGATCAAAGAAAATGTAGTTCAGAATGGGTTTGGTGAACCGATGTGAAGGTGTTCGGGACCAATGGGTGTTGGGCTTGAACCTCGGAAAGGCTTCCTATATTCCTTGCCTTGGTAAGGATCAAAGATCACATAGTTCAGGATGGTTTGGTGCACCGACGTGAAGGGGGTTTGGACCAATGGTTATTGGGTTTGAACCTCAGGGAGGCTTCCTACGTACCTTCCCTTGGAAAGGATAAAAGTCCATGTAGTTCGGGTGGTGGGTGTGGGGATTACACTCTAGGATGCCCAGAGAGGATGTCATGGTCGATGCTTACTCAAAGCCCACATGAGTCATGATCGGTGTGAGAAATAAGAGGCAATAAGGACCTGACGATCACGTCACGAAAGGTGCATCTGTGGGAAGTGGAGTGGGGCTTACACATGGTTAATGACCCAAAATGGAAACAGGGGCTTACGCGTGGTTAGAAGCCCATGGAGTTGGAGATTGGGACTTACTCTAGGGTGGAGGCTTGGGTGGCGAAAAAGCCCAATGGGAGAGGGACGGGATAACGAAGGTCCCGATGCCCATATCTCCTCTGGTCTTTGTCAAGGAAGAAGATTGGAGGAGAAGGGGTGCTTCCTCCTACAAGAAAGTCTTGGGGCTTACACCAAGGTAGTTTCCCTTTCCCCGTGGATAGACTCCACTCTCATAAAGAGGATCTCATTCCATGTGAGGAAGGATCACACTCCCTTGGATACCATTGGGTGTAGATAATGTTTGAGACGGGGCACCTCGCGTATGATGCATAGGGCATGTTCACAGTTTAACGTCATGTGCTGAGGATGATGGTGCTTGGCAGTTTAATGTCCTTCAACTCAGACAAGACGGGTTCACTCTGCACCCCTAGGACTTACATAACTGATACCCGCCTGCCCTTGAGGAAGGGAAGGCATCAACAATGTCATGGAGAGGGGGTGTTATGGAGTGATCCATTGAGGGGTCCACATTAGCATGGATATGCGAAGAAGCAATGGCCGTTAGAATGCCTATGAAAAGAATCATGAGGCGAAGCAATGCAATAGAAAGTACCACCTAAGGGATCTTGAAATTAATTCGTGTAAACCTGGAGGGTCGCAAAGGAAAAGGAGCTTCATAGTAAAGGGGTTTATAGGTAGAAGCCTCGTGAAGCTCTGGTGATCCATGTAGTGGAGGGGCTTCGCGAAGGGGTATGCTTTGTAAAGTGAAGTGTCCTAGCCTAGGCATAGGGCATTGGTGCACATGGAAGGTGATTTGTGAAGTGTAAAGTCATTTGTGGAGCAATTCTTCGCGAAGAAAAGGTGCCCCACAAAGCGTAGCATTATGAGGCAATGTGGTTTGCGAAGCATAGTGAACCTACCTTAGCATGTGGGTCACATGTGTATGGAGGGTACTTCATGAAGTATAAGTGTTTCGTGAAGACCTGTGTCCCCTTGGGGATCCCATTCCTTTACAGAGTCCCGTGGGCTTTGTGAAGGGAATCCCTCTTTAAAGAGGGGGTGAATTCAAACCAAGGGAGAGGCACTTTGCGATACTAAAGTACCTTAAAGAGATCATGGTTTATAGAGAAGAATTTTCTTCATGATTTGAGATCTATTAAAAAAAAAGGTAAGAGGATCTATCCTTTGGGATTTGAGGGGAGCCCGATATTTATAGGTAAGAGGTGCCATGAAGTAGATCTCGCTGGACGGGAAGACACATGGAATTTTGTCGTAGCCGCAAAGCCTCTTGCCTCCTTGCTCCGTGGCAGGTTCACAAACGTCAAAGGGGCTCGCTGAGCCTCCTGTCTCCTTACTCTGTGGCAGGTTTGCAAACGTCAAAGGGTTTTGTGGAGCCTTCTTCCTTCTTGTTATGTGGTGGGTTCGCAAACATTAAAGGGGTTCGCAGAGCCTCCCGCCTCCTTTCTCCGTGGTGGGTTCTCAAATGTCAAAGTGGATCGCGGAGCCTCCCGCCTCCTTGCTCCGCGGTGGGTTCGCAAATATCAAAGGGGTTCATGGATCCTCTCACCTCCTTACTTCGCGACATCTTTGCTGAGGAGAAGCTTTACGCCGACTTTGGGGTTGCGAGGGCTCTGCGAACATGCTTCACGAGGAATCCCTTAAGGATTTCTATTTGTTCTTGTTCTTCCCAAATTTTGGCACCAATAGGATGCCAAGGAGAGGTATTTTGAGGAGACTTTGTGTCCAGAGATCCAGTTCCAGGACACCCCATTTATGCTGAAGAAATATCTTGAGGTGATGGTTAGGAAAGAGGTCATCAAGAGGACATTGGCCAGAATTGGATCATCATAATATGGGAGTCATCATGATTCCTCATAAAGCAGAGATATGGTCTGGGGTTCCCAGTTTCTAGGGAAGAAGAGTTTCCATTCAGACGGGGGTAGGTCCCAGCCCTCAGCATCTCATTTCTCCTAGGTTGGAGACTCTCAGTCCTATACCAAGGGATTCTGCGCTTGTTTTTCTTTTGTAGGACAAGGTCATCAGCAGTGAGAGTTCCCAAACTTTTAGAGTATTCATCATGCACCAGGTGTTCCACTACAGGTTCCTCCATTAAGGCAGTTCCAACTGAGGCTGCAGTAGGAGGTTGCACCAGCTTTGGATCAACAGAGGGTAGATGGGGCAGGTAGAGGAAAACCCCATGATTCTCCCTGTCCTTAGAGAGCAGAGTACGACTATGGTGGTGGTTATCATCAGGGTCGGAGAGGCCATGGAGGAGGTCTTTTTCAGCTTCATTCTTTAGCGTTGCCAGCGCCAGGTGAGCCATACATCGTTTGAGGTACCCTTTTATTGTTTTCTACTTGGGTGTATTCCTTTTTTGATTCAAGGTAAATACAATCCTTCATATAACCTGCCCCTTTCCATGCTTTTGGACTTGAGATAGAGAGGATTCTAGTGCCCTTGGCGTTGACTATGCCATTTGGAGGTCGAGCTAACTTGTTTGAAGTATGTAGAGTCTGTGAGCTAGTGCTTGGGTAACACCACTATTGGGGAGATTTCCTATGTTTACAAGTACAACCATATGATTTCATCCTTGTAATGGATTATTTATATTATATACAGGCTATCGTAGATTACTTCAAGAGGTAGGTGGTGTTCTTCGATGCTGATGGAGAGCCAACAATGTTTGTTGGCAAGTGAGACCCTCATATGGGTCAGAGGCATGTTCTGTCCTTGTCATCCTTGATGGTTGATTTGATGCTGAGTTCTTTGTATGTTTAGTAGTTGGCGTTTTCTAGGGTTATAGAAGAGTACCATGATGTCTTTACAGAAGTGATTGTAGAATTACCTCCTCGATGAGAGATCAATTTTGGGATCGAGCTACAGTTAGGAGCATCTCCCATATCTTTGTATCCATATAGGATGGCCCCTTATGAGTTATGAGAGATATGCATACAGATTTATGGTCTGTTACAATATGGTTTTTTTGGCAGAGTGTGTCACCATAGGGCGCACCAGTTTTGTTCGTGAAGAAGGCTGATGACAGTTTGCGGTTGTGTATCAATTATCATCACTTAAACAAAGTGACAGTGAAGAATTGGTATCTTCTTCCATGGATTGATGATTTATTTGATCAAATGAAGGGTGAAAGTTGGTTCTCAAAGATCAAATTGTGATTAGGATATCATCAGATCTGTGTGAAGGATAGAGATATCCTGAATACTGCTTTTTGTTTTCATCATGGGAATTACGAGTTCATTATAATGTTGTTCGGTGTGATTAATTCTCCATATGTGTTCATGGGATTTATGAATTATGTGTTCCATGAGTTCTTGGATAAGTTCATGGTAGTTTTCATTGATGACATCCTTGTGTACTCTGTGTTTTAGGAGGAGCATACAGAGCATCTGCATGCAGTTTTGGGAGTTCTTCGTCAACATCAAATATTTGGGAAGTTGTCTAAGTGTGAGTTTTGGGGTCAAGAAGTTTGTTTCTTGGGGCATGTGGTGTCCCAATAGGGAGTATCTATGGATCCATTGAAGATATAAGTGTTTGTGTCTTGGGAAGCCCCCAAGACAATGGTAGAGGTGCGAAGTTTCCTTGGTCTTGCAGGATAATACAATAGATTCACAACCAATATATCTCGAGTTACAACTCCTATGAAAGCATTGAATAGGAAGGATTAGGAATTCGTGTGTACTGATCAGTGTCAAGAAGCTTTCGAGTATCTAAAGGAGAAGTTGGTAAGTGCTCCAGTTCTTTGTCTTCCAGTAGATGGAGTTCAATTTGATGTTTTTTGTGATGCTTCACATATGGGGTTAGGCTGTGTTCTGATGTAATAGAGATCATTTGTTTCTTATGGGTCTTGGTAGTTGCGTCCCCATGAATGTAACTATTCCACCCATGATCTTGAGTTGGTATCCATGGTGTTTGCTCTGAAGTTGTGGAGACATTACCTCATTGGCGAGTGATTTATGTTTTTCACCAATCATAAGAGCCCGAGGTATGTTTTATCCTAGTGTGACTTAAACTTGCAGTAGTGTCAGTGGATGGATTTCTTACAGGAATACAACTTCAAAATCTTTTATACCCCTGGAAAGTGGAATGTTGTAGCTGATTCACTGAGCATGGAGTTGTGTAGTGATGCAGTGTGTGAATCTGGTGATTCTTAGTGAGTGATGGAAGAACTTTCAAAATTACATCTCGATATGGGAGAAGTTAGGGGTAGAGGTTGTCTTTTTTAGATGACAGTGCATTCATCTCTGGTGCAGTAGGTGGAAGAGTCTCAGTTGGGGGATTTAGAGGTGGAGGTCTGGAGAGAACATGTTGTTTGTGGTGAGGCCCTTGATGGTAGGGATGAGGACGAACAACACCGAGTGTTATATCAAGGAAGTATTTTTGTTCCTTTGGTAATGCATGAGATGGTTCTCAGAGAGTTCTATAGTTCACCTTTAACGGCACATCCTAGTATGATAAAGATGTACGGATATTTGAAGAGTCAGTTTTGGTGGCCTGGGTAGAAGCATGCAGTTGCAGAGTTTGTGTCTCAATGTTTGGTCTGTCATAAGGTGAAGGCTAAGCACTGTGTCCCCAGTGGTTTAGTCCAACCATTATATGTTCCTTAATGGAAGTGAGAGGACATCTCAATGAACCTTGTTACTGGTTTACCTTGAGCTCAAGGAGGACATGAATCTATTTGGGTGGTAGTGGATTGTTTAATGAAATCATACAACTTCATAGCAATCAAGGAGTCAAGCTCAATGGAAGTTTTTTTTGAAGTAGCATCTCAATGGACTTTGTTTCTTATAAGGAAGTTTTATTTGTCGATGGGATAAAAAATAACTTACAGAGTGTAAGTAAAATTTATGATGATGGAAAATAAGTTACCTTTATAAAATATTCTTGTGTTATAAAAAGTGTAAAATTTGGAAAAGTTTTTACAAAAGGAGAATGAACTAGTGGTAATCTCTTCCAGGTTGGAGAACTTAACAACTCATATTATTTAAGTACAGAAGATGAGAATAAGTTGTGGAACTGAAGACTTGGACACTTTGGGTAGAAACACATGAACAAAATTTATAAAGTTGATGTTACCCATTATTTACCAGAATTGAAAAGAAGAGATGAAGATGTTTGTGTTACCTGTCAGAAAGGGAAGATGACTAAAAAATGTTATAAGAGAGTTGAGATTCAGTCTACCATAACTCTTGAACTTATTCATTCCAATTTATGTGAGATAATGAGACATAAATAAAAAATAGATTTATACTTTATCACTTTTATTGATGATTTCACTTGGATGAAAAACATCATGTTTATGAAACACAAGTTAGAAGCTGCAGAAATGATTAGGTTTTTTAGAAAAGAAGTTGAGAAAGAAATGGGGGATTATATAAATAAGTTGAGAACATATAATAGTACCAAATTCAAAAGAAACACAATTGAAACTTATATAATAAAGCATGGTATCAGACATCAGTATAGTGCTCCCCATACTCCATAAAAAATGGAGTAGAAAAAAGAAATAATAGAAGTTTGGTGGAAATGGGAAGAATCATGTTAGAAGAATACAAAATTTCAAAGTTCTGTTGAAGAGAAGCTATTAAAACTGTTGTACATGTTCAGAATAGATGTTTATTAATACTATAAACCAACATGAATTCTTATGAAATATGGTATAACAAAAAACCTTCATTGAAGTACTTCAAAGTTTTTGGAAGTCCATGTTTACTTAAATAAAAAATCTGGATCTAGGAAAGTTTGATGAGAAAGACGGGGAAGGAAATTTTATGGGTTATTCACCCAATGGAAGAAGTTAAAAATTTTGGAAAAAATGTTTACAAAATTTGATGGAATCATATGGTGTGAAAGTAATTGAAAATCAAAATTCCATAACAAAAGTTTTTGGTAATATTGAGGAGGATAAATTTTGGATTTACAACAATAGTAAAAGTAAGTCAAAACATCATTATCAAGATTCAGATGAATCATTTGATGAGGAAAGTGAATATGGGAGAGAAACTTTTAAATTTAATACCTTAAGAAAACATGTTGAGTCAGAAAACATTATTGGAAATTAGAAGGATCTAGTTCATACAAGAACAAAGTTGATATTAAAAAATCAAACTTCACTTATCTAAAAAATTGTATCAGAATCAGTTTCAAAAGCTATTCAACACAAAGAATGGATGGATTATATGAATGAAAAGTTGAATAAGATTGATAAGAATGAAAAATGGGAAATTGTTCCATGACCATCAAATAAAAATGTTATCAGAACAAAGTGGGGTTATAGAAACAAGTTCAAAAAACACAGATAAGTTTCTAGAAACAAATCTAGACTTGTTTGTAAAGGCTATACACAGGTGGAAGGTGTGGATTTTGAAGAAAATTTTTCCTCAGTCACAAGATTAGAAAAAATTATAATATTTATTTTAGAGGTCGCAAATCGTAATTACAAATTTTATTAGATTGATGTAAAGTTATCTTTCTTAAATAATAATATTGGGGAATAATTTTACATTGAAAAACCTTGTGGTTTTCAACTTGATAATGATGAAAACGAGGTTTTTAGATTGAATAGAGCCTTGTATGAGTTGAAACAAGATCTATGTTCTTGGTATTCTAAAATTGAAAATTGTTTGATAATGTTGAACTTTTCTAAAGGAAAAGTGGATATCAACTTATATGTGAAAGATATTGAATTAGGAACTCTAATTGTAATCATTTATGTGGTTGATATATTTTTTTGTGGGATGAAGAAAAAGTGTGTGAAGAATTTTCTAAGAAAATGAAGAATAATTTTGAAATGTTAATATTGTGAGAATTAACTTTCTTCCTTGGATTACAAGTTTTTTTTATTAAAACAGATATCATTAATGACGAAAATCAGCAGAAGTACAAGTACAAATCCAAGCAGGGAAATTGTCCAACCAGAGTTGGATGGAGTCAAAAGGGCCTGAGGCTGCTAGCTGATGGGCCGCATTGTTTCCTTCCCTTTTTGTGAAGGAGAAGGTGCAAGAAGAGAAGCACTAAACAAGTGATAGAATCCTCCTAATTATGGTACCAAAAGGCTGGAGTCCACCATCGTTGTTGTTGATAGCATTAATGACGGTAAGGCAGTTAGAATCCAGAAAAATGTCGCTCCATCCATATTCCAAAGAGAGCAGCAAACCAACAAGGATGGCCATGGCCTCAGCAACCGCCGGTTCCCAGAAAGCCTGGTGTGGAACATATTTTGCAGCAAGGATATGCCCCAGATGATTATAGGCCAGAAGGCCGAGGGCAATAATCCCATCCTTTTGGAGAGACACGTCTATGTTGATTTTAAGAGTCCCTTCTGTTGGGGGGTTCCAATGAGAGGGTGGGATGGGGGTAGCACCTGTCAAAAAAAGGTCCTTGTGGTCTTTCCAGCCCTCAATCCAAGAAGAAGCCTTTTCGATCCAGAATTCAAGAGGTTTGTGAGCTTGATGAAACAAGACATAGTTGCGTCAAATCCAAATAATCCAGGACACAGTGCAAAGAGAACATGAGAGAGATGAGGGAAGAGAGGAGCACCAACGCGTCAGTAGATTGGGAAGGTCAGAGGCCAAAGCCAGTAAATCGGTAGAGGTTGGGCCCCATTTACTCCAAACTTGCTTAGCTCCTGGGCAGTGAATGATGGCGTTCAAAGGAGTTTTAATAGTGCTCGGGCAGAAAGGGAAAAAAGAAGAACTGGCCATATGATGGTAAGCGAGAAGGCTCATGGTTGGGAGAGTACCCGTGCAAACCTGCCACCAAAATTAGAGAATTTTAGGGGGAACATTGAGTGTCCAGATCTATTTCCAAGGTCCCTCATCCCGACCGACAGGGTGGTGTCCAAGGGCCAGTCTATAGCCGGACCTCACTATGTATTCTCCAGTGATGTCATTGGTCCAGAAAAGGTGGTCAGGGCCTACGTCAGGGATCTAGGTAATTCTAAGGATGATTCTTTGGTCCCTTTAGTTAAACCAATCAAGGATCTTTTCCACACACCACCCTTGTCCCTTTTCAGAAAGAAGGCAGCTGACAGTGGCATCTTCAAAACTTGATTGGACGGGGGATGTAGCCCGCATACCATCCTTATCGATAAGCCAAAGATCAGTCCAGATATTGACCAATGAGCCAGACCCAATCCTCTATACCAGTCCTTTATCTAGGAGCCTTTTAGCCCCCCAAATGCTCCTCCAGAGGAAACTGGGGTGGGGACCGGGAGAGGAAGAATGGAAGTCCGTGTGGGGAAAGTACTTAGCTCAGAGAACCTGTGCACAGAGAGACGAAGGACGGTTAATCAGGCGCCATACTTGCTTGGTCAACAGAGCATCATTGAAGAGAAGAAGATTCTGGAAACACATCCCTCCCGTTGATTAGGATTTGCAGAGTTTCTCCCAGGCTATCCAGTGGGGTCTATTCCTTCCATCATTCCTACCCCACCAAAAATTGGCAATGCGTGTGTGGATCTGGTCTACTATGAATGATGGGAGCTTAAACAGGGACATAAAATAGCTGGATATGGACTCGATGGTAGCTTTGATGAGTGTCTCTTTACTAGCTTTAGAAATTCCTTTAGGGGACCATCCAAGAATATTTTGCTCAATTCTGTCAATAAGAGATCCGAAGATTTCTTTTTTGGAACGGCCGATCACCGTGGGAAGCCCAAGATACTTCTGATGCTTCACAACCATATGAATACCAGCTAAAATTCATAGCTCCTCCCTCTTAGAATGAGGCACCCCTGCACTGAAAGAAATTTCATATTTTCCATGATTGATAGACTATCCAGATAACCTCTCATACTGCTGGATTGCTTGGTAGATCACCCGACATTCGTTAACAGTGGCTCTAGAAAAAAGGAGGCAGTCGTCGGCGAAGAAAAGATGTGACACTGGTGGGCCAACATGGCTGGCCTTTTCCCCATGAATAGAATTAGAGGATGCAGCCCTGGAAATAATATTAGAAAACATGTCAGCCACAGGATGAAGAGAAAAGGGGAGAGAGGATCTCCCTGGCGGAGGCCTCGGGATAGGGTGAATCCTCTGGTGAGCTCCCCATTGAACTTGATTTTGAAAGAAACAGTCGAGATGCAGTCCATGACCAAATCTATCCATTTAGCACAGAAACCCATTTTTAGCATAATGAAACGTAGGAAGTGCCATTCCACTCTATTGTAGGCCTTGGTCATATCCAATTTCTAGGCCATGGTTCCTCTTTTCGTGGAAGAGCGTGACTTCAAAGAGTGAAACACTTCATGGGCCATAATCGCATTATCTGTTATCAGTCTCTTGGCCACAAAAGTGCTCTGATTTTCATAGATAATATCAGGTAGCCAAGGTCGTAGCCTATTGACAAGGATCTTTGAGAAGATCTTTTAGGAGACATTACAGAGGCTGATAGGTCTAAAATCCGGGATTTCCAAGGGTTTATTAATTTTGGGGATGAGGACAAGGACATATTCATTGATGGCAGCAATGCTTGTCTTCCGAGTCCAGATATTTTTTATCATGTTGCAGATGTTGGGACCAATAATGTTCCAGTATTGTTTAAAAAATAGTGCGTGGAACCCGTCCAGTCCCGGGGCCTTAGTTGAATGAATATGTTTCAGGGCCAGACGTATCTCGTCATCTGTCACATCTTTGGTGATATGCCTATTTATCTCCTTGGTGATCACAGGTCTGATACAATCTTCCACCTCAACAGACATGAAAGGGGTTCCTGTAGCGAAGATGTTCTGAAAATAGTGAATCAAGGACTCATGGATACCATTGGAATTAGAAACTTTGCTTCCATAGGGTTGTAAGATGCAGGTAATAGAGTTTTTCCGATGCCTGGTTGAAACTTTCTGGTGAAAAAACCGAGTATTAGCGTCCCCTTATTTAATGTGGTTATCCCATGCCCACATAGCCCAGAAGCTTTCCTTGATGTGCAAGGCCGTATCCAACTCTCTTTGTGTATCTCCAATCAAAGATAGGTTGCAATTGGATGTGGGTTGTTTGAGGAGGGTGTTCAGTCTCTTTTCAAGGACCTCACAGTGCCGGTCAGGGTGGTGAAATTTTTTATTACTCCAAGACCTCAGCTTAGAGGCGACCTGTTGGAGTTTGAAACAGACATCCACGTGGGTACTTTTCCAGCAACATCGGATCACCTCTTCACATTCTTGGTCTTTTGCCCAGAAGCTCTCAAACCTTAAGGGTCTGCTCAGTGGTCGATTTTGTTCGCCACGCGTACAATCAATGAGAATTGGACAATGGTCCGAATAGTTAAGGGCCATATGACCGACATGAAACTTGCTGAACAGATTAATCCAATCAGAGGAACCCATAAATCTATCAAGCCGCTCAGAAATGCGGTTGCCTTCAGTATTTCCCCAGAACCACGTAAAAGAATTACCTATGCACCCTAGATCGACTAGGTCTGCCCGAGAGACCGCATCCTTAAAGTTTGACATCGAAGCTGCTGGTCGGGTGATTCTGCCCCTCTTTTCCTTATGAAACACAATCTGATTAAAATATCCTTCAAAGAGGATAGGGCTTGGTAAATCTTGTCAAAACTTGCAAAGAAGGTCCCATGAATTCACCTTATCATTATGGGATGGCCAGCCATAGAATCCCACAAAAGTCCAGGATGGGTGAGAGTCTGTCTGAATAGTCGCTTCCACATGGTGTGAAGAAAAGGACAAAATTTTGACATCGATATTGTCCTTCCAAAGGAGACAGAGGCCCCCCCGAGTGGCCTTGTCTAGGAACTGGAAAGCAGCCTTGGAAGGCGCACTTCAGAGCAATACCATTGGTGTCCTTGTTTTCCAATATGGTCTTGGACAGGAAAACCAGATCCATGTGATTATTTTCTCGAGACCTTTCCAGTGGTTAAGGAAATACTTTTCCTCACTGAAAGTCCCCTTTCGGCTTCAAATCCGTGTGATCTGAGTTTCGAGGCATACTCGAGTTTGAGGTTTTTCCCCCTTTTTCGTCTTTCCCTTCCTGCTTCCATGAAGTGGCGTGGTTCTCTTGCCGGTTCCCATCTCGCTGGTTCGCGAAGTTTTCACCGAGAAGTGGTTTTGTCTCACGAAGCTCCTTCTGTGATCGTTCACCACGCTGTGAGACCGCAAAGTGGCAGCCGCAAAGTGGTCTGAATCACGAAGTAGCAGCCGCGAAGTGGTCTGAATCACGAAGTAGCAGCCGCGAAGTGCCCCCCGTGAGGATACACCGTGTTGTGCATTCGTGTCATGGCCGCCGCGAAGTGGCCTAACTCATGAAGGGTCTCCCGCAATGAACCACTGCGTTGTGGGCTTGTTGTGAGATGTGGCACTACGAAGCACCTGTTGTGCTGTGAAGGCCGATGGTCTACCGGGGGGATTGCTTCGCGAAGTCTGTGGTGATCCGCGGTGAGAGTTTCCTGGACGTGACCACATAAGAGGTTTATTTGACTGTGTAGGCTGTGGTGCTTGGTTTTTTGTGTGTTTTGTGGATGGAGGTCACATTGGGGCATCCGTGTCATTAACCTTCTTGGTGGACCGGGCCTTGACTCAAGTGAGGGTCGTGGGGACTGTAAGGGCTCCGACCCTGTTGGAGGTTTGCAAAATCAATTTTTCACTATGGATGCGGAATTTGTTAATCAATGGAAGAGGTTTTCTTTGATGGACAAAGAAAAGGTGACGATTGAGGGATGGAGAAATGAGGATACTCTGCTGGATAAGCATTTGTCTCTTCTCGTGGTGGGAGATTTCATGGAAAACATTTCGGTTAATCAGGGGGCTCTCAAAAACACTCTATAACACATCTCTAAACTTGATGCAGGAGTGGATATTTGGGAATTGGGGATCAACCGCTTCATCTTTGAGTTCTTCAATGAGAAAGATAGAGACAAAATCTTTCACGGCAGACCGTGGTCCTTTGATAATCAACTCCTCCTCATGGAGGAATTCAAAGGGGGGGATGATATCCAACGAGTGAATTTAACCCGTTCCCCCTTCTGGATACGTGTTAAAGGAATCCCCTTCCATGTAAGAATAGAATGTACCATGAGAGAAATTGGGGAAAATTTAGGTCATTTCCTTGACTGGGATAGTTCAAACCCAATACAATGGGGCCCGGAGGTTTGGATCAAGGC
Source organism: Viscum album (assembly GCA_963277665.1). Lineage (NCBI taxonomy): Eukaryota > Viridiplantae > Streptophyta > Magnoliopsida > Santalales > Viscaceae > Viscum > Viscum album. The sequence continues at coordinate 1,616,967,959 of OY728129.1, forward strand.
ATAGATTTAAGTGTTAGAGCCATTGATGAGGGGAATGTTCTTGAAAGTTGAAGAAACCAATTCTTGGCTATCATTCGAGTTTGAGAAACTCCCAATCTTATTCTTCTTCTGGGGCCGCCTTGGCCACCTGGAAAGAACGTGCACCATGAAACATAAGAATGGAGCGAGCAACATTACCCTACAATATGGTCCTTGGCTCCATGCCAAAACGAACAAATATGCTTTCATCCCTGAGACGGAAAAACAAAAGGACCGTGATCGTCTCATGAAGGAACATACCAGTCAGGAAAAACCCATACCTGAAAAAGCCCTTCTGCTTAGACCAATGGACTTCCCAAGTGATGGCCCTCCCACTCAGAGAGAAGATAGAGTTCACCCTAACTCCCTGAAGAAAATTAATCAAGCATCGACAAAGTTGGTGACGAGGCAAAAATAATCACCATCACATTGTTCAATGCCAATGCGGATGCACGTCGAACCAACAGATCCGGATCCTGAACCACAATCAATCACAGTAGACATTCTTACAATGGAGGCCTAGGGAATGTCAGGATCTCCAATACTGGTCCCAATAACCCGTCGAATGTGGAAAAGGGTGCAACGAGGCACAAGTGATGGGTACGCGGAAGACCCAAAACCCAGAGCCAGGAAAAGACAATATGAAACCTGTCAATTAGGGAATAATCTCACCAAAATATGGAAAACAACAAATGAAGAAGCAAGTCCAGAGGAACCAGAGGTGGCGGTGGGTGAGATCCTTGGATTACAAGTTTAACAAAAAGAAAAGTAAATTTTATTATCTCCATAAAATTATGTCATGGAATTGTTAAATAAGTTTGGGATGATAGAATCCAAATAAGTTTATACTCTTATTTCAGCGAGCACAAAGTTGAGTAAAGATGAATCTAGAAAAAGTGTGAATTAGAAAGACTTTCAGAAGCTGATAGGAATAATTCTTTACCTTATAGACTTAAGGGTTGATATTGTTTATTTCATGAATTTGTGTGCCAGGTATCAAAGTAATATGTAAGAATCACATATTTTGATAGAAAAGAAGATTTTGAGATATGTAAAGGAATAATTTCACATGGGTTGTTTTATAAAAGAAATTGTGAGATAAAGTTTCATGGTTATAATGATGTCGATTGGGTTAAAGATTATAATGATATAAATTCAACCTTAGGAGGAACATTTTTCTTGGGTGAATGTTGTGTAAGTTGGAATAGTAATAAATAAATTTCAATAACCTTGAGAACAACTGAATCAGAATATGTTGTGGCTACTCAATCTTGTACTCAGATGTTGTGAATGAAAGTTCAATTAGAAGATTCAAAAGAAAAAGTCTCCAAACCAATGAATATAATTTATGATAATAAAAGTAAAATATATCTTTCTAAAAATCCTATGAAATATTCAAGATCAAAACACATTGATATAAAGTTTCACTTTATAAAAGAGAAATTTGCTGCCGGAGATGTTTTGCTGAAGTATATCTCAATAAAGTATCAAATTACTGATATCTTCACAAAAGAAATATTGAAAGAAAGTTTTGTTGAGTTGAGGCTAAAACTTCATGTTCACCCTCATCCAATGTTTTCTTAGTCCTCATAAGAAAACACCCCCACCGTTCTTTGGATTATGTTGAAAAAGGGGGAGATAAAGTAGCCACTTTGTACTTTGTAAGAAGTTTTTACTTATATTTCTTTAATTAATCTGAAGATATGGTTATCATAAAATAAGGGAGAGAAAAAGAAAAGTGAGAGAAAAATATAAAAGCAAGGGGAGTTTATCTTTACATGGATAAAAAAATTTCTTTCCACTGATAAATGTAATTTCTTCAAAAACATCACTTTATCCAATAGTGTGGTGTCATGAAACTCTCTTTTGAGAAAGGATATGTTTTGATAAAAGTCAAAAAACTTGAGTTATTTACAAAAGTTGAGTTGTGAAAAAATTCTGAGAGGTGGAAATTTGTTGACAAGGGTTGTCCAAAAATCCAAAGGGGGAGATTTGAGAACATTTGTGATAAATTATTTTAACAAAGTTTTTGTATTTGTTGACAACTAATATTTTTGTATAAAAATGTTTTTTTATTCAAGAATCGGACCCCGTCCATCATAACGAGTTCTATAAGAAATTTGAAAGTTGCTGAATGTTCAAACACAAACATAAAGATGGAGAAAGGTTTTGTTTTTAAGAAATTTGCTTTCTAGACATAGGTTTCTAGACTCACATTTTCATACTAAACAACACCTGATGTAGAAGTAGTCCGAAAGATGAAGTTGTTGATCATACGATTTATCAGATTCAGATCCATCACCATGAATATTCATCAAACTTGGTGTTGGTTATAATGTTAGATGTTGTTGAGTGAATTTTTTTTAATGATGTTGAAGATGTTTTTTGAATAAATTGAAGTTAGGAGTTAGAAAGTTATAAAACTTTAAAATAAAAATCATATGATTCTTTGTTGATCATGGAGTTCTCAAAAATCATGAAAACTATCATGATAAAATATTTTATAGAAATGGAGGAATTTTAATTATTGTATTGGATCCATAAGTACATGACTCATAAGTTTTTATAATTAATAAAGTGTAAAGCTAATGAAGTTTGAAGAAAGGCATATCATAATGAGTTGAGAAATAAAGCCATAGCGTAATGAAGTAAAAAATAAATCCAAATCATAGTGATGAGAAAGTAAGAAGATCATAATGAGTTGAGAAAGAAAGGAAGATCATAATGACCTAATAAAGAAAGATATATTGTAATGAACTGAGAAAGAAAGGTAGATCGTAATGTGCTAATAAATAAAGGTTGATTGTAACGAGTTGAGAAAGAAATCTAGATCGTAATGAGATGAGAAAGAAAGGAAGAACCTAATGATATGAGAAAGAAAGCTAGATCGTAATGAATTGAGAAGGAAAGGTAGATCACAATACACTAAGAAATAAAGGAAGATTGTAATGAGATGAAAAATAAAGGTAGATCATAATGATATGAGAAATAAAGAAATATCATAATGAGAAGAGGAAGCTAGAGCTAATGAAGATCCATTGTATTGAAGCTAAGGAAGATACATTATATTGAAGATGAGTAAGTTACACTAGACTAAATAAATTTTATAAATTCCATGAAGGATGATTATGAAGAAGACTCAAAAGAAGATTCTAGAAGTTTTATGAAGATTTGAAGAGGTCAAAATTGAAATTAAATTTTGCTTAAATCTTGAAGAAATCTGAGAATGATTGAAGAAGTCAAATTTGATGTTTAAATTTGAGTGTTTTATAGTGTTTTGAAATTTGAGGAAGCGGGTAAAGTGTTCATGTTTCCCACTCTTGTCTTTTTGAGTCACCTATAAATAGTTTCTCAGGTCATTTATACTAAGAAACTTTTCATGTAAGTGTAAAAGGTAGAGATCTGAATAATTCAAAGTGAAAGTTCTTACTGAACATAGATCTCTTTAGAATATCAGACTTATGTTGTTTTGTTAACCGGATTGAGACTATCATATTGAAAAACATCGTATTGAGAAGATCATATTGAGTCAATCATATTGAAGAAGATTATATTGAGTTTCTGAGTAGAGTTTGAGAAGTGTATATTGAGTAAGGGATAATCATATTGAGTTCATAGAAATGGGAGAATCAGACTCAAGAAAATTGGATTGAGGGTTCAGACTGAGCATTTGTGAAGCAGTTTGAACAAATTATTTATTATTTTTTTGTTGGCTTAATTATTTTATAATAATTTTTTTTAAACTGATGGGATTCAATATAATCTTTCTTATCTAGAGATAGAATGTTTCTAATAGGATTTGGCACAAGTTGTATTCACTTATTCATAATAGTGATTTTCCATAGACCCACGAGAGTGGCTATGGAAAGAATGAAGGTTCTCACATTGAGGTTGAACCTTATAAATCTTGTGTGCTTTTCTTACTTTCCACCTTTTCATGCATGATTATTTACAAATAGATGATAATAAAATAAATATTAATAGGTTGTGGGGGTTAAGTTTTAAAAAGTATTAAAACTTAAAAAAAGTGAACAACTGATTTAACCCCCCTTCTCTATTGTTATTCGATCCTTTGGAGATTCAATTATCCTGAAGATGATTTCTCTCAAGACACAATTATTTAAGTACAACTTGGGGTTGGTTTAGGGAAAACCTAGTGATTTTACCTCATTCCCAAAATTGATAAAATTAATCTTGTAAGTAAGAATTATACCACTTGAGGCCATTTTTTACAATTTATATATAGATTTAATAATGAAATTACTTCAATTTATACCAACCAATTCAAAATCTATGTTATAAAAGTAACATTTTAATCAAATACCAATAATAAAATTATTTCTATGTCCAGTTATAGTGTAAATGGTCATATAATCCCAACGACCACAAAATCCCAACTTCCATATAATCCAAATGACCATATATATAATCGTTATATTAAATAACTATATATAACCTTGAAATCTTCATCAAAATCACTCATCACATTCTATAATTTCATTTTTAAAGATATTTATCAAATTTATAATGTTTTTTATTCTTTCCATTAATTATCAACAATATTATCCTCAAGGTAGATCAAGATGATAAATATTTCAATCTTTTTTTATTTTTATTTACTTGTTATGTTATTACTTTTTTAATTTTTCTAATTAAGTTTCATTGATTAATCTTGTAATGTATTTAATTTTGTACTGTAATTTTCTACTTTACAGAAAAAATAATGTGAATTTTAGTATGATGTTGTGTGTAAGAAAATATTTTATAGATATAAAGGTATATTTATCACTATAAGTTAGGGGTGTTACACCAATAAGATACTAAATGTCAATATGTTAATATTGATTCCACTCCTCTAATGGAATGGATGGTGATGGAGGCTTAGAACTTGTAGTTATTAGTCACCATTTTAGTGATGTAACTAATTAGGAAGTTTAGGAATCTTGTGATTATCCATTGTTATCCACATATTCCTCTATGAAATAAGTATATTAATCATCCCATTTATACCCCTTTCACTCTTTCTTCAATTGTCCCATTTTTTCTAATGAGAGGTCAAAAAGGTGAATCTTCCTCTACAAGGCTATGGGTAATGATGAGTCAAAAACACCCAAATTACTTGATAAATGTGTAATGAAATTACCTACCATAATCTATCTTCTTTATCTATCCCTCATAATATAATTAAAATTAACACTCTATGTGATTTTTGAACCCCCATCAAAAAATAGTGTAAAGAAAAATAATATCTAATTATCTCACTGAGCCCCATGAATATCCCTTGGAAAAAAGTGTGAGTTATAGACTTGTGTATAATACTCAAGAGATAAATTTTTATCTGAGTGCTCTTGGATTTGGCTAGGTCATGCCTACTCAGTGGATTAATGACTACAGTCATCCACTGCTGATGGGATATATTCTTTCTAGGCTCTAGCATAATCTCAACATATGACACTATCTCTATAAACTCATGGTTTTAGATACCCAATACGACTAAAAAATCTACTAAAAAATGGATCCAATATAACTAGACTATCCAAAATAAAATATTATCCATCATCATCTCCAATATTGACAAGAACTCCAAAATGAGATTCATAAAGGCATCCTCATGGATCTAAATAATATAATCTAGATGAATATCTATAAAGAAATACATAACATTATCAACCATATTTTTCCATAATACACATATCAAGTGTCTTATTAGTAAGGATTACCTTTATTTTAAGTCTTCACTACCTCTCATAGTGTTTAGGTTCAATGAACCATAGGCATCGATGAAGGTGCTTCTAGGATGAATCCTGACTCAAAGATGATTGTGGGGTTATTTGGTTAGTTTGGATTATGGAAGGTGACGAATATTATGATAACCTAGGTAAAGGGCTTGGTGAGGGTTCAGTTGATGATTCATATATTTAGACCTTTTCTTTTAGTGGATCTTACTAAATCTTCTTAGTTATTTGGGGGAGTGTCTGTTTAGATATGGTATGTGTTAATGATCTTGGTGAAATCTATAGTGAAAGGGATAGATACATAGAGAGTTGTGGGGGGTGTTAAAGGGGTTTGGTGATGGTTTTAAAAATAGGTATCTGTTCAAATTGGTATGGGTAATATTTAGGTTTATGATTATGAAACAATTTAGAGGGTAGGTTGGAATATATACGAGGAGGTGTGGAAATCCAATGGAAATGGATTTAGAAGTGTTATCTGGCTGATATAAGGTGATTATAACTAGATCGAGTGTTTTTGAGATTCAATCCCTGGAGAACCAGGAGAGAAGGATAAAAAGAGAAATGTATAAATTTAGGGATTGGTACTGAGTATTTAAAGGATTAAAATACATTATAGAATGACCTAGGTCACTTCAAAATGTAATATTTAGTTCTAGAACTAATATTTATTTCAAACTCATTACTCTAGAGTTTTTTCATCATGGGAATATCAATCAAGAGATAACCATGTCAGTGCAACCACATAGAATGGTTTTCAAGGTAAAGTTACAACATTAAGCCTATCCTATGATAATTATTATTTATTATATTCTACCCATTTAAAACATTAGAGTGTAAGAAATTACCACAACACCACAACTAGATTTAACACTCCATGGTAAGAACATGCGGTGTTGGGTTATGTTATGAATGCACCCCATGAAAGTTATTCTATTTTCTATTCATGAAACCTTACTTTATTACAATATAGTATATTATTTATTTCATGGTTTCTGTATGATGGATTGAGGCAGTTTTGTGTTATAGTATACCATATTAGGTTGTTCCATGAGAATTATTTCTTTGATCTTTGGTTATTATTCATATCACTGTTGATGTTGTCTCCTTTGAAGCTCTAGTAGAGAAGTAGGAGAGTGTACCCTTAGAGTTTTTATGCTAATATTTCCTAATAATTCCTAACCCATCCTAAAGTAGAATGAAAATATAAAATAGAAAACATACCTGGGTTGCCTCTGAGCTAGTGAAAAACACACCTTTATGTTTTCAATAAAATTTGAAAGAGAGAATACACCCTCTTGAAAAATGTCAATGTATAACTTTAACCATTTACTATTCACACTGAATATAGGTTCATGCTCCCTTTGGATTTTAATAGACTTATATGGAAAAACTTTCATCACTATAAAGGGTTTTGACCAGCATGATTGTAGTTTACCTATAAAAAATATCAAAGGCAAGTTAAAAAAAGTACCTTATCTATGGGTGTAAATATTTACCAATTAATTCATCATTCATTCCACTTCATGGAATTATAGTTTTATATCCTTTTATTCCCATGTATATCTTTAAATCTATTCCAATTTATCAAAATTCAATAATCACTTATTCCCCACTTTGTGTAATTCCATGTTAACTTTCTTCATAGCATAATATGATTGACGTTAGAGCTCTATTGGTAAATAGAATGGCTTAAGTAATCTTGAATGGGGTTGTGCTGATTAGTTTTTTAAAATATATCATGTACAACTATAAATAATCATCAATATTTTTACTCCAGTCTTTCTCATTCAAACTCATACTTTTCTTTCTCTAAAATTTTCTTGATCTCTCAGTTAGATAACTCCACTTTTCCCCTGGTTTTTGGGTGATAAAGGGTGATGTCATTATATCAAACTCTGTACTTTTAAAAGAAATACCCTCAATAAATAATTATATAAATGGGTCCCCTTGATCACTAATGAGTAATCAAGAAATTCAAAACTAAGAAAAAATGTTTCTCATCAAGAATTTAATCACTATATTGGTTGTGTTCTTTGATATTTCTTAATATTTTACCAATTTTGACACAAAACCCACACACACTAGAATGTATGTGTTGTAAACACATCTTGGTAAGGGTACCATAATATCAATAACTCACACATAAAACAGCTATACTTTTAGAATTTAGTGTTTCCACATCTCATTGATTTTACCAATATTCCCAGTTTTTATCATCAATAATAACATTTAACAAATTCTTGTGCATATTTATAGAGGTTAGGATAAAATAATCCACTATGTAATATATTTTTCTTTATTATACTAGACCCATGGTGTCTAATGGTAGGTGATGAATTAAATAATTCTAGAAAATTCTTCACCTTGGACTCAGGCACACATCACTAAATTAATCCATATCTATATTTATTAAATAATGAAGGATCATCCCCAAAATAATATATCACGTTGAATAAAAATATTCTTAATTTGTTGATAGGTAAAGTGCAAGTAAATTGTCCTATTTTTATGTAATTTTCTATGTCATCAAACCGTGGATGAGATTATAAATTAGTATAGAAGAGATACTCATCCAAGAACTCATATTAAATATTTATCTTCTCTTCTTCTTCTATATTATTCAGTTTTAATCTTGATAAATTAATAGACACTAAATTCTCTAAGACATTTTTTTATTTGATAATGATATCAATATCTTGTAGGAACAAGATCCACAAAATCGGTCATGGATAATCTTCCCTTTTGTTCTAAAAACACCTTAAGGAAACATGATCAGTATAGATAATTACCCTAAATGGTATCAAATATGATCTAAAATTATCCAAATCCAAGACCAATACTAAATGTTCCTTATCTATGGTAGTATAATTAATCTGGTCTTCATTGAGGGTGTGACTTTCATAATATATTAGTCAAAGGATATGAACATCCCACTATCCGAAAGTAGATCCTATAGTGAAATCACCTCTTATAAACACCAATTCTAAATTATCCCCCCAATTAGGATAAATATTGATTGAGAAAACTACAAAATTATTGTTTTAACATATTTAAGGATTCCTTTCATTATTCATCAAAGTTTAATGCAACCTGATTTGATAAGATATGAGTAAGTAGACCAAATATATTAGATAAATCCTTAATAAAGTGGTGATAGAATCTAACATATCCAAGAAATATTCAAATCCAATTAACTATATTAATCTCGGGCATCTATTGTATCACTTTTATTTTTAGTTTCCCACTCATCCATGAAAGTTGTTTTTATTCAGAAAATGAAAAACGAGATTTGGGATATCACTTTTATTTTTCCTATATCAACTTCAATTAAATGTTTAGATATTATATTCATAAGGATAATACCTTATCAAACCATGAATTTACGATTTTATAAATTGAGAACTAGAAACTTTTCATCACATCTTTTAAGTCCCAAATCAAGGTTTTGTAGGCACACTTCAAAGGATCTCTCATATAATGAAAAATCTTCCATGAAAATTTCAAGAAATTCATTCACCATGTTAGAAAAACTATATTTCATAAACCTTTGAAAATTCTCTGGTATATCACACATGCCAAATAACATGAGAATATAGGTTAATTTTTCATATGAGTAGGTAAAATTTGTCTTTAATTAGTGATACAAATCTACTAGTATTTGGTTGTAATTGGATTACTCATATAAAAATAAATAAAACTCATTCTCAAATAACATTTCAAGAATTTGATCCATTAATAGAAATGGAAAATAATCTTTTCTTATGGATTCATTTTGATTTTGGTATTCCATGAAAACTATCCACCTTATGAATTTACTTATTGGAATGAGCTCATTATATTCATTATTAATCATGGTCACCAGTCCTTTATTTAGTAAAACTTGTAATGGTCGTACCCATACACATTATAAGGTTAAAAATATAATTCCTATATTAATGAGTTTAAGAACATATTTTTTAACCACCTACTTCATTGGGAGTGTGAGTCTTATTTGAACTTATAAAATTAGTTTACTTACCTCCACTAGAAGAAAATTGTGTGTGAAAATTATTGGGTTAATGCCTTTGATGTTTTCAATACCCCAAGTGGCCACTTTATTCCTTTTAATAAAAACTAGTAATGATTTTTTTCACTTATTCCTTTGTCAAGTATGAATTAATAATTACCAGTATGGTATCCTTATCACCCAAAAATATATACCTTAGTGTACTAGGAAACAACATCAACCCAAGCACTAGTGGATTGATGATTAAAGGGATCAATTTTGGGTAATAATTCCTTGATAGTTTTTTCACAATACATTTTTTTATAAAATGTTTCATTCTCTATAATCTTTTCTACTTCTTTGTTACCCACCATCTCATCAATGATTTATGACACATTTTCCTATTCATCCTACTATGAAATCATGATAAATGAACGATCTTTAATAGAATATATAACATGGTAGTACTCCAAATTATCTCCATGATTCATAAAATTAATAAGATCAAAGGTGACGTTTTTATCACCAAATTGGAAAATAAGTCTTCATTTTTTGATCTGAATACAATAATTTCTAATATCTAGGAAGGGTCTCCCAAGAATAATGTAAATGTTTCTCTCTTATTTTAACTGAAGGATCAAAACATTAGTGGACAATATAAATTTTACCACCTTGAAATTAATATCTTCCAAGATTCCTTTAGGATACATCACTAATATACCAAAAATTTAGAGAGTGGATTATTTTATATTTGTCTCATCTAATCCCATATTTTAAAACACACTTAGGGGAATAATATTTATAATCTCTCCAAGTCACAAAGTTCTTTCCTGAATGTGAAAAAATAAATAGTGTATGGGAATGGAAATGTATATAGATATATCATTATTATAGGGTTTTTACTTTAAAATACTTATAAATACACTTCACTTAGATAAATAACTCCAATTTCCTTTATCTTTCTCTTGTTTTATCTCTTTTAAATATATTTTATAGGCCTATATTTTCAAGATAACTTAAAAAAAAGGTACGTTGGAGTGGATTTGGATGAAAAGATCTAGAAAAACTTGTATATAATATCAAATATTCCTTACCTTATCATATACAAGAATATTATAAGGGGTTTATAAGGCTATAGATTTTTATACACCTCTTTATTGTTTGGTTGGGCTACTTTGAATGATTTTTATAACTTCTCACTCTCTTGTTTATCATCTTTTTTGTACTCTTTCTTTTTCTATTTTCCAACTTCCTATATATTATTATTTTTCTCCCTTTCCACATCCTATTTATTCTTCATTTACACCTTTTTAAACAACTCTTAGACTCTACAAAGTTTCAAAACCTTCACCTTCTCCCATGGGTTTTTCTATATGATACCTACTGGTGTACTTGGTAATCTATCCAAAAGAATTTGAGATATTTTCCCCTATTGATGACCGAGTTTATAGAGATTGTATTAATGATTCAAAAATTAGTTCTCTTGTATTTTAATTTACTGATATGAATTATGAATAATGGCATTTATCTTGTCCTTGAGATATTATTTTTAGGGTTGGGAGGGTGGTTGTTATTGGAAATGTTGCTGAGGATAATTTGGTTGAGTTCAAAGGGGTGGGAATGGTTAGAATGGTCTCTAGCTTTGAGTTTGAGGTGAAAAAAGAGTGGACCTTGATTTTGGTTGAAGTTTTGGACACCATAATTTTGGTGAAAACCTATATTTGGTTGTGTATTAGGATGAATTGGCCTCCCTTGATTTTTGATATTTTAGTACTTTTGAAAAGTTTGGTTATATATCACATTGTAATCTATTAATGGATTATACTTTGAACTAGTATGGAATTCATGGTATAAATGATCCCCCACATCTCATACAATTGTGAAATGGTTCTATGTGATGGTGGTTGTTCCTACTATGGTTGATGTGGTTCCATCTTAAATTAGAGATTTTCAAATTTATTGGTTAATGATTTTAATTGTATAGTTAATGAGGTTATTTCCTATACTTAATGGATTCCTATCTTCAGTGTACCCTTTTCACTCCACCATAAACTATTATTGCGAGAGAACTTATCAAGAAGGTATTTCACAAATTTAGGTTTTTTTTATCATTATACCTCTATCGACTGAAGCATCGATCACAACTCATGTCATAATCTATAAAACATAATAGAATATTTTAATTTTTAGCCAAATTAAATGACTATGATGTGGTAATATTCTTATAATATATTTAAATAAACATAATTCTTTGAATATATATTATCTATCAAACCAAACAAAATTCTAGATTTCCTTATACAGCTTCCATGTCCTCATCAGCGGAAAGTATTTTTCAAAAAATTGCTTTTCAAGCTCATCCCAAGTGGTAATGAAACTAGTTGGTTGAATCTTTACCCAATATTTTTCCTGATATTTAAGTGAGAATGAGAATGATATTAAATATATGTCATATAATGTAAATATTTTGTGCTTCAATGTATTAAAAATTTCTTGGAAGTTGGAAAAATACTATATGGATCTTCATTTTACATTCTTCCAAATTTTCACATGTTCTAGATTATTTGGATGTGATTGGGTTTGATTTCAAAGTTATTTACCTAGATTATAGGAAAAAAACTCAATGTAGCCCTTTAAATTAATGGTAGAACATATTCCATGATGGTTCTAGCTCATGGCATTTGTTAAGATCTATATTGTTGGTTATAATTGGTGAATTGACCACTATGTGTAGTAAGGTGCACATGTTTTTCCATAGTGGATTGTCAATTTGAAAAGAGTAACCACTTGGTATCAAGATAGTAATCCAAGGGATCATGTGAATCAAATTCCTTGATTGATTCATTAGAGAGATTCTCATGCACTTAAGTTCATACAAAACAAAAACAACATAACTCAATAAATTAAAAAATGGAATTAAAAGTAAAAATAGAAATAGGGTGAGAATAGACTTGGGTTAATCAATTAGCTTATTTGATCTTAAGTTTACTATCCTCTCTGGTAATAGCACTATAAACTTTGACTGAATCACTAACATCGTTAAGTATAAAGGGTAATAAAGTTAGAAATCAAGGGTTCTCGATTCGTACTCAACTACTAAGAAGTATAATAGTGAAAGTCTGAGGTTAGTCCCATGAGGAATACATATAATACTTAGAAACAAAGTTTAGGACTTATTTTTACCCTAAAGTATGTGGTTAAAAATGGATTGAATAAAATTAAAATTAAAACATAAGGTCTGAAAAAAATTAATTAAATCAAATGTGGGGAATCAATTTCAAAGGAAGTCCTAGAAATAATGAATACAACTTTTATTCATGTATTGTTTGAATAAATTGTCTGTCATATCATTCTAAAGTCAAAAATTTCATATGTTCAAGTCTAAAAATTCTTTATAAACTAATCTAAATCTTGTGATTGGATAAGTAAATCAACCTTAGTGAACTACAACTCAATATTTAAGGTAAAAGACTAACCCAATCTATTTTTGATAGCTTAATTCTATCAACCACTTTAGAACTCAACCATTAATAATTCTTTTTGTTGAATATGTATTAAGGAATAAGATGAATATTAGAGTCTCAAAATGATGAATGAATCCCTACCATACTTAACTTGAACATTTTAAGAAGAAGGTAGAGAAAATAAAATAATGGAAACTAAATTAAAATCAATTGAAAAACAAATTAACTTACTTGAATTAATGATTTATGACACATTCCTCTTATGGGGAGCGGAAAGAACAATTATTTTCTAAGTTAAAATGTAGTGAAGTGGTCAACCTAGATTTTATCCATAGAGGAGTGCACAACAATCACTTTTTTCACTTTGAATTAGAGAAAAAAGTGGTTGTTTTTGAAGTTGTTTAATTTTAAAAACAAATGAAATCAATGAAAAAAATAAAGAAATTAATCAAAAAATTTTAAAACAAATTGAAAAATCAAGTGATTGAAAATAGTGATATGTGTTGGGTGGCCAGTTCTAGTTCAATTTTACAAATACAATGTTATCCTAGTTCCAATTTATCAAATACTCTTCTAAATACCTAATCAGGTATAATTTATCCCAAACAATAAAAAATATCCACTACCCCTCCCACAAGTACTGATGATCACTGAGTACTTCACCACTAATTAATATTCTATTCCATCATATATAAACCATAACCTGGAAGAGGGAGATAATGATCATTGACCAATGGAAAATAAACAATAGAATCAAAAACCAAACACCATAATACTTGATAATAAAAACCGCTATTAGAAATTGAAATCAATTTCTTAAAAGAGAGAAATAGATTTTATTCAATAAAGAGAAAGAAACTAAGAATTGAAAATGGGAAAAACTAACATTCCTCAATCACTCAAAAGTTTACCTCTCCATGTGATGTGTAACCAAGAAGAAGGGAGAATAATAAGGCATTAAAAAACTAAGAATAATAAAAGAAGTAAAACAAAGTACAAAAAATTTATCCTCCAGAATCAATCTACCTGAAGTTTTCTCTTTTTATACCCATTATATGGCTGAATATAACCAAGGTTTCTTCTAAAAATTTGTTCAGAATTGATTTGTATGTCGACCCTCAAAAATTCAATCTCATTGGATGTGTGTAAAAAAAATTATTCCCTAATTACCCAAGAAAAAGTTTTATGTCTGAAGAGACCCTTCATCTTTCTCCACTTTGGCGCATTCACTGACTACCTTAATGAGAGAATTTATCCATGAAATTTAATTTTCAAATGTGACTTTGAGTAATCTTTATTTACATCTATAATCACCTCATTTGGAGGCATATATCCTAATTTATGGCTCATTTACTAAGGTGGGGTCCATTATGTCAGACAAAACTATTTTTCACCTTAATTGATTTTTTTGGTCTAGTTGAAGTTCGAATGAGATCTAGTTCTAGAAGAATAATTTGAATCCCACAAAAAAGGGAAGGCTAAAAAAATAATCAATCATTTAGATAAATATTGTAAAAGTTATTCTTTAAAAATAGAAGTGAAAGAAAACTTTTAAAATTCAAAAATTGATTATTTTTCACATTTTACACCAAAAGTCACCAAAAATCCAAAAAATAATGAAAATCAGCTCAAATTGTTAAATTAGAAGGGATTAAATCATTTAAATACACATAAAAAATAATGAAAATATTATATCTTTAAATTTCTCTAAACTTAACAGTTAAACTCCTAGACAAGTAAGTATCAAAATCAAATCAACAAAAATTCAACACACATACCCATGAGATCCACCAATTTGATAACAGGAAGTAAAAGATATCATGAATCCTCAAAAACCATTATTTAAAGTTATCTATTCACATTATTCAATACATTTCCACTTCATTTCTCCTACCATGCACAAAATACACCTAACTCGCATGAATTTTATCTCATCTCACAAATTTCAATTTTCAAGATGGATTTTCTCATCCAAACCCCTAAATGAGTCACCATAGGAATGATAAATTCCTACAAATCCATTCTATGTGATTCAAGTACATGTATTTATCATGAAGAATTTTCATGTTTGTTCAGTATTTTTTTTATTGGTAGGATTTATATGTCAAAAATTTTGAGGCCAAACAAGGAGTGTTTGGCTCTTTTTGAAGAAAAATTTCGTGGTTCTAATTATCAATTAAGTATGGTCTCCTCCTCAGTCCCATTAGAAGAAAATAAACTCCAATTATATTTGTAAAGCTCACAGATATCCCACACCATCAACATTATAGTAGCAAAAATAACATTTCCCTTCTCCTTTTTTATTGAAAGCTTCAGATAGGAACACCTTTCTTTCTCCTTTGGAAGATACTGAAAGGCATAACTACTTTTATCATGAAAGCTCTAAAAAGGCACAAATTTTGATATAATGAGACTTTAGAAGGAAAAAAATCTCTTCGGAATTTTATTTTCCACCGAAAGTATCACTAAATGATGTAGCACAACACACAACAATTCCCCCCCCCCATACACTTAAGTTCAATTATATCATGAAAGTTTCTTCAAGAGAAGGTTGGATTGGGAAAATTAAATTGTAATGTGGATAAAATAATTGGATGTTCATGGATTTTAATGTCTATAAGGATTTAATTTACAAGTTATGATAGAATAAAAATATTCTTTTGAAAAGGGGTCTTTAAAAACTAAATAAATGACTCAATAATTTACAACAAAATTACCTCAAACCCTAAAGTTTTGATAGGAATAAATAAAATTTTTGTTAAAGAAAGCATGAATTGGTTTTCTCAAGAAATGAGGTAAATGTAAAGAATATGAAAAAAGTGTTCATAAGCCTCAATGAAAAGTGATTTTAAAGATAAGGACAATATATGTGGCGTGGGATAAAAAAATCAGAGGGATTTTTATGAAATTCTCAAAGATTTGAACTTGAAACAAAGGAATTTTCAACATTTATTTAAGTTCGGTTTCTTGAGATAAATTGTTTCAAAAATTTAAATGGGTTTCAAAAATTAAAAATATTATCATTTGAGATCAAAAGTTTTAAAAACACACAAAAATTTGAAAAACACACATTTTTTTGAAAAAAAGATTTTTTTTGAAAATCATAAAATAAAGAGGTTCCCTCCCCCACACTTAAAATATGTAGTGCCCTCAATAAATTCAATTAGATTTTAACATATTATCATATTTGTAATTGAATCACAATAAGAAAGTAAGTGTTAAGGAGAGGCACAACCTTACTTATTGTCATTGTAATTTTGAGTTAATCTCTTAAGCATTTCCCTTTGAAAACCTATAAGAAAAAGCAGAAAAGAAAACATAATAAATTTATTGAAAGAAAATAAAAGAGGAATATAGTGAAAATAGAAGGATAGATCTTGGTTTAATCTCCCAATTGTGCCTTAGGTTACCTTCATATGGGAAGTTCTAATTGGTTATCCCCAATCTGATGGTGGGTGAATCTAATTTTAATGGAACCACTGACACCTAATCTTTCTAACATAAAAATATTATTTTTTAGGACATCATAGATAGAATATAGAAAATTCACTTTCATGGGAATGATATAGAACTTTCTTGGTGGGGTAAAACAAAGAATGAGTCCTATTTCTTGGTTTCCAATTTCACAACCTCTTCTTCATTCTACAGTTCTTACTTTAGGTATGCTGCATCAATGTAATAATCAAAAGTAAAGTCATAGTGTAATTATATTTGAATAAAATTAAAACATTAATATTCAATATCAAATTATTCCCCTTAAATGTAAGAATATTGGGTCTCTATTTTCCTAGGAATATCCATTTTGATTGTCTCATGTACTCCCTCCAATTAATGTTCAACAAGTTCAAGGAGATCCATTTGTTCCTCTTCACATCCATATTCTTTTTCTTCTTCATCACCCTCCAAGGAAATACTATTTTTGGTCTAATATGAAAATTTAAAACAATTAGAGGTGATAATCAATTAAGATTTAATAAAATTCAAAGATAATGAGTTCAAGAAAAGATCATCTCCCTAAGTTTTTTTGGATTCAACTGCTTCTTCAGTGGAAAGTCCCTATTGGAGTTAAATTTCACTAGATAGAGGTAGTTAGTTTGGCTCCTATATCTTCTCTTCAAATTACACACATGTGTGGTTTCATCTTCTTCCAAATGAGGAATATGTAAAGTGGTGTTGATTATTCTTCCTTATAAGTGACAGGGAGATCATATTGCACCTCATATTCATTCCAAAAGTTATCCAAATCTCGTTGATCTCTCATACATACTTCATGAGGAAAATATTCTTCATCAATCTAATTTAGAAATGGTTGAGTAGGGATGAATGGATTTTTTTAAAAAATTCCATCAAGGTATCCATAGGTTATTCAAAATCAAAGATTAGTAGGGAATCTACTTTCACCACTGTACTAGGTTTACGTTCGGGTTTCTCTTGGGATGTGAGGAAATATTCAATTATCCATTCCATTTCTCTCTCTAGGTCTTGTATTTCTTCTCAAATTTATTGAAAATGTGATTTTATTTGAATTTATTCTTCTTGTTTCACTTATGTAATTTTTTTATAATTTTTTTGGGAAACAAGGAAGAATCTTTTTTTACCTCAACCATTTCTTGATAAAATTACAGGAAGTACTCCTAGAGTTAGATTAATTCTCTAGAAAATCCCCCCAATATTAGGTATTCAAGGTTTTCTTTAAGGTCCTGAATGAGCTCCTTGAATTACTCCTCCTTGATGATTTGGATTCAAGCTCCCCTGATCTATTTTGAAAATAAAGAAACAATATCTTTTATATACCAAAGTGAGCTAATTTTTTTTTTTAAATTTTAAATTTTAATTTAAAAATATAAAGTTATTTACAATTAGATTATTGACACTTCCTCCCTAGAAATGGTGACTAGTTTTGACACATGCCTATTGTGGGGTGTGGAAAAAATTATTTCCTAATTTAAAATGTAGTGAATTGGTCAACCTAGGTCAACTCCAAAGAGGACCTCACAAAAATCACATTTTTCACTTTGAATTAGAGGAAAAAATGGCTATTTTTAAAATTGTTTTATTTTGAAAACAAACAAAAGAAATGAAACAAAAGAAATAAATTAATAAAAATATTGTGATTATTACCTCTTTGATGAATTTGAGGGGGATCTCAGCTTAGGTTGAGAGCTCTCTTCCTCCCCTCTATGCTTTAGGGATTCTTCCCCAAATCTCTTTGGTGGTGGATTCCCATGGTCTAGTATTATGATGGATTTGGAATTTGTTCTCTAGTGATGATGGAGGGTGGGCCCTTTGGTTGTCTTCAACAATGATGCTCAGTGATGTTACTTCTTCGGGTGGTGGAGGTGGAATCGTTGGTTACTCATGTGGCAGCTGAGTTATCAGATCTTCAGCGGAGGTGGGATTCTGCTATAGAGGCTAGATACTTGTGGGGTCAGACTCTTTTCCGGTGACTCCCTATGGTGCGGTGGCTTCAGAAATTGTCCTCTGGCCTCAGGTATGGATATGGGGTTCTATGGTGGTAGTGGTCCTTGATGGATGTATGTGGAGATGTCCATGATGACAGCGATAGGGGGGAATCCTTGGCGGTTTAGATCTGGCTGTGGCAGATGTCTATGGTGGTGTTCTAGCCTGGACTTTGGCCTGTTTAGTGATGGGAAGTGGAGGTTCTGGCGGTGGTAGTCAACGATGTGAAGACATCCACCTGTGGTTTCTTTTTCCTAGAGTTTATTCCCCTAGGACTCGGGCCTTTGAACTTTTTATTTTGGCCTTTAGCCTATTGGGCCTCTAGGCCATGTTAAATCTAGTTGATGTTTGGTTTGGGGTTCTCTACCATGTAATGGGTTCCCTCCGAGTTAAAATGGATTTTATTTTTTATTTTTTAATAAATAGGGCTCTACCCAAACCTTTCTATTAAAAAGATTGAAATTAAATTGAAAAATAAAGTGATTGAAAATAGTTATATGAATCGGTTGATCAGGTTGGGTTCAGTTTTCCAAATTCAATGTTATCATATTTTCAAATTATCCAATCCTATTCTACTAAGCTAATTAAAGTGAGATTCCAAGATCACTTCCTCTCACTCCCTTGGTCTAATGGTGATAGTGAGAGTAAACCTTGCCAAGAACTCATATCAGTATACTATCCTTAATATGTGTGAGAGAGTTGTAGCGAATACCCCCAATTGACTTAGGAAATACCCATTCAGGTTTTGTTTATCCCAAACAATGAAGAATATCCACTACCCCTCCCCCATGTACTGATGATCACCGAGTACTTCACCACTAATCCCAGGTCTATTCCATCATATATAAACTAAAAACTAGAATAGGTAGATAATGATCATTGACCAAATAAAAATCAACAACAAAATATAAAACCAAATACAATCGTACTTGATAATAAAAACCACTATTAGAAATTGAAATCAACTTTTCATAAGAGAGAAATAGATTTTATTTAATAAATCTTACGAACTCAATCATTACAAAAGGGAAAACCTCCCCTTATCCAATCAGTCATAAGTTTACCCCTCCATGTGAAGGGTACACTACAGGAAAAACATTCTTTTGCGACGGGGTATTTGCGACGAGATTAGTTCTCGTCGCAAATAGTCCATCCCAGGGGTTATTTGCGACGGGGTTTGGGGTCTCGTCTCAAAAGGTAATGCATGCTTTGGTGCGGGATGTGCGCCAAAGAGCAGGAATGTTATTTGTGACGGGGGGATCCCCCCGTCGCAAATACCGGCGGCGGTAAATGAGTTTTTGCGACGGGATATTGTCCCGTCGCAAAAGGTGTGTCGGCAGGTCACCTTTTTGACGGGCCCCATCCCAATTACCCTTTTAACCACCGACAACAATTAATGCAGGCAAAATTATTTGCGACGGGCCCCATCGTAAAAAGTACCTTTTGTGATGGTAAGCCCGTCACAACTAGTCCCGTCGCAACTAATCTAACCTATATATACTCCCCTCCGTTTTTCTTTCTCTTCCTCTCATTTCTAACTTCCTCTCTCTCTAAACTTGAATTTTAGAGTGAAAATTTCTCTCAGTTAATTTTTTTACGGAGAAGTTGTGAAGACACTTACATCAATCGGAGATCAAGTTTAAAGGTATTTATATTTTATTTAATTTAGTATTTATTTGATTTTTTATGTTAATTTTAATTATTGTTGATTAGTTGTAATTAAATTAGATTTAAATTGTTTTGTTATATGTATTTTAGTAATAAATAGTAATAAATAGTAATAATTAGTAGTAATTAGTAATAATTAGTAGTAATTAGTAATAAATAGTAATAATTAGGAATAAATAGTAATAATTAGGAATAAATAGTAATAAATAGTAATAATAAGTAATAAATAGGAATAAATAGGAATAATTAGTAATAAATAGGAATAATTAGTAGTAATTAGTAATAAATAGTAGTAATTAGTAATATATAGTAGTAATTAGTAATAAATAGTAGTAATTAGTAATAAATTGTAATAAATAGAAATAATTATAAATAAATAGGAATAAATAGTAATAATTTATAACAATTAGTAATAAATAGGAATAAATAGCAATAATTAGCAATAATTAGCAATAAATATGAATAAATAGTAATAAATAGTAATAAATAGTAATAAATAGTAATAATTAGTAATAATTAGTAATAATTAGTAATAATTAGGAATAAATAGTAATAAATAGTAATAAATAGTAATAAATAGAAATAATTAGTAATAATTAGTAATAATTAGTAATAATTAATAATAATTAGGAATAAATGGGAATAATTAGAAATAAATAGGAATAAATAGTAATAATTAGGAATAATTAGTAATAAATAGCAATAAATAGGAATAATTAGCAATAAATAGCAATAATTAAGAATAATTAGGAATAATTAGGAATAATTAGGAATAATTAGGAATAATAAGGAATAATGAGTAATAATTAGGAATAATTAAGAATAATTAGGAATAATTAGGAATAACTAGTAATAATTACGAATAATTAGGAATGATTAGGAATAATTAGTAATAATTAGGAATAATTAGTAATAATTAGGAATAATTAGTAATAATTAGTAATAATTTGTAATAATTAGGAATAATTAGTAATAATTAGGAATAATTAGTAATAATTAGGAATAATTAGTAATAAATAGAAATAAATAGCAATAAATAGTAATAAATAGTAATAAATAGTAATAAATAGTAATAAATAGTAATAAATAGTAATAAATAGTAATAATTATGAATAATTAGTAATAATTAGTAATAATTAGTAATAATTAGTAATAACTAGGAATAAATAGGAATAAATAGGAATAATTAGCAATAATTAGCAATAATTAGAAATAATTAGGAATAATTAGGAATAATTAGTAATAATTTGGAATAATTAGGAATAATTAAGAATAATTAGGAATAATTAGGAATAATTAGGAATAATTAGAAATAATTTGTAATAATTAGGAATAATTAGGAATAATTAGAAATAATTAGTAATAATTAGTAATAGTTAGTAATAATTAGTAATAATTAGCAATAATTAGTAATAATTAGTAATAATTAGGAATAATTAGGAATAATTAGTAATAAATAGTAATAAATAGTAATAAATAGCAATAAATAGCAATAAATAGTAATAAATAGAAATAAATAGCAATAAATGGTAATAAATAATAATATTTAGTTATAATTAGTAATACTTAATAATAATTAGGAATAATTCGTAATAATTAGTAATAATTAGTAATAATTAGTAATAATTAGTAATAATTCGTAATAATTAGTAATAATTGGTAATAATTAGTAATAATTTGTAATAATTTGTAATAATTAGTAATAATTAGTAATAAATAGAAATAAATAGTAATAAATAGTAATAAATAGCAATAAATAGCAATAAATAGTAATAAATAGTAATAAATAGTAATTAATAGTAATAAATAGTAATAATTAGTGATAATTAGTAATAATTAGTAATAATTAGTAATAATTAGTAATAATTAGTAAAAATTATTAACAATTAGTAACAATAGTAACAATTAGGAAGAAAATCAATTGTAATAAATTGTAATAACTTGTAATAACTTGGCATAATTTCCAGTGGATTGACGACACTCATTTTGCTCGATGACTCTTCTCCTTTCAACTTTCACCAACTCAAAAAATTATGAAAAGTATGATTCTACGTATGCATATCCAATCTCGTATGAACGAGTTTGAATATGCATTCATAAGACCACATTTTTCATAATGTATTCAGGTGGTGACAATTTCAAGAAGATGATTCATCAAAGAAAAGGGGGCTCTTTTGTCGGACCACTCATTTACTTCCAAATTTCTCACACAGAAATCACAATGAAGAATCTACTCGAAGGTACGCATATTCATTCTCATGCATACGAGAATGAATATGCGTACCTCCGATCAGATTCTTCATTGTGATTTCTCTGTGAGAAAGTTGCAAGTAAATGAGCCGTCAGACAAAAGAGTAGTTGTCAATCCACTGGAAATTGTGTCGCTTGTAAGTAATGGTAATTATTTATCTTTTTTTTTCCAGATAGTATTTATATAATTTCAAATTATTCAAAAATAGTAATGATTTTATATTTTGTAGAAAAATATGGAATAAGGAAGTCGACAACAATCATTATTAGATGATCGTGCTTGGATAAATCAGCGTAGAAATCCAAACGCTTCTCGTTTAAATCCTATATATATTGAGGGTGTTGAAGCTTTCTTATCATTTGCATCATCAAAACCAGAATATATTTCTGAAGGCACAATAAAGTGTCCTTGTAAAAAATGTGCTCTGAGAACGTTTGAAACATTTGAAAAGGTTGGGGGGCATCTCTTGCGGTTTGGTTTTCTACCAGATTATGTTTTTTGGTATCAACACCGAGAACATAGTTCCAAATAAGATACAAATAACTTGATTCCGGATCCATCACGGTTTCAAAATTTAGTATATGATGTTGTAGGTCCATCTGTTCAGCAAAATGAAACTCAAGATGATATTGATTTAACTCCTGAGTTGGCACCATCTAAATTTTATGAGTTGATGAGGTCTGCTGATGATGCATTATATCCTGGATGCAAGATAAGAAAATTAGAAGCGGTTGCAAAATTTATAACTATCAAATCAGATAATGCAATGTTAAACAATTGTTTTGATCAGATATTTTCTTCGGTTAAAACACTGTTACCTGAAGTAAATGTGTTGCATGCAAATTACTATGAGAGCAAGAGGCTTGTTCGTAATCTGGGCCTTAGTTATCAGAAGATTCATACATGTCCAAATGATTGCATCTTATATTCTGGTGAAAATGATTCGTTTGATAATTGTCCCACATATGGACAATCGAGGTATAAAGAAGCTCAACCATGGAATTCTGGATCGATTCCAGTAAAACAGTTGAGATATTTCCCCCTTACACCCAGGTTTCAGCATTTATTTATTTCTCAGAACACAGCGTCAATGATGTCATGGCACAAAACCAAGATTTCAACTGATAAAAGCTTGAATCATCCATCTGATGGTGATTCATGGAAACATTTTGACCGTCTGCATCCGTCTTTTGATTTAGAATCTTGAAACGTGTGATTGGGTCTTTTTACTGACAGTTTCTGTCTGTTTGGTTCTTATGGTAGTCAGTATTCATGTTGGCCTATTTTTATAACTCCGTACAATTTACCTCCATGGATTTTGATGAAGGATCCCTCTATCTTTTTGACCTTATTAATCCCAGGACATCCGAAAAAGAATATTGATATTTATTTGAAACTATTGATTGATGAGTTAAATGCATTTTGGAGTGATGGTGTTAGTACATATGATGTTTCTGCGAAACAAAATTTCATATTAAAAGCTATATTGATGTGGATGATTAGTAACTTTCCGGCATATGACATGTTATCTGGATGGAGTACATATGGTCTGAAATCATCTCCTTACTGTATGAAAGGCAAAAAATCCTTTATGCTCGTCAATGGAAAAAAACTTGTTATTTTGACTGTCACCGCAGATTTCTTCCAACCGATCATCCTTTTCAGAGGAACAAATCTCATTTCAGAAAAGGTACAATTAAAAGGGATGAACCTCTACAAATGATCTCAGGTACAAAGTTAAAATCAATTGTATTTTCATTACCTCCCATCACATTTGGGCCAACAGTAAACCAACAGAAAATTCATGGCTTTGGGAAATAACATAATTGGATAAAACAAAGCATTTTTTTGGGATCTTCAATGTTGGTCTGATTTGTTGGTATGCCACATGTTGGATGCCATGCATATTGAGAAGAGCTGTTTTGATAATTTATTTCACACATTTTTTGATACACCAGGTAAGACCAAAGATACTGTAAAGACACAATTAGATCTTTCCCAAATTTGTAGGCGTCTAAAACTTGAACTATTTGAAAATGTCAGATCATAGAGGTTAATGAAACAAAAATCATCTTATACATTGTCCAAAGAGAGTTGCTTACTATTTTTTCAATAGATTGTAGATTTGAGACTTCCAGATGGCTATGCATCCAATTTGGGCAGATGTGTTAAGAATGGTTATATTACCAGATTAAAAAGTCATGATTGTCATGTTATAATGGAAAGACTTGTGTCGATTAGATTCAAAGGTTTGTTGAATTATATGATTTGGGAATTGATAACAAAAATATCATATTTTTTTCGAGACATTTGTGCTGTGACAAAAGACTACGATGCGCTAAGAAAACTGGAAGAAGATGTTGCTGTAATTATATGTAAACTGGAAAAAATCTTTCTGCCAGCTTTCTTTGACTCAATGGAACATCTGATATTACATTTTCCATATGAAGCTAAATGTGGAGGTCTAGTATAGTTTAGATGTATGTACCCATTCGAGAGATTCATGTAGAAATTGAAGAAAAAAGTACGTAACAAAGCATCAGTTGAAGGCTCAATTGCTGAAGATTATTTGCAAGAGAAAATTTCTATTTTATGCTCTCATTATTTTGAATCTCAATATCCCTCAAAACACAATCGCATGGGATGAAATGAGGGGAATGTTAATGACGAAATAGACAATCAATTATCAGTTTTTAATCTGACAAATCTTGGTTTCAGTGGAGTTCATGAACGATGACTTTCAGATGATGAACATCACAGAGCTCATACATATGTTATGCTCAACTGTGAAGAAATGAAATCATTTGTTCTGTGAGTACTTCTATCACTTATTCTATAATTTATGTTACAGAATGTAAACTTATTTTATTTTTAGGTTATATGATAATCATATCAAGAAACACCTTCCATAAATTACAACAGATGCTCTTGAAGAACGCATACAATTTTTTTTTCTCAATGGTTTCAAAAACTGGTAACATAAATTATTGATGGTTTAATATCAATTCCGTTTATTATTTATCATATTAATAATTATTTTGAAAACATTCAGGTGTCTCAACATGGTGACAAAATTGATAAGCGACTGTGTATATTGAGTAACCCACCATCTAAAATGGTTAAATCTTATAATGCATATGTAGTGAATGGTTTTCGATTTCATACACGTGCATATGGAGAATAAAAAAAACAATGAACAGTGGAGTTTTCTTGAGAGGATAAAATAACAGAGAAACTAAAGTTGAATTTTATGGCATTCTGGATGAAATTATTGAGCTGTGTTATCTAGGACAGAATTACATAACGATGTTTAAATGTCGGTGGTTGGATACTGAGAGAGGCTTTCATGTTCATCTAACTCATGGAATTGTCGATATTAAATATAAAATTATTCTTGTAGTAAATGAACCATTTTTACTGGCTTAACAAGAACATAAAATTTATTTCCCAAAGTACTGTTCTACTTCAAGAGAATCGAGTGATTGGTGGAGCATAATAAAAGTGAAATCTCGGGAAAATCAGTTTACTCAAACTAAATGTGGTTCCGCTGAAGTGGAAGGAATTGAAATTTTTCAAGAGACTGCTCAAAATCCATCTTTTTCACAAAGAGGCGTGAATATTGATGATGACACTCCACAATTAAGGATCGATGATGATGAAGATGTTAATGATGTTACAAATGAATTTGAAATGAAAAGATATGATGAAACTGAAACTCATATGGATATTGATGATACTGGGGAGGAAGATGAAGACATTGACATGGACAACTATGGAGATGAGGATGAAGATGGACATTGACACAATTAAATGTTGGTTATAATCATAACTAATATATCTATATATAATAGTTATTTTCAACTATCTTCTAACAACAATAATTTTGTGTTTCAGATGGATCCTGATCTATTTCGCAAGTTGGGGGAGGCTGATCTACCTTTGGATGAGGGGGATTGTGGACCATTTGACCCTCATCCTACTGAAGGTTCAGGGGGTACGCGGAGGGGGTGCGGTCTTGCACGTTTGATGATTCCTGACCCTATCCCCGAGCGATGTCCACGTCTTGTCTTCGATCCACGCACACGGAGGTATGGTTACCTGTATATTTTAGTTATCTTTCATTTATTTATTTATATATATATACTAATTGTTTGATTATTTATTTCTTTTTCACAGTTTTGCGCATATAGCTATTGGACATGGGAGTGCTATCTTGCGCAATTATTTTTCTCAGCCATGGATCACATGGGAACAAATTCCCGTTGATGTGCAGTGTGGCATATTCGATCATTGGCTGGTACGTAAATAAAGAATATTTATTTTGAAATTTATTTTCTTAATAACTTGATATTATAAATTATTTGTAGGGTTTATGGTATCCCATTGATGATAGCATGCATGCTGTTATCCACACGGTATGAAATGTGTCTATGCATGACCGTTTTCGTTAGTTTTTTCACAATTTGAGAAGAACAACCATTAAGAAAGTAGGAGTGAAAAAGTTTGATGAGTCGTGTAGAGCCCACTGA
Source organism: Viscum album (assembly GCA_963277665.1). Classification (NCBI taxonomy): domain Eukaryota; kingdom Viridiplantae; phylum Streptophyta; class Magnoliopsida; order Santalales; family Viscaceae; genus Viscum; species Viscum album. The sequence continues at coordinate 1,616,995,069 of OY728129.1, forward strand.
CCATAATACATTTCATCTCACGTTGGGGATAGATTATGTTTACTCTAGTTGGGTGGTGGATTTCAGAGAAGATATTCAGTGGGACGACAGAATCGGGGGAGACAGGAGGTGACACATCGAGCTGGTAGCCATACATTCAGTACACATAGAGAGCATCTGGTAAGTATATTTTTTAAATATTTTATATAACTTTAAATATAAACATTTTATTTTATATTTATGTAGGTAGTCGAGCATCCCGATATTACGGAGTTCGATGTTTATTAGAGGATGTACAATGATCTAGCCACTGGAGAGATTAGAGGTGATCTCTAGCGTCAGATTGTGGTTAGTATTATTTTTTTCAGTTTGAAAATTAACTGCATATAATATTTTCACCATTTTAATTTCAAATTGGAATTAAAGGAGTCATATGAGGCTGCAACCTCTCAGACACAGACTGAGAGTCAGGATGAGATGACTGAGCAGACCAATGCCCACCATTTTGATGAGGCGGCATGGATGCAGGCGACACAGTACGACTTTGAGAAGGGACTAGTAGTTGGTATCGGCTCTCATTTGACTCCTGACACCTATTATGGTACCACTGCGATGTCGGCGTCCAGATCGAGAGGATATCATGGAGAGGCATCATCTTCTGCCTCATAGTATCAAGAGCAGTTACGAACTCAGTCTGATCTTATAGAGAGTTTGAAGAAGCAACATGAGGAGATGTGTCAACGATAGCTGTAGCAGCAACAACATGAGGAGGAGATGCATCGATGTCAGCAGTATCATCATGAGTAGATGGAGTACATGCGCCATTTGACTCGTAGTTTAGGGATGAATTTTCCTCCACCATCTCCTACATCTCCTCCACCTCCTCCAGAAGAGGACCCCCTAGTGATTTTTTATGTTAAAAACATTTGAATTTAATATTTATTGTAATATGAACTATTTACAGTTTCTGTCTTTTATATTGTTACAAATATTGCATAATTTAATTTTTCATTATTTTTAATATTTTAATATTTATTATTAGTATTATATTTTTTAATATTTGTTTATTTTACTAATAATAATAACATTTTTTGATTTTTTTAATATTTTTTGTAAATATTGATAATTGTAATATTTTTTTATTTTTTTTTTATTTTAATAAAATTAATATTAATTTTTTATTAATCATAATTTTATTAAATATATTTTTTAGTATTATATTTTTTAATGACAGTTTATTTTACTAATAATAATTTTTTTAATAATATTAATATAATATTTTCATTAATCATAATTTTATTAAATATTTTTTTATTATGTTTAGTATTTGTGACGGGACCTTTTGCGACGGGCTCCCGTCATAAATAATATAAATATAATTTTTTAATTAATACTATTTGCGACGGGCCCGTCATCCTGTCGCAAATAGTATTTGCGACGGCTCTGTTGCAAAAGGTTATATATATAATGTATATAATCGAAGGATTAGTTACGACGAGAAACTGCCCCGTCGCAAATAGTATTTGCGACGGTCCATCATGAAAGGTTTTTTATATATATAATGTATATAATCGGAGGATTATTTGTGACGAGGCCCTTTCCCGTCACAAATAATATTTTTTGTGACGGGTCCATCGTAAAAGATAATATTTGCGACGCTGTTTTCTGCAATGGGCTATTTGCGACGGGCCCCCGTCGCTAAAGCCTATTTGCGACGGGATCCCGTCGCAAATACCTCTAATTCCAGTAGTGGTAATTGAGAAGAATGATGAAGTAGAAGGAATTACAAAACTAAAAATAATAAATGAGGAAAAATGAATAATAAAAAACTTCTACTCCATAATCTATCCTCCAAACATTTTTTCTTGTTATGCCCCCAGAAGGCCAAAAATTTCGAAGGTTTATTCTTAGAAGTTATTCATAATTTATTTGGATGTTGAACCTTTCATCAGATACATGTACAAAAATTTATTCACTAATTACTCAAGCACACTTTTTCTATCCTAAGAAACCCTTCATCTTCCTCCACATTGGAACATTCACTGGCCACTTTAATTAGAAAATCTCTCCAGGAAATTTAATGTGCGCATACACCTTAGAGACCTATTTATTTTTCAGCTAGAATCACCTTATTTTGAAGATTGTATCCCAGGTTATGACTCATTTACTAAGGTGGGGTCCATTCAGCTGTCCATAAATATTTTTCACAACGATTAATTATTTGGGCCTATTGATGTTCAAATGATCTACAGGTCAAGAAGAATAAGTTTAATACCATGAAAAAAATGAAGCCTACAAAAAATAATCAATCTGTTTAGATCAATATTTAAAAATTTATTCTTTAAATATAGAAGTGATAGAAAACTACTAAAATCACAAAATTATAAAATTCTCACGTTTTAGCCCAAAATTCACCAAAAATAAAAAAATGATGAAAATAAGCTCAAATTGTTAAATTTTTTGGGATTAAATCATTGAAATATACATGAAAAATAATTAAATTATTATCTATATCAATCAATCTTACAAAATAAATTTTTTGGAATTAAAAAAACACAAAAGTATTCAAAGGAACTAAGAGAATTTGGAACAAGATCCAAAAGTCTCTTAAAAGTTGACTGAAATTTCCCATTTATATATTTTTATTTATAATGATGCAATGATATGAAGGTACCAGGTAGTATAGAAATCCCCAAAAGTGGGATTTAATTTTTTTTACCAATTTATGACATGAACTCATCGACATCAGTGAATCACTGCCCAGTTTAATCCAAGGATCTCGCGTGAAGAGTTTTAAGCACAAAAAATAAAATTGAAAAATACCTGGTTTAGATATAAAGTTGTGGATGATGTCTTCTCATCGTTGGTAATCACCTGTTTAATAATATGAATCTGAATTCCTCTATATTATCCACATGCACTACAAAAATCTACGGGAGCGCCGATCGTCGAAACATGGGTGCTAGCGCTGAGTTACAATGATGCCTTCGATGCTCTGACAATCATTGCATCTTCATTCTTATGATTCCTGAGAGAGTGCTTGATCTGAGTCCTAGATCTAGAGCCTCTCTCTCTAGAACATGGGAAAGAGGATAAGAGAGATAAATCCCATGAATAGTCCTTGGAAAAACCCTCTTCTCCTCTATTTATAATGTGAAATGTAATTACCTAGAAATTCCAACCCAACCCTCAAATAATTAACACACTACACAAATGACTTAGCTCATACTCCTAAAAATATTAATTGAACCTTGAATATATTAAACTAATATTCATTCAATTAATATTTTCATGTATTTACTTAAAAACTTGTAAATACATTTAATAAATAAATTCAATGCCCATTATTATTAACTTGAATAATATGATTTTTTATTGCATTGGTGATCATTTCTCCTTGGAAAAATCCCGAACCCCAGTGGTGGGCCCCACCATGTCTGGTGTACCTATTCAACTGAATAGGGCATATTATGGAATATGCTATTGTGTGTGACCCTCTAGGCCTTTATCGCGATAATAATGAATAGTATTCATAAACCAAGAGAGGGATCTAGAAACCCATAATGATCCCTAAAGAGATAATGATTTTCATAGCAGCGACAACCAACCTATGAACACGTACCGTGTAATATAATCTCTTTGTCTTTAATATCTCATAAAACATGACACACACCCATGTCATCGCCCTTTTCTTACTTTATTATTTGTTGATCCAACTAGACATATTTATCCTCGACTACCAAGGCCATGGTCTTATGAAGGTACTACCATCCTTATCAACATGGAATGATCTTTATTACTTCCATAACATAGAAGTGATGAATCATTTCTTGACGATTCAACCAATTTTATACCACCAAAGACACACCCAACACAAGCTACCTCACCACAATTTCAATATCATGATTTTTTCCTTGCATCAAAGTATGTGATCAAATGAAATTCATTAATAATGATATCTATTCAGGATACCATTACACACGTCCATATATAGGAACATCCAATGACACCTAAAACATGTGGTGTTTCTATTGGTCGGTCTGTCCTCATGATCTCACTACTAAAGATCACCAAGTGTAAACTTCATGAGAAGGATTCTCAATGCTTATAAGCCCCCTAACACTTAATAGTCAAACATCTAATATGTCCAATCAGTAAGATATATACAGACTATATGACCTTTGTTTAAGATGAATTTCATAGTATCTCGACTTTCACATTATATCCTGGGATCTGCTATAACCTTTCAATATGACAATTAATCTATTGACATTACCATTTAAATAGTGGACGTAGAAAAGTATACACTATAATTATAAGAAAAAATCATGTATCACTAACTGTATACATGATATGATAACCAAAATAACTACATAGTTGGGTTTAGGGAACCCACTATTTCAATAGTTCTTCTTTCACTAGAGCCAACTTTCTAACCAAACTTGTTAGCTACTCACATGATAAAGATTGTGTTTCTACTGATTAACAGCTTTAGTTGATGGGCCTTCCACGATTCCTCCGTTTGGATATTCTGCTATTTGAAACCTCATCTCCTTAAGTAAAACTTTCCAAGAGATGGTATCCCTAAGTACATCCCTTTGGTCCACTGTCACAACTTGACATCTTGGATAGTAAGAATATCATAATTTGCATTATGATCATGCTTTACTTACTAGGTGTGATTCCAAGAACTGGAACAAATAATTTCATATAACTGCTTCTTAGCTTCTTCAGAAGCTGAAACAAAATCAGTCTTTGTAGGTATGCCTACCACAGGCTTATATGATCTTGTATATCTCAACACCTTTAGCCTTACTATGATATTGAATCACATGGATCTAAGGAAAACTAGTTTATGTCCCCTAAAAACTAGTGTCCTTTCTTCTCCACTTACCAGGTACATAACTTCTTTACTTGCCAAAATACAAATGGATAATTATAACTACTTCCCTTATTGTGATCCTAGATATAATATATATATGCCTACTATAAAATATATCTTGGAAATATCAGTTCTTGTACATATCATGGCATTCATTATTAATTCATCACTTAAGCGTATGGATTTTAACTCATCACATTTATCTCCTCCCATGTCTCGGACATGTCAACCTGGAGAGATAATGCCATGTGACACTGGCAACAATTCATCTCTTTAATTGTTCCAACTTGTATTTTTCAATACCATGTCACTGTATGTATGATTGGTTAGGTCCAAGAAACCTTTAGATCTACCTTAGTAGATCTTGTTCCCTAGAACATAGGTTGCTACTTTAAGTCAATCACTGGAGAATAACATTAAACCTAGACTTAAATAAATTTAAGACCAATCTATTTTACATATGTTTCTAAACATATTTTACGTGGAAAACCTTTGTGCTCTCACTAACCTCTTGTAGACACTTGAAAAACATTCATTACAAATGAATACTCGGATAATTTTTCTTACATCAATCCAAAACCGGACAATAGTAACTTGAAACCTTTATTAGCATTTTGTGTCATGACCATTCCTTTCTGGTTTCATCTTATAGAAACCTTCCATGTTTTGTGGTCATGGAATCTAATGATCAATATATTATGATAATAAAAAGTATCTATGACAAGTAAAATTCTAATTGATTTAGGCATAACGATTTGGTGTATCCAATCGATCCTTATTGGTACTAGACTTGTACCATCCATGTATCAAATTATTTGAATACCCACCATCATATTCAAAATAATAAGACCCTTTTGAACTTTTATACATGGAATCTATTTATTGAATTTTAATTAGTCTTTTCAATCTTAGCTAATTCCCATATACTACTTACCTGTATGAAATATTATTCAAAATGAGTAATAGATCACCGACCATGGTGAATACAAAAACTATCACCATGGTTTTATCCTTCCTATCCAGTATGTGTCTCTGGAACATACTTTTTTCCACATTCTCTTGTGGAACTAGTTCCAATGTCAACTATTTGTGCAACTCTTTCATTGACTAAGCTCAAGTCAGTCTGGATCCCACTATCTCAAAAGAGATGTGAACCCTTTTAAATAAATGTAGTGTATCACTTGGATACTAATTTTCTATCTTAGGGATTAATATAATATCCTAAGAAACCATTAGGATGATTAAAATAGTTGCATAATGTGTTTGTACTTGATTTAGGTTTGTATATATCTTGACAAACTCTTTGCATCTAAACACATGTTTTATGAAACAATGGATTTTATTTATATTATAACTCATATGATATCCATTTTTCATTTTAGTTGGCATATGATTATGGGATATCAACTTTATTTGGAAAGCACGTCATGAAATATAATGGAAGTTTCTGCAAGTTGTAACATTGATACTACTTACATCATATCTTTGATGTATAAAATGTGCGTTTAGGAATTGATCTATGCTACATTTTTCTGATCAATGTTTACATGTAAGACTTTATCATCGATCCTCCTCTTTAACATCAATTCTATGATGTAGATAAGGTAATTTTCATTTAGGAATTACTTCAAGCTACATTATTATGATCGATGAATGAATGGTTAAGATATTATTCAACATGCTTTCTCGAAGAAACTCATATATTTTGACCAAGAATATACATCACTTTTACCATTCCTTGATAACTTAAAGGAATATTATGAATTATATTTACCACTATCTTACCCTTGGAATAGTTCATACTCTCTTTTTGAACTAATCTCAAAAGATTTGTGACATACCTTTATTTCTATAGGTTTCTTTGTCCAAACTAAAGGCATCGATAATACCAAAGGTGCTTAACTGTTATGAACCTAAATACCATACTCCGTATATTATTGATTCCCACTTTTTGTGTTTCTTGAAAAAGAATTATCTTTCCATAACTAGGTATAAATATTACATTTTTATATTCATCACTTATTTCCTATGATTCATGTATCACTGAACTATTTTTTGAGTATGATACACCATAAACAATATTCATTCTGGAACCTAGAATAATGTCTCCTTATATTCAAAAGGACATATGAGATGAATGTTTGTGGTTATGCTCAATAATATTTCTACATGAATCTTTCACTTGGAAATAAAGAAGTCGTGTATTTCTCACCACTGGCCTAGGTATCACCGTTTCTAAGACACTTAGAGAACACACCTGACTTCCTAATAATATTTCTACACTTACTTGGTTACTGTATATCAATACACATATGTGACAATCATATTGTATTGAATACCCATGAAGTAAAACCGAAACATTACATTGATGAATATTCCTAAAGAAAAAGTGGTAACTTGATTCTTTAATTCAGTTTATTGTAATTAAACATCCATACTTTTTTTTAATAATATGAAATGAAAATAACCTCTTGTTAATACCTCTTTCATTGAAGGATGTTGAAAATGTGCTTCTAGAATTTCTTTCCATTGACCTTTTTCCCTGCCTTTCAATTTGTTTGTCGCAAGAATTAAAGGTTTAACTATCTTTTATATTCTTGTTAACTTGGAAAACCTTACCTAAATTGGTAATGAAGTGTTTAATCAATAATTTCTAATTTTTTAACTTAAAACGAGACTTGAGTAAAGAGGTGAAGGTAATATTAGAATAGGATGTATTGAAAGATCATAACCCACCTTTCAATTTACATAGATCTAGTGTAACTATTACCTATTCATATTATTGCTTCACTTTCTCCTCGCAGTCTTCTCGGAGATGAGAATACATATTATATCATCTATGTCCTAATGTATCGATCGTAACTAACATCATACGTTGATGAAATCATAATGACATAACAATCATATTATATGTACATTAGTTTCCTGTAATCAATTTCACCCTCACTTCCTAAGGTAGTTTAACAGATATAGGGACACTAGCACCCTAATTTTCCAATAGTATGGAGTGAAAGCACCTGTACTATTCTTGGATACTCATACCAGTGATTAAATTAACTTTTTCCATTATTTATCATAGTTTTAAACTTGTGGCATAACTTTATATTTTTCTACAAAAGTAAATTTTAGAATATTAGTACTTTTATCATGATTATCAGTTTAGAAATTTTGATTAATTAACTAAATAGTTAAATGCCTCCCACTATTTTGTCGAATTTTAGGAACCCTCTATGATAGAATATAAATACTATTTTGCTTGAGTATTCTAGTGGAAAGGATCCCCAAACCACCCCTCATAGTCTACAACCTTTAGCTATGCCACTACTTGGAGGGTTCAAGGTAGGCATTTGGCTGACCAACCACATGAACTCGTGGTTCCTTGATCTGTTGAGTGAATTCTGAGCTTTATAAATTGTTACTTGATTTACTCAATGATTGCCTCTAAAATTAAAAAAATATAGTTTTGGAAATTTATTTATTGAAACATTAGTTAGGTCAACCCATCACTCTCATAAGAACACCCCGGTAGTAAGAGACACCCTCAGCTTTGGCATGACGAGAATCCCAAACAACTGGTTTTGTTCAAAGTCGAATGATGGAAGGTGGTTATGACTTAATATTTCTTTGAGGTTTTTTTATAATTATTGTGATGAAAAAAAATCATTTTTTATCTTATTAGCATGTAATATGTGATCACACTCACAACTGACCATGCATAAAATATAAAAAACCATCGTGTCACATGTTCATTTTATCTTGCAAGCTTGTTTATTATTTCTATATGATCATGCATAAACTAAAAATTCACAAAATAATAAACCATGAAAAAATAAAATGATGACCTAATAATTAGATGATACTAATGGTTAATCCCTTTGAGTGAATAAGGGACCAACCTAGACTCTAGGGGTAATACCTTGAGTCATGCCATTTGCAACTCGAATTGTAGTGTCTGCCCACCAAATGCATCAAGGTCCTGTCTGGTGTGTCACTGATCATCTCATCATTATACAACCATACTCGCTTGCAGGTGAGGGGAACTTGGGAGTATAATTACAACTCTAAAGTGGACATGCAAATCCTTATACATATAATGACTTTGAAATGATACACATGTCATTTTTTATTTAACTACTTATTATAAACCAACATGAAATAATTAATTAAATAAATAAACTCGCACCAAATATGCATTGGTCGGTCCACGACTCATGACCAATCTATACACATTAACTCACGTATTTTAAAAATAAATGCAGAATTAAAATTAAACTTGCACTAAATTATACTCAAGGGCATTATAATTGAATTAAAAATTCACTCATATTTTTAATTCAATATTTACGTTGTTCAGTCCCGATTGATTAATTTAATTTTCAAACTAAAAATTAAATTAATTATTTAATTCAATTAAACACCAAATTAAAATAATTTATGCCGCAACAATTTTTAAACCAAAAATTAATATTTAATTAATTTAATTATCATCCAAACACAAATTAATTATTTTAATTATTTTTTTTATTATAATAAAATAACCCGAGCCCTAAAACTCCGGGCAGGTCTAGTACGAGTCGGGTGGAACCCGTGCAGGTCCATACCAGGCTGTGCTGACCCCGTGCAAGGGTGATCTGGGCTAGGCAGGTCCGCCCAAGCCCGTTCGGGGTTGGGCCAATCTACCCGAACACATTATGGGGCAAAGCGGACCAGGAAAAGGTTACCTGTACACTAGGAGGACCGGGCGGCTGCCAGATCTAATACTAGTTTGGCCAAGGGATAGTGAAAACCCGTCCAAACGGGCTTGTGACAAGGTGCCATAGTCGGAGGGGTGAGCCGGCGCCGCTATAGCTGATGGTGGGGAACCGCCTAGAGGAGGACAGCGCTGTGGGAGTAGGTGGAAACGAATGAGGGTGGCCGGTTCTAGAGGATCCGGCTATGGGGTCTGATGGTGCAAGCATGGGAGTGACTTGAGCTAGGAAGTGGGAGGTGGAGAGCCACCACTGCAGAGAGGAGGAGGCCTCCATAACGAGTAGGCTGTGGGAATGAGAGGGGCGCCAATGGCTCAGACCCGACAGTGAGGGCGGTCCGCGCAGATGGTGTCACGGTCTAGGGTTCCTCTTGTCTGTCGGATTCGCACGATGGCTAGAAGCTGTAGAGCGGCAACCTAGTGGGGTTTGCCGAACCCAGGCGGAGGCGCGGAGGTGGCTCACTAGAGGAGACTGTCAGGGTAAGCGGCTGCGGCGAGAGGAAGCGCGGCCGGTGAGGCGTGCTGCTGTGAGGTGGGAGGCACCGCCAGGAGAGGGGAGCATGGATCAGAGGGGAGTTCGACTGTGCAGACTTTTGCCAGAGGTGCCCTAGACGGGTCACGACTGGGCACTGGTAGGATCCTCCATAGAGGATGACTAGCGAGAGAGGGAGGTTGCTGACTGGAGGAGGTCGGCATACTTGTGTGCCACACAAGAGAGACCACGGGGCTAGGGGTGGCCCTCCCATGTACTACCCTTTTTTTTATTGTTTTAATTTTGACAACTTTTTTGAAAGTATCACCCACTTGGGAAATGCATCCATAGCCTCCCAACACTTAATTTTTTTTAAGCACATATGTTTTCTAAGTCTATTATAGACTAGAAAAAATAAAATTATTATAATAATAAAAATATTATTATAATAAAATATTATAATAATAAAATCATTATTATAATAAAACTATTATTATTATAATAAAATTTTAATAATAATAATAATTATTAAACCTCATTGGAAAACACTATTCTGGTGATCCATAGTCTGGCAAGTGATCGACTTATCAGTATAGCATTCTGGTAATTATTACATACATATTGTAAAATATGTGTTCTTCATAATTAACCCATCAATCCAGTTTTCAATCCATATGTACAACTTCATATGGCCATAACTTGGCCATCTGAGGTTGGATTAGAATCCTGTCTGTGGCATTGGGATTGTAATGACGACCTATTTTAAACTTCATAAAAATTTAATTTTTCTTTGGCTTAAAATGTTCACACAATCATCTGATACCAATTGAAGGTACCTAGAACACAGCGGAATCCCCAAAAGTGGTATTTTAATTTTTTTCACTGACGTACGACATGAACTCGTCGACATCAGCAAATTGCTACCCGATTTAATCCGAGGATCTCGCGTGAAGAGTTTCAAGCAAAAAAATAAAACCAAAAGAAAACCTGGTTTAGATCTGAAGCCACACACGACGTCTCCTCGTCATTGATAATCACTGCTTAAAGAATCCGAAGCCGAATTCCTCTAAATCATCCACACATGCTTCAAAAATCTATGGGAGCACCGATTTTCGAAATATGGGTGCAAGTGTGGAGTTCTGACGATGCCTTCGATGCTCCAGCGATCATTGCGATACCTTACTTGCGATGCTTGAGAGAGAGCTTGATCCAAGCTCCTGGATCCAGAAACTCTCTCTCTGGAACATGGGAAAGAGGAGAAGAGAAGGAAATACCATGAATAGTCCTTAGTAAAGCCCTATTCTCATCTATTTATAATGTGAAATGAAATTACCTAGAAATGCCAACCCGACCCCCAAATAATTAACATGCTATACAAATGATATTACGACTACTATACTGATCCATAAATATCATTTAATATTATTATCACTTTTCTTGTAATATAATAAATATATTATGTGATAATACCCAAGCCATTAACTTGGCTCGTACTTCCACAAATATTAATTGAACCTAGAATATATTAAACTAATATTCATTCAATTAATATTTTCATGTATTTACTTAAACACTTGTAAATACATTTAATAAATAAATTCAATGCCCATTATTCTTAACTTGAATAATATCAATTTACTCATTAAATTGGTGATTGTATCTCCTTGGGAAAATCCCGGACCCCAGTGGTGGGGCCCACCATGTCCGATATACCTATTCAACTGAATATGAAAAATTCTTTAATACGCTATTGTGTGTGACCATCTAGGCCCTTATCTTGATAGCAGTGAATAGTATTCAAAGATCAAGAGCTGGATCTAGAAACCCATCATAGACCCTAAAGAGATAAGGATTTTCACAGTAGTGAAAACCAACCTACAAACACGTACTGTGTAATATAATATCTTTTTATTTAATATCTCATGAAGAAGGACGCACACCCATGTCATTGCCCTTTTCTTGCTTTATTGTTTGTTGATCCAACTCGACGGATTTACCCTCAACTTCCATAGACACAGTATTATGAAGGTACTACCATACTTATCAACATGGACCAAGATATATTACTTCCCTAACATGGAAGCGAAAAATTCTTTTTTGACTATTCAACTAATGTCATACCACCAAAGATGCACCCAACACAAGCTACCTCACCACGATTTCAATATCTTGGTTTTTTCCTTGCATCAAAGTAAGTGATCAAATAGAATACATTGATAATGATATTAAGTCAAGAGACCATTACACATGTCCATAGATAAGAACATATAATGACACCCAAAACATGTGGTATTCCTATTGGTGGGTCTTTCCTCATGATCTCACTACTAGAGATCACCAAGTATGAACTTTCTGATAAAAAGTCTCAATTCTTATGAGCCTCCAGTACCTAATAGTCAAACATCTATTGTATCCAATTAGTAAGATATATCTAGACCATAGGACCTTTGTGTAAGATTAGTCATAGTATCTCGAGGTTCTCATTATAGCATGGGATCTCCTATAACCTTTCGATATAACAATTAATCTATGGATATTACCATTTCAATAGTGGATGTTGAAACATCTACACTATAATGGTAAGCAAACATAATGTATCACTAACTGTACACATGATATGGTAACCAAAAGCACTGCACAGTTGGGTCTAGGGAACCCACTATTTCAACATGATATTCATCACATAGTGAAGAGATATACCTTAGATAAAAAACTCATATTTATTCTCTCTATGTCATTTCATAATGAAATAGGGGATAATGTTATAATATGATGAATATATCTCCTTCATTTAAAATCTAAATCTATTAAAGGTTACATCATATTATTCAAAGTACTTAGATCTCCACATTATATTCCCTTATCTTTATTAGGATCACTATGGAACGAAGAGTTAAAATTTTATAGCATGATTCTTAGTGCGATTAGGATTCATATATAGTGTCATGCCCCGACCACAGACTGCCTCGGAGCCGGTACAGTTTCAATAAAACATGGTGTGTAATTTTTCTTTTATAAAAAATAAAAGATGATAAATTACACATTATGTTCCACTAAAGAGGAAATTTTTGGTTTAGATTATGAAAAAACAGATACAAATATTACAATCCTTCAAAACTGAAAGAGAAAAGAATCTCCACAAAGCTTCCACCAATCAGTGTAACTCAAATCTACTAAACCTGTAAAATTTATGTTAAAACACAGGGTAAGAATACGAATGCTTAGTAAGGGGGTTTAAAAATAAAATAAAATTTCAATTAAAACCTTAAAAAAACATCCCTTTAAAATCATTCATAAAACATTTTCTTAAGGAAATATGAAATACATGGATCATATCATAACATTTTGTCCAAAAATTACAAGTGTACATTTCAAGGAATACTTACTGGGTTACAATGGAACATGTTTGAATAATAAGAATGCTTATAAAAAATATATGGTGTGAAACATATAAATAAAGAGTTATTCTAGCTATAATAAGTGTGACATACAAAAGTGAAAGTGCATAATTTACAAATGAAAGTAATACATGATCAGAGTTGTGCATAAAATAATAACTTTAATTTATTCCCTTACTAACTATGAATCATAAATTGGTAGATAAATCTCTGAGTGCTGAATAAACATTATTCCATAAGCATTTACTTCTTATGATACTCATAAATACAGGCTCTTAACCAAGTATATTCTACTAGTTGAATATTCACTTGATTAATTAAATATTAAAAAACATAGTGAGGGAATGTATAATGATGGATTGTGTCAAGGCCTCGTGCCATGACCTAATTTGTCTCAAGAGAACTACCAATGCATCATGGGGCTTTCATTAACTGGTCCCCAATCCATAGGGCTTTCATTAACCGGTCCCCAACCCGTTATATACGGATTCCAATACATTCCTCATATGCCATGTAAGGTCGTATATTCAGAGTGTCCCATACCACTTTGAATATTTAATTTCTCATTTCATATTATTTAAGGTGTCCCATACCACTTTGAATAATTTAGTTCCTTAATCCATAAATGGTCATAATAGTTAAATTTCATTCTTTAGCATTTACATATATATAATGAATCATTCATTAATTGTCAGCACTAACAACTGCATAGATATAATAAATTAACCAATGACATGCGATGATAACTAATTCATATGAAATAAATGCTTATTTAGGTTTCGTCACATAAAATGATAAACATGAAATTCCAAAATCTTTATTGTGAAAGTAAACATTTTATATTATAAAATTCATAATGGAAATTCACCTTGGATAGAATACATAATTAATTTAAAGGCAAAGAAAATATTTCATGTGAGGTATTAAACACATAGCTATCTAAACACCCATTACTTGCATGTTTATGTATAAACATACCACAAGGGCAATCCCAAATATTTAAAAAAAATTACAAATTGAAAAGCATAAAAAGAAACCACCCAACTAACATAACCAATACCTTTTAGACTTATGAAAATAAGTGTGAAATCCATATACACATAAAGTGATTATAAAGGGTTGTATTACTAAAACAAATTCCAAATTGATTCTTGAAAACTTTTCACATTTCAGAACACTTTCTATAAATTTTTATTAAACCTTTTTGAACCCAAACTAATATTAGGATCAAAGCATATATATATGTATTTGTATATGTATATATATATAACCGTATGTATTTAAGGGTTCTTCTTCAAAACCTAAGAATCCAATACATAATTTATGTATAATAGAAACATAATTTAAACCAAAGTCAATATATGAAAACCATAATGTAAAAATGAGGGTATTTTTTCATAAATAAACACACACACATACACATATATATAAAAGTAAGAATACATATGTACTTATAATTTCATCAACATAAAACACCACTAACCTAGCAAGGTTCTTATTCATTTTGAATTCCATTACAGTAGAAACCCTTCTTCATTTAAATGAAGTGATAATTATGGTTTTATTAAGAACACATATATACATATGTGTATATATGTAGTGAAACCATTTTTTTAGGTACCAACATAAAACCCTATTGTGATTTGCACGACAATTTTTTTTAAAAAACAGGAATTTGTTTTTATAAGGACATTCGAGGAAATCAATAGGATTATAAGAACAACTGTATATATATGTATATATATATATATATATATATATACAAAACATAAAACAAATCATGAAAAACTGAGGACCCTTACCTGGTTCGAAGAAGGAGAAGAAGTAGAGAGGATCTTGATGGAGGTGCTGGAAGGAAGAAAACCTCATAGGGTTTGAGTGAAAAATGAGTTATATATATAAACCGTATATAATATATATTTAAGGAAAACTAAAAGGCTCCTCAGTTTAAAATAATATTGAGTGTGTCTGTCTTGTGGAAAACGAAACAGAGAAGGGGCCACCGTAAAGAAAGGTGGTGTCACGGGTGTAGAAAAAAAACCGAAGGGTAGGAGCTGATCATGATTGGAATGGCATGAGGTGGTAGGAAGAAGAAGGTGATGTAGAGGAGATGCGAAGGAGAAATGGATGGTCGGGATTTAACCATGCCTTGATCCAATGACTGTAGAGAGACCACAGGTTTTATAAGAGATGATCGATCGAGATTAAATCTCGACTCGATCGGACGACTGTGAGTGAAACAGGATATTAAAATGACTTGAATGACCATAATTTGATCCCGACCAAATCAGATGGCTGATAAAAATGCGGAGGGAAAACCGCGACTGCGTGGGATCGATGGACGAACTGATCAGATGGCTCAAATCACGCACGGTGAGATCAGACGGCTTAGATATGATTTCCTCTAAAAAAGGCATCTCACATCGAAAAAGGATGGGCTACAGTCTGACTTTATTATCCTAGAGCTCTTGGATAGAGCTCAGAACTCCCATCCCCCTTCCTCGGTACCACCTCGTACTGGGTCTCTGCGGGCGCACTTCTGCACCCACCCCTGCTGCCATGCCACCCCACACTGTGGCATGCTCTGACACCCCTTGCACACGCCCGTGGACGCTTATGGACGGAATATGCACACATGTGCGCGCGACTTAGTATGAACCATGTGTGCACAACTCTAGGCCTTTGTCTTAGGGGATCTGTGAGATGCCCACCATGGACTTGAGTGGCTTGGTCTTCTAGGTCTCCCTCGGTTAGGTGGGGGACTCACCTAAATTTTTTAGCAAAGTTAACAATAATTTTTTTTATACACAAGAATATAAATTTATTATGTTTATAAACAAAGAATATAAATTCAATATTATGGTTAACCAAAATCCTAAAAGCAAACTTTTCATTAGTTTATAAACATTTGAGTTTCAAAACATCAATGTTCAAAATCTAAAATCAGTGTTTAATATGTCCTAAGGAAAATACCATACTAGTTTTATATTTAAAATCCAAAACATATTTTTAATTAAGACCTTGTTTTTATTCATCCAAGGATGAAAAAATTTATAAAAGCTTTTTAAGACATTTGAAATACTGAAATAATTAATTCACTAAGTATAGATAAAATATTAAATACAAAAATGGTCATTAATTTCGTTTGCCCAAGGTACAATTTAAAACTCAAAAATATGTTTATTTTTACCAAAACCAAGTAGTATCAAATCTGTGCTTATATTTGTATTTACTTTAAAACATAAGGTTTATGATTCAAACCCATTTTAAACTTTAAATCATTATCCTTCTAAAATATAAAAAAAAGAGTTTATTACAAACATGTTTGTAGTTATAACTTCAATGCACACTTTAAACACTTGGAAAACTCATTATACCAAGATACTTTAAATTAAACCACCAGAATACCCACTGGATATAAGGTCTTATAGCTGTTAGAGACTCAACAGTCACCTAAAGGAGGCAATGATAAGATTATCTTTAAGGCCTTATAAAAAAATGATTAAGGTTTTCCAACTTCAAAACGATTTGGGGAAGATGGTGCTCATCATTCCTATGATGCTCAGTATGGTTGTTGTGGTTCTGGCTATACTAATGTTCATCATGATAGATCCGAAAGACACCCACTATTTTCTTGGGATTTTTTTTGTATATGGTGGTCTCCTTGTGATTTTAATAGGTCTCTTAGTGTGCATTTTAGGTTAGTTGGATTCTCTTATCCTTGAAGCAATGTAATCATTTCAGTGTTTAATTTAATAAAATATGCCTTGTTTATATTTTGAAAACATTGTTTGGATAGTATGAAAATTAAATGAAGTAAAACCATACAATATTATTATTACACATAAAATAGGTTCGGGGAATCACATTATCCCCCCCCTTTAAATAATTCTATCCTCATAATTCTAAACCACACGTACACATCCACCAGCAAAACCAAACAGACATTACTTCCAACATCCCTTCACAAAGTCAGCCAACGTGGATGATCTGTTAATCATCCTTAGGTGGATCCCTAGATTAGTTTCTAGTTCCTTGAATTCTTTGGTCCATATACACTGAGAGCATCTAGGGTCATCCCTAGGCATAAATCATTTGGGTTTCTAGAGGGAGGATTATGCGGTGTGGAGATCAGATATTTGAGAGTGGACGAGATCCCTATAAATCCCTCAAACTAAGTCGTTCTTGAAAACTTCGAAGTCATAGAGAATCCCATACATAGTAAAACTTAGGACTTAGAACAGATAGGCCGCTTGAAGGTCACCCTCAAATACAGCTTCCTGAAACTTTCCCAAAGCTTGATAGTTCTCTGACAAGGAGAAACAAAGGAAGAGACCTTCGTGGTACTTCCCCCTATGCCTATACTCTGCAAATTGTGCATTTGCAATATATTTATAGATATATATTTCTCATTTGTAGTAATGGATGATATTTGAGATCATGGAAACTTTATAAAAGCGTTTATAGGTTAGGAACAGGTTCAAAAAATGGATGGTATGTCTCTGAACATGACTAAAAAATTATGCATTCTAGTAATTAGGTAGGGAGTGATAATAGGTTGGTTGGTGAACTCACATCTTCCATCTGAAAATTTCAAGAGACATGTTTTAATCAGTAAAGAATAAACATATTAAAATAGAGACATTATTTTGTAAAAACATTTTAAAGTACCAAAAAATAAAATATAACATTATCCATTTATACATGGTTCATAAAACCCAAGGTGTTACATAACCATTCGATCTATCTCACAATTCACTGGTATGGATTTCTTAAAATCCTCTAAGATGTCTCCTTACAAGTACCACCGATGTTGGTGATTTCCCCAATTCCCAGTCAAGTGGATCCCTAAAGAGATTCCAAATTCTTTGATTTCTTGGGTCTAGATGCAACATGGACAACTTGGATCAATAGGGTGTGGACATCTAAAGTTCCATGTGAGAAAGGAATGAAGTGTATGAAGTTGTGATACATCCTTGGGAACTTGATTTCGATAATGTAAATGGGTAGACTCATCCTAAAAGACTTCAAAGTACATAACTTGTCTAGAAAGACCGTAGGTTAAGATTTGACAAAGGTATGTTGCTCAGAGGTCACCCTCCCGTGCAGCCACTTTAAAGTCCTCTATGGAAGAAAAATTATTGGGTAGGGTAAATCATTTAAACAGAACCTCAGAGTACTTTCCCTTACGTGCATAGAATGGAAATTGTGTGTTAATCATAAGGAAATATTTGAAGCCTAATCCTCGGTGGAGTTGAAGTACACGAGGAGAATTGGATACATGATAGAGGGGTTTACAAGACAACTGAAGGTTTTAAAAAGTCTCATAGCCTTATAAACATGACTTGGAAACTATAGTTTCTAATATTTCCATTGGAAGAGATAGAAGGCTTGATTCATCTACTATCTGAAAATTTTAAGAAAAATTATACTTAGTAAGACATAATCTAGTATTTAATGTTGTTTTAATTTACTAGGGTTGTCTAAACCAATCCTCTGATACCCACTATCACGCCCCAACCCCAGACTGCCCTGAAGTCGGTGCGATTTCAATAAAACATGGTGTGTAATTTTTCTTTTATAAAAAAGAAAAGCTGATAAATTACACATCATGTTCCACTAAAGAGGATTTTTTTTGTTTAGATTCTGGAAAACAAGATACAAATAATACAATCCTTCAAAAATGAAAGAGAAAAGAATCTCCACAAAGTTTCCACTAATCAGTGTAACTAAAATCTATTAAACCTGTAAAATTTAAGTTAAAACATAGGGTGAGCATACGAATTCCTAGTAAGGGATTTTTAAAATAAAATAATATTTCAATTAAAACCTTTTAAAAAAAACATTCCTTTAAAAAAATTCATAAAACATTTTCATAAGTAAAGCTGCAATACATGGAACATATCATAACATTTTGTCCAAAAATGACAAGTGAACATTTCAAGGAATACTTACAGGGTTACAATGGAACATGTTCCAATCATAAGAATTCTTATACAAAATATATGGTGTGCAACATATAAAGAAAGAGTTATTCTAACTATAATAAGTGTGACATGTGAAAGTGCAAGTATAGAATTTAAAAATGAATGTAATACATGATCATAGTTGCACATAAGACAATAAATTTAATTTCTTCCCTTAATAACAATGAATAATAAATTGGAAGATAAATCTATGAGTGCTGATTAAACATTATTCCATAAGCATTTACTTATTATGATACTCATAAGTACAAACTCTTAACCAAGTATATTCTACTAGTCAAATATTCACTTGATTAATTAAATATTAAAAAACATAGTGAGGGAATGTATAATGTGAGACTATGTCAAGGCCTTGTTCCATGACCTAATTTGTCTCAAGAGAACTACCGATGCATCGTGTGGCTTTCATTAACCGGTCCCCAACTCGTAGGGATTTCATTATCTGGTCCACAACCCATAGGGCTTTCATTAACTGGTCCCCAACCCATTATATACTAAGTCCAATACATTCCTCATATGCCAAGTAAGGTCGTATATTCAAAGTGTCCCATACCACTTTGAATATTTAATTTCTAATTTCATATTATTCAAGGTGTCCCATACCACTTCGAATAATTTAGTTCCTTAATCCATAAATGTTCATAATAGTTAAATTTCATTCTTTAGAATTTATATATATATATAATGAATCATGTATTAATTGTCGATACTAACAACTACATAGCTATAATAAATTAACCAATGGCATGCGATGATAATTAATGCATATGAAATAAATGCTTATTGAGGTTTTGTCACATAAAATGATAACCATGAAATTAAAAAATCCTTATTGTGAAAGTAAACATTTTATATTCTAAAATGAATAATGGAAATTCACCATGTATTGAATACATAATTAATTTAAAGGTAAACAAAATATTTCATGTGAGGTATTAAATGCATAGTTGTCTAAACACCCATTACTTGCATGTTTATGTATAAACACACCACAAGGCTACTCCCAACTATTTAAACACAATGTTACAAATTGAAAATCATGAAAATAAACCAACAATTAACATAACCAGTACCATTTAGAATTATGAAAATAAGTTTGAAATCCGTATACACATAAAGTGATTATAAAGGGTTGTATTACTAAAACAAATTTCAAATTGATTCTTGAAAACTTTTCACATTTCAGAACACTTTCTATGACTTTTTATCAAACCATTGTGAACCCACACTAATATTAGGATCATAGAATATATATATATATATATATAACCGTATGTATTTAAGGGTTCTTCTTTAAAACCTAAGAATCAAATACATAATTTATTTATAACAGAAACATAATTTAAACCAAAGTCAATATATGAAAACCGTAATTTAAAACTGAGGGTATTGTTTTATAAATAAACACACACACACACACACACATATATATAAAAGTAAGAATACATATGTACTTATAATTTCATCAGCATAAAACACCACTAACCTAGCATGGTTCTTATTCATTTTGAATTCCATTAGAGTAGAAACCCTTCTTCCTTTAAATGAAGAGATCGTTATGGTTTTATTAAGAACACATATATACATATGTGTATATATGTAGTGAAACCATTTTTTTAGGTACCAACATAAAACCCTATTGTGATTTGTATGAAAAAAACATTTTTTTTAAAAACATGAATTTGTTTTTATAAGATCATTCAAGGAAATCAGTAGGATTATAAGAAAAACTGTATATACATATATATATATATATACAAACTATAAAACAAAGCATGATAAACCGAGGACCCTTACCTGGTTCGAAGAAGGAGAAGAAGTTGAGAGGATCTTGATGGAGGCGCTGAAAGTAAGAAAACCCATAGGGGCTGAGTGAAAAAGAGTCATATATATAAATTGTATATAATATATATTTAAGGCAACTTACAAGTAAAAATGAGGATCCTTGATTTAAAATAATACCGAGTGAATCGGTCTTGTGGAAAATGAAATAGAGAAGGGGTCACCACAAACAAAGGTGGTGTCACGGGTGTAGAAAAAAAAACAGAACTGAAGGGTGGGAGCTGATCGTGACCAAAACTGCGTGTGGTGGGAGGAAGAATAAGGTAGTGTGGAGGAGATGCGAAAGAGAAATGGATGGTCAGGATTTAACCGTGCTTGGATTCAACAGCTGTAAAGAGACCACATGTTTTATAAGAGATGATTGGTTGAGATTAAATCTCAACTCGATCGGATAGTTGCGAGTAATGTGGGATATTAAAATGGTTGAAAGGATGAGATTAGATCCTAACTAGATTGGACGACTAATAAAGACACGGAGGGAAAACTGCAGCTGCGTGGGTTCGATGGTCGAACCGATCGGACGGCTCAGATCACACGCGATGAGATTAGACGGTTTTGATCTGATTTCTACTAAAAAAAGGCATCCCACATCGAAATGGGATGGGATATGGTCTAGAATTATAAGCCTGGATCTCCCAGCTAGAGATCATAATTCCCTCTCCCCCTCCCCGGTATTTCCCCATACCGAGTCTCTGCGGGCGCGCTTCTGCGCCCACCCCTGCCATCGTGCCACCCTGTACGGTGGCGCGCTCCAGCACCCCTTGAACACATCTGTGCGCGCTTAGGGCCTGATTATTCATACCTCCACGCGTGACTTAGCACGCACCATGCGTGCACAACCCTATGCCTTTGGCCCAGGGGATATGTGAGATGCCCCCCAAGGCCTTGTGTGGCTTGGCCTTCTAGGTTTCCCTCGGTTAGGTGGGGGACTCACCTAAATTTTTTAGCAAATTTAAAAATACATTTTTATTATACACAAGAATATAAATTTATTATGTTTTTAAAAAAAGAATATAAATTTCCTATTATGTTTAAACAAAATCCTAAAACCAAAATTTTCATTAGTTTATAAACATTTGAGTTTCAAAACATCAACATTCAAAATCTAAAATCAAAGTTTAATATGACCCAAGGGAAATACCATACTAGTTTTATATTTAAAATCCAAAACATATTTTTAATTAAGACCTTGTTTTTATTCATCCAAGGATGAAAACACTTATAAAATCTTTTTAAGACATTTGAAATACTAAAATACTTAATTCACTAAGTATAGAAAAAATATTAAATACAACTAAGTCATTAATTTTGTTTTCCCAAGGTACGATTTCAAACTAAAAAAAATGTTTCTTTGTACCAAAACCAAGTCGTATCAAATGTGTGCTTCTCTTGGTATTTTCTTTAAAACAAAAGGGTTATGATTCAAACCCATTTTAAACTTTAAATCATTATCCTTATAAAATATAAAAAAAGAGTTTATTACAAACATTTTTATAGTTATAACTTCAATGCAAACTTTAAACACTTGGAAAAATAATTATACCTAGATACTTTAAATTAAACCACCAAAATACCCAATGACTAAAAGGTCTTATAGCCATTAGATACTCAATGATCACCTAAAGGAGGCAACTGTCCGATTATCTTTAAGGCATTATAAAAACATGATTAGGGTGTTCCTACTTCAAAATGACTTGGTGAAGGTGGTGCTCATCATTCCTATGATGTTCAGTATGATTGTTGTGGTTCTGGCTATACCGATGTTCATCGTGATGGATCTAAAAGACCCCCACTATTTTATTGTGATTTTTGTTGTATTTGGTGGTCTCCCTGTGATTTTAATTTTAATAGGTCTCTTATTGGGTATTTTAGGTTAGTTGGATTATCTTAGCCCTGAAGCAATGTAATCATTTCAGTCTTTAATTTAATAAAATATGCCTTGTTTGTATTTTAAAAACATTATTTAAATAGTATGAAAATTAAACAAAGTAAAACCATACAATATTATTACTGCACATAAAATAGGTTTGGGGCGTCACATAGAGACATAAAGTTCACTCATGGGTCAAAAAATATGTATTTTTGTTCTAGATTAAACTATTAAATATACTACATAAAATGTTATACATTATGTCATTAATATATTAGGGGTACATGTTTCATATTAATCCCCATTACATGAACTTAATAAGTCACCTCACAAGAGAATCTTCATACTTTGATGTTTTTTATACTATTCTCGAGGTTAAATCAATGGGGATGTGTTTGGGTATATTTCAAATCATGTGGGAGTTATTTCTTAACCTTTATGGAATTTTTCCACTTGTATGATGTATATGGAATTAATTAATTGATTAGGTAAGTCTGATATAGGGTATGGATAAACCTAAACAAGTGACATATGAAGTGTTTAGATTCTTAGGTGAGTGGCATGTAATATACTCTTCTATAAAGATGAATCACATGTGTTGTATTCATACATCTTATTTAATCTTTACTCAGAGTATCAAGAACATATGAGTTAGTGTTTATGAGATTGATATGCTATGTTTCTCATGGTTAGATGTGATTCCTAGTAAAAAGGGATTACATGATTATTCATGATATATGACAAACATATGGTAGACACAAGAATTATAATACATGTGTTTTCTAGAGATTACGCTAAATCCCCTTATTGATTATGTAGTGTTGAATATTTGTTATAGGTACCTACTTACTTATAATTATTGATTATGAATTCATAGTAGTTATCTATGTTGTAAAGTTTTATATGGTCTCACATAGAGGCCATGTAGATGAATATCAGTTTTGTTAAAATGTATTTGTACAAAAAAATTGATATTTTAATGATAAATTCTCCAAAACGAGTTTTGGAATATATACAAAAGGGGTTATAGATATGATTTTAAAATTTATTACATATAATGTGAAATAATGTGAAAGTGAATAAATACCATGAGGCTTTATTTCAAGTAAACTTTTGAAATAATTATATACTAAATCATAAAACCATGACATGGTGAATTCACCATGACATGGATTATGTTATGAAAAGAATAATGTGGTGAAGGTCACTTCAGCGTGGTTTATGTTATATCATAGTTTTTCAGTCCATGATGCAGGATTCATCATGATAAATTGATTTATTAACCATTATGTTTTAATATCTCCATGTAAGATATCAATGAATGACTAATAATCATTAAATGATGTGTTGAAAAAGTTTTATATGTTACACATTGATTATTTATGTATTAAATAATCCAAAATTTACGGATTATTTATTAAGATATAAAATTTTAAAAATATATTTGTAACATTCCATTTATCAAGGGAGAATATGAAAATCATCCTTGGAATAAGAAGTATCCTTGAGATCTATAAATAAAAAGATAATTAATATGGGTGTGTGTGATTTGATCACTGTCAAAATATAAACCTCAACCATCATTTTATCTTTACCTTTTAACTTAATTTTAAGAACCTGATTCTTCCTTTGAGGTATGGGTTTCTTTTTTTTGGGTTGTGTTTGAGGAAAAAGGGGAAAATAGGGTTAGTATAGGCTTCAGTTATATTACTTGGCATAAATTGGGATTACACACCGTGTACCCCTAGTACATGCTGTGTAATGGTCGTAGATGGTGTGTTGGGGTGTTGGCGAGGAAGAGAGGACCAACCATGTATATGCTATGTACTTACCCGTACATTCCATGTATTGATGTCAAAAAGAATTTTTAATTAAGTGGAAGAGAAGTCAGTGAAAGAGGGAAGTTTTGGCATATACACGGAATGTATGCTTATGTAAATGCTATGCAATTTTATTTTTTTTGTTAAAATGGGTAGTATCCTCATTCTCATTAGACGAATAGAGGGATCCTCACCGGGTTCCCAAATAGCAGCACTAGACAGAGTTTTGGCTCCTGATCATTCGTCTGAACTCTGATTTAAACACCATCAAATGCATTGGAATCCAACCAGTAAGCTCTTGATTCCTATTAAGATATAATTATCTATTTATTCTCTTGACCATGTTATCGAGGGTTGATAATTTTTGGTAATTTTTTAGATCTACCTCATTCTATGCTGAATTAGAGTTCGATACTGGGTGAGGAGTTTCCTACATGTATGAGGTAGGTGGTTCATAACTTATTTTGAGTTTTTGAGGACATTTTAGGGTTGTGGATTTTTGGTGCAACATCGGGTTTTGTGCAGAAAAATGTTATAACATATTGTTTCGATTGTTAGACCATATGGGATGCTATGGGAATGCCCTATACCTGAATTGTTTGAGTGAGGCTGGGCGAGAGGTCGTTGCTCATTGGGATATTTTGGAAAGGGGTGCTGAAATGGTTATAATTGTTTTGTTTTGTTTTAAATTGGTATGATTTAATTTTTTAAGTTTGATTAAACTTTTTAGAGGCATTCCAGACCTCAGTGCTACTATGTTATAACTGTTAGCTAGTGTAATTCAATATTCTTAAACTGAATTAACTGTTTAAAGTTCTTAATGTGATTATATTTATGTAATGCTTGGGATTACATCTGTTGAAATACTTAGGGTTGTGACAGGATTGACCCAAGGTTGGGATGGTATTGCCATCGGGATTGGATGATGTTGTTCACTGGTTGGGCTTGGCCCAAATTTACTTTGGTAGTTTTGACCATGGGATCAGTAATCGTGGACGTCAATTTGAGGAAGTGTGACTGTCAGGTTGTGCATGGCCAGGGATACTTGGATGACATGTCCATCATATTTGAGCAATATGGTTGCAAGGGCACGAGGTGCTAGAGATAGTGTGGTTTGGGTTCATATTTTGGTGATTGCTGCTCACCCATGATGGAAAAAGTGCCTATTGAGTCTTATTCACATAGGTAGACTCCGTGATGAGGTGGTTTTGACCACTCATGTGGGTAAAGGCCCCCGATAGTTGCGGTTTAGGTAATATTGGTTTGGGGGTGCTTTCCTTAGAAAGCCATGTGGAAGTTGAGGAGCCTTAGGTTGATAGAAATGATACTATCAGGTTAGGGGTGAGGCTCACCATGATTGAGGCCATGGGCCGAGATATTTATTTGAGGACACACGTCTCTGTTCCTATGGTTTTCATTCCATGGGTCGATGTGAGATTTTGAGTAGGGGTCTGTGGACCGGGTTAGTTTTGTCTGGGCATGCCTTCGAGATGTTATTACTTTGAGACACGAGGTGTCAGGAGGCATGTGGTTCCAGGCTACATGATTGAGCTGGAAACTAAGGGTTCACCTAGTATTTGTGACTATAGGGGTACCTTGGTCCATGGGACAAGGACTCTCTTTGCTTCTGAGATTTCGGCGTTGGCCTAAGTAGGTGATACTCCCTGGTGGATTCTGGGCACCAGTGGAGGTTGTGTTTATTTATTACATTGTATTGTTTAACTTATTTAGAGATGAAAATATACTTAAACACTTATGTTCGATATGCCCTACTGGGTGTTATCCTACTGAGATTCATATCACACCCTACACGGTCCCTTTAGGAAGTGTGAAAACTTTATGGATTTATGCACAAGTAAAATATTGGATTCAGGAGTTGGGTTATAGTACTATTTGTCATGGAGATTGGAATGGACCTTAGGGTCCTTCCTATCTAGAGTTTTACTTTTGTTTATCTTTTATTCTTATATCATCATACTTTTTTATATGTAGCTATAATGATTAGCCATGTGAACCCTTTTTTATATTGACATGTATGACCTGTTGTGGATGCATGAATTTTTATTTTAGTAGTGGTTACAAGTGGTGTTTAGAATACTGTTCTATTTACTTTCTACTGCAATTGTTTCTATATTGCTTCTACTATTTATCTTCCATTGGATGTGTTTCTGCTCTACAAGTCTGGTTCGAGTCTACTGAGTCATTTATTTATACTTCATGTGTTATGATTATACTCAGACCAATTCCTTATCTTTTCCTCATAGGGTATAGCCTCTCCACTATACCTATTTACACCCACTCTTCTAGTCGGCATCCTTTGGTGTTTGAGAATAAGTGCCTAAGGTCAATGAAACCTAGCCCGATAGAACTATTCTAGTGGCTTTTTGGGTCTGGGACGTTGCAAAGTGGCATCAGAGGAGTTTCTTTTGTCTCTTTTCTTGGTATTACTATTTTGGATTATGGTAGACTGGAGATAGGTTAGTTTTGGAACTAGATTTTGAACTCGTGCTTGGGTTCCTGTAGCCCCATGTACGAGGGATGGATTGAGTTACCTTGGGTGGGAATTGTTGTTTTACTTTTTTCTTAGTTACATTTTATATGGTTTCCACATTGGTGGACCAATTGGTTTGTTATGGTTATTAATTGTGACATGTGACCCTTGACCTAGTGCGGTAAGGGAGGATTGGACCTTATCTTAGTAAGGAAAGGTGTGTTTTCTTAGATTTTGATAGGCACAATTTTTAGGGTATTTAAATTTTATATATGCATGTATGATTTATGAAGTGATAATACCATGTGATATATGTTAATTTCCATGTGAAATGGGTGAAATTATTAATATTATTTCTTGTTTTATGCAATGTGATATTCTATGATTTTAATTTATGTGAAATTTCATGTGGCAGGGAACTTGGGCCTGAATATTATACGAGCAGGAATATACTATGGTTGAAGTGAATTTGATCATCAAGATTGGGTGACTCGGTCATTGGATTTAGGCAACGTGGTTTTCAGGACAGGCATGGCCCATGTATTTTTGTGTTACTTGGCTCTATTGAGGGTGGGTATGGAGGCCATGGGTTTGGAATGCCGTGGGGAATGGTTGCGGTGGGGGAGAGTAAGGGTAGTTGTTATAAATTTCCTTTTTACTACTTTCCCTATTTGCATTATATATTGTTATATATATATATGGGTTGTGTAACCATTTTATGATATTCAATGGGTTCCTCCCAGACTACTCAGATGAAGCGTCAGGTGGGAGATGTTACAGTGCCGTAGGAGCACAATCAGGTTCAAACCCATGAGGGTCAGGTAGATCATGAGCCTCATGTATAGGCTTAGGGATAGGATCAAGTTCAGAATCTAGTGAAGGTAGTCCAACTACCGGGTTTTAAAGCGTTCGAGCCGTTGCTCGGCAAGCAGCTCTGATCTAGTCTGATACGTGTTTTGAAGTGGATAGATAGAGGTGCCTAGGTTACATACCCCTCTATGGATTACCTTACTCAAGAGTTTGAGTCACAACACCTTCCACTTTTTTAGGATAAGGGTGGTCCAAATATAGCTGAGAACTAGATAGAGATCATGCATATGATCTTAGAGCAGCTCGAGATGCCTCCAGGGCAGAGGTTCAAGCTGGCGACATATATTCTCAAAGGACTGGTGAACCGCTGGTGTGATGTGCCAGTTCAGGCTCATAGACATGAGGGACTAGCCTGTAAAGATTTTGAGGTCAGATTCTTTGACAAATTTTTCCTAGAGATGTTGTAGGCAGAGATAGCTTGGGAGTTCTTGAGCCTTCAATAGGGTGACATGTCCGTCATGGACTATACAACTAATTTCACTGAGCTATCTCACTTCGCACCTATTATGGTAAGCGATGACACCTTGAGGGTGATGCGCTTTGAATATGGATTATACACGCCATATGGGTGAAGGTAAACATATATAGGTTGGCCTCATTCTCAGAGGCGATGAATCATGCGCTCATAGTTGAGGGTAACCTGACAGACATGTTTCACTTAGGCCATGAAACAACTTTAGGTGATGGTTTAGATGGCAGGAAATGAGGTCGGAATGAGTTCTAGCAGGGAGGTCAGGACAAAGACTCATCTACAACACCTCTTGGAAGTTCAACATTGGTTTGATTTCAGTGTGGGTAGCTAGGTCATGTCCAAACTTACTGTGATAGGCCTCCAAAGGAGTGCTTGGTATGTGGATAGGTTGGGCATCTTGAGAGGTTTTGCAGGTATCCTTCTCAGAAATCTAGCAGGTAGGGATCGAGATAGACTATGGAATCTGGTGTCATATTAGGATTGGTACCAAGTGAGGGTAGCTGAGGTTCAGCTGCATGTGGGGGGCATTGCAGAGATAATGGGATCTAGCCATGGGGTCAGTGAATGGTGGATGGTGCAACACCATAGGGAGGACAGGCTTCAGGTAGCCATGTGTCAGGCCAGGTGCATGCTGTGGAGCTTCCAGGGGCTAAGCATGCAGGTGATCCAATGACAGTTAGAGTTACACTCTAGGTGTGGACATGATTTTCTTTTATTTGACATGACCTATTGAGGAATTTCTATTTTGAGTGAACAAAGTGCACATGATGTATATGGACTGACAAGATGTTGGTCAGTTGGTTGGAGCCATCTCAGGTGCATGATTATATATATATATGAGGTTCTTGGAATTAGAAGCGTTAATGGATGCATGTTTTAATGTTCCTTAGGCATCAGGGCATCCATGGGATGCAGGTTATTTAAGGTGCTGAGGCATCAGGGCATTGAGGATGCAGTTGTGATTGAGGTGTAAGGAACCCAGTTGTATTGAGAATCGATGGTATGTAGGACCTCATTGTGCCATGGGGTCTATGTGCTTGAGGTATCCACTAATATAGTGCAGGATATGATTGGGTTTCGAAAGCGAAATGAGAGTACCTGATGAGGTTCAGGGGTGACGATGCGTCACGGGAGGACCATGGGTCCGAAAACAGGTCTTTGGACCTTTGATTGATTTGAGATTTTGTTCTGAGTTGTTCTAGAGTGTTCCTTCACCACCCTTGTAAGGGAAATTCATGGATAAATTACTTTAAGGGGGAAATTTTGTAAGAACCCAGTTCTTCCTTTTATGTACAAGTTTTTTTTGGGATTGTTTTTTAGGAAAAAGTGGGAAAATAGGGTTAGCTATAGCTTTAGGCTTGTTACTTGGAATAAATTGGGATTACACGCCATGTACCCCTACTACATCCCATTTTAGTCAAGCCGTGTAATGAACTTACATGGCGTGTAGGGGTTTCGGTGAGGAAGAGAGGACCAACCATGTACACACCATGTACTTACCCATATGCACTGTGTACTTATGTTAGTAAGACTTTTTAATGATGTGGAAGAGAAGTTGGCGGAAAAGGAAAGTTTTGGCATATACACGACATGTATACTTATGTATAGGCTTTGTAATTTTCCTTTATTTTTTGTTAAAATAGACAGTAGCCCCATTTTCATTAGACGGACTGAGTGCTCCTCACTGGGTTCATGAAAAATAGCACCAGAAAGAGTTTTGGATCCTAATCATTTGTACGAACTCCTATTAGAACATTGTTGGATGTGTTGGAACCAAACTGGTAAGCTCTCGATTTTTCTTAATCCGTTATTCATAATTTAATCTCTCATCTAAGTTATCGAGGGTTGATCATTTTTGGTCGTTTTGTAGATCTACCCCATTCTAGGCTAAATTAGAGGCCGACGTTGGACAAGGAGTTTCTTACGCATATGAGGTAGGTGATTCATATCTCTTTTTGATTTTTCGCAAACATTTTGGGGTTGTAGATTTTTGGTGAAACATTGATTTTTGAGAGGAAAAGTGTTATAGCATATTTATTTGATTTTAAGACCATGTGGGATGCCATGGGCTTTCCCTATACCTAAATTTATTGAGCAAGGTTGGGAAATAGGTCATTGCTCATTGGGATATTTTTACTGGGGTGATGAAATGGTTATAATTGTTTTTTTCTTTTAAATTGGTATGTTTAAATTGTTTAAGTTTGATTAAACTATTTAGAGGCATTCAATACCTTAGTGCTGTTATGTTATAGCTATTATTTAGTGTAATTCAATTTTCTTAAATTGAATTAATTGTTTAAAGTTCTTAATGTGATTATATTTATGTAATGCTTGGGATTACATGTGTTAAAACCCTTGGGGTTGTGACGAGATTGACCCGAGATTGGGATGGTATGGCCATCAGGATTGGGTGATGTTGTTCACTGGTTGAGCGTGATACATATTTTCTTGGGTGGTTTTGACCATAAGATTGGGTGTTGTGGACCTCAGTTTTAGGCAGTGTGACAATTAGGCTGGGCATGACCAATGATACTTGGATGGAATGGCCATCAGATTTGAGCAACATGGTCATAGGGGAATAAGGTTCCATAGATGATGTGGCTTGGGTTCATATTTTGGTGATTGTTGCTCACCTATGATGGAAAAAGTGCCAATTGAGTCATGTGGACACAGGTAGACTCCGTGATGAGGTGGTTTTGACCACTCATGTGGGTAGAGGCCCATGATAGTTTCAGTTTAGGTAATATTGGTTTGGGGTGCTTGCCATAGAAAGCCACATGGAAGGTGAGAAGCCTTCATTTGATAGTGATGATGTTATCGAGTTAGGGGATGTGGCTCGCCATGATTGAGGTCGTGGGTCGAGATATTTATTTAAGGGCATGCATCACTATTCCTATGGTTATCATTCCATGGGCCAATGTGATCTTTTGAGCAGGGGTCCATGGACTGGGTTACTTTTCTTTGGTAATGCCTTCAGGATGTCAGTAGTTTGAGACACGAGGTTTCAGGAGGCACGTGGTACTAGGATACATGATTGAGGTGGAACCTAAGGGTTCACTTGGTCTTTGTGACTACATGGGTACCTTGGGAAATGGGCCAAGGAATCTCTTTGCTTCTGAGATTTTGGCATTGGCCGAAGCAGGTGATACTTCCTGGTGGTTGTTGAGCACCATTGGAGGTTATGTTTATTTATTTCATCATACTATTTATCTTATTTAGAGATTTATGTCTTCTTAAGCACTTATGCTCAGTACGCACCATTGGGTGATATCCTACTAAGATTCATCTCACACCCTACACAGGCCCTTTAGGACACGTGTATACTTTATAACATTACGTATAGGTAAAGGATCAACTTCAAGAGCTGGGTTGTAGTACTATTTGGCATGGAGATTAGCATGCACCTTGAGGTTGTTCTTAGTTGGAGTTTTACTTTTGTTAATCTCTCATTCCTATGGTAGAATGCTTATTTATATGTAGCTACAATGGTTATCCATGGGATCCCTTTTTCATATTGATATGTATGAATTATTGTGGATTCATGTATTTTTGTTTTAGTATTGGTTACAAGTGGTGTTTAGCATGCTATTATGTTTACTTTTTTCTATAGTTGTTTCTATATTAATTTCTCTATTTATATGATATTGGATGTGTTTTCTCTCTGTGGGTCTAGTTCAGGTCAGTTGAGTCATTTATTTCTACTACATGTGTTATGATTATACTTGGACCAGTTCCTTATCTTTTCCCCAGAGGGTATAGCCTCCCCATTATACCTGTTTACACCCTCATTGCTAGTTGGAAACCTTTGGAATTCTGGGTGGTGTGGCTAAGTTCAGTGAAACTCGGACTGATAGCACTATTCGGGTGGATGTTTAGGTCTGGGATGCTACATTAATGTTCTAGTAAGTCACAAGAAAAGGTAGAATTGTTATGAAGTGTTAAGTAATTAACTAACCCATGGAATATTTTAGGAGGAAGGATTATGTTTGATACTTTTAAGAGACCCCCTCAATCAATTATAAAGAATAAAAGGTCTAGTTTCTAAAAAATATTGAGGTATTTTGTTATTTATTTTATTGTATTCAATTTAGTAAAAATATGAACTAAAGGTAAATAAAAACTTAATGGTATAAACCATATTATAGTTTTTGTTGGTGAAAATCATGATATAGTAAAGGTAACTATTCCATATTTTTATGCATATAAGAATATATGTTATATGATAATTCATGTCCCTACTACTTTATATGTCCTTAATACTTCATACAATGACATTCAAAGTTTTTTGAACATCATAATTATTTTTTAAATTTTATAAAATTAATGGAAGAATTGAACCATGTGTTATGAAAAGTTATAATGTTTTTAAATGTGTGTGAAATATTTTAATGATGGATACACATTATTAAAATATTCAAAGTGTAGGGAATGTATTTGGATGTATATATATAGAGGTTCAGTCCTTGTACAATGGATTTATGAGATATGTGTGACAACTAATCTTTAAAACTTAAAACCAAAGATATCATTTTCTATTTATCATTAACTAAGGTTTTAGAAAACTGTAAGGAATGGAGGATATTTTATATGCATTGGGATATTTTTCCAGTTCACAAATTACCTTCAAAAGAGGAATAATTTGTCCTTTAAGATATCTCAATCAATCTGATGTAATAAGAGCTTGTATATATTAGTTCCATTATATAAATTATTTATTCATTATTCACATTTTTTCAATTCAAATTAATAGATGGATCTTATAGAAAATTAGGGTTTGGTGGTTTATTTCCAATACATTTAGATAATGGGTTTTTACTCTAAAACCATTCCTTAGTATTAGAGAAACTTCTTTTATATTTAGATTTATGTTCTGTAAAGATGATGAATTTGGAGAATGATTTTTTAGGAACTATATCCTGTTTTATGAAAAAAATTCATAGTTCATGATGATTTTATTAACCAAAATGAAATTATTTGAAAAATGGTTATAGATTATAAAATTTATGTAACCACATAGTGTATTAAGAAAATCAAGTGTGGAAATTATTTTTAAAAACAAATCATTTTAAAAATAAAAAAATTTTATGATATGGGTTTATTTAAAAATAATCATGGTTTATATGGGAATGATAATTATATAATAAAACCACAACATGGCTAACAAAAAACATAATAGGATTTCATATGACTTATGGAGGCTTTTCCTAAATAATCTTTTCTTAATAAAAAATGACATAGTTTTCTTGGAAATTGTTCTCACTTGGGAAAAAAAATTCATGGTTTATCAAAAAAATGTCAATGGGTTTATATTTTTAAATAAAAATAGTTTTTATTTAAATTCTAAAAACTTCATCAATACGAACTTAAAGGTTTCATGATGAATCTAAAGCATCTTTAATCTGTAAAAAATCTTGGTTGATGTGATGTCGATTTAATATTTATTTACATATTTTATTAATTTATATATTTTTTATAAATTATAAAATAATGAAAAATATAAATGATTTTATATGTATCTATAAAATATTCATAAAATATAACATGAATGATTCATATTAAAATCCTTATTTTGAAAATTTATTTAAATCAAACTAAATATAGTTTTTATGGATTTAATCGATATTAAAATAAAATGAGATATTAAATATTTAGATTTTGTAAAATATTTACATAGAATATGAAATGTTTATATTAACTAGAAATTTTTTATATTTTTATAAATATAATATATTTAGAATATAAAGGAGTTTATATTAAATATCATGAAAAATGGGAATATGAAAGAGTTTATATTAAAATTAATATGAAATGTTTATGTTTATTTATTTATGTATTGTTAACAATTCTCATTTAATTATAAATTGTTTATAATTTTTATTTAGTAAATGTTCATAAAAATTTATCTCATGAATAAATATATTGATAGGTCCCATGTAGAGTGATGGAAAATATAATATAGGGGTGAATTTTCAATCTAAATAATATCAGAGTAATTAAAAAAAGTAGAATTCGAGGGATATAAGATATTAAACTTTAACCATACAAAAGAAAGAAAGAAAATTAGGATAGATTTGTGAATTTTATAGTATTTTAGATAAAAAATATCCTATGTCTAATCTTCACAATATCAACCTGAGTGTATGTATATCTACTAGACCCCACTCCTAGTGGGCGTGACAACCCAATACAACACTGTTTTTACAATGGATGCTAACGGAACCCTGAATTTTATATAGGAGCAATCCCAACCCATTTCCTTTTATCAAGAAGATTAAAAACCTCGTGTGTATTCTTTTTAGTCAGGTAAGAATAACCAAAACATACCTTTTAAAGGAGGTATAACCATTTTGTGAGTTTTTTTATAACTTGATTATAAACTTTATAGTAAAATATGATTACAATATAATAAAGGATAAAATAATAAGAACTAGAGAATATAACAGATGTGGTTTCTGAAATATGATAGTGATCCTCAAACCTTCAATGAAGTAATAAAATAATGAAGTCTTGGGAAACTGATACTTCTTCTTTCAATAATTCAGATTGATAACAAATGAATAATATAGAACAAACGATCCAATGATTTATATCTAAATTATATAATTTTTATTTATGACGCCATTAATTTTATTAGAGCCCTTATATAGAAATTTTTTCCAATGTATCTTTACAAATATATCATCCCACAATAATTAGATGAATCATTTATAGTTTTACTCTAAGCATGTGGATTATTTAATATTCTAAATGGTCTATAAATACAATGATTAGATTAATTTAAAAAAAGGAATGTAGA
This sequence comes from Viscum album, assembly GCA_963277665.1. Classification (NCBI taxonomy): domain Eukaryota; kingdom Viridiplantae; phylum Streptophyta; class Magnoliopsida; order Santalales; family Viscaceae; genus Viscum; species Viscum album. The sequence continues at coordinate 1,617,030,695 of OY728129.1, forward strand.
TGTTACTTGAAATTAAAATATCACATGTCAATTGATCAATATATTCTTGCATTTATTATTATTCTATCATTCTCTACTCAATATTGTCTTGAATCTCTTCTTGAAATTACATTTTGTGCTTAATATAGTCTCATTATTCCCTATACTTGACACTATATTGTGGTTCAATCATAATAGGCATCCACTCTTGATATTATAATTTATTCTCAATGTATATTTTACCAACATAATGATACTATATTGTTATAAGCGTATCCTATGTTTATTCTTCATATTATATTAGCATATCAACGAATATTGTATCAAAATTTTGATACTATGTTATCATCAATGTAGTCCCATGTCACTTCTTGAGAGTAAATTAATACTCAAATTATTTACCATATTTAATTTATGATAATATTTTGGCCCCATATGGACTTTTATTTGATGTTTCATCACACTCACTATTTATATTATCCAACATATTTTGATGTAGTAGTTTAAAACCTGAACTATTTTCTTAAATAAATTAATATGGTTAGACAATGATGTTAGAATCATGAGATAATAATAAGCACATTAGAACTAGTCATAAAATTAATTTGAGTAGAAATGAATGAAAAAAGTTGTTTTAATTCTTGTTAGTTAACAAGGAGCTAGTAACCTACTTTGTATCTTTACATTACATTAGCACAGTATAAAATTAGGTTGAAATTATATTGTAGATAAACATTATCATATTTCATGAAACTTTTTTGCATCTCAAAAATAGTTTAAACTTTTTTTTTCTAATTTAAATATATTTATAAAATCCTCTAATATTTCTATATCTTCAAATATATCCTCAATATGACATATTTATCTCACGATATCATCAGTAAAAAAACTAAAATCTAAAAAAATTAAAAGGTTTCAAAAAAATTTGAGAGTATTTGGTTTCATAATATTTAGATAAACTTATTATCTTTCCATGAATATAAGAATCATGAAATTCTAAAATCTATAGCCCATCATATAATCAAAGTATAGTAAAAATTAAAATATTAAAATCTAGAAACTTTAGGCTATGTTGGCTTGGATATATCACACATTGGAATATAAAAATACATTAGAATACTCAATATAGGACGTGTTGGTGGTTGATATTATGATGGAAAAACATGATGAAATGTTTTTAATAGTAAAAATAAATAAATAAATGATGTTTTAAGGACCTAAATGAAATATTTAGCTTAGAAAATCCTATTGAAACTTGAAGAACACATAAAAACAATAAAAACAATAAATACATGAACTCTTAAGATAAACCGAGCAATGCATCACAATATTAAATCAATAGGAATCATAATTTAAACAAAACATAATTTAAGCCTTCATTCACAATCAAATAAAACACATAAAGGGAGTGGTTTTAAATATATCATAACCAAACAAAAAACTCCCAAATAATCTCCCCATTTTGATTATTTCAAAACATGGATGAGGATAAAAAAAATTATCCTCCTTTTTTAAATGATAAAAATGGTAAGATCATTAATAACATGTCATAATAATAATAGAAATTAAATAAAGAAAGAAAATAGGGAATGCGAATCATAATAGGTAAAATTATCTAATATATTAAAAAATTAATAACAGTAGAAAAATAATAAACTCCCACTACCAATATAAAAATCATAAATTAAAGGTGAAGAAATTTAAATAAATATTAAGATAGAAATACACACTATTTAAGAATTATATAGAGTAGGATTTAAAAATCATGCCTAAATTAAAATATAACTCCCCCTAAAACTATGAATAATAAATAATAAGTACCAAAAATGTAAAGATAGTAAATAATAATCCCACTAAATCCAAGAATTATCTCATTTTTAAAAAATATATTGTATTTTCCACCTTTGGTAACTCCCCCTTATCAATACATTTATTATAAAGTGCCATGAAACTTGTTAAATATTTTCACAGAATATTTAAAAGATATGAAATGATTTAAAAAAAATATTATAACATTTCATGTACAGAGGTTATAAATAGAGATATATAGTATATAACCAAAAAAATTAACATTAGTATAGTATATACCATTAGATATAATAATTAAATTATGTATACTATAAAATCCAAAACACTTTACTTGGGATTTTAGACTAGCTTAGTTCCAACTAGATTCATATAATATCATTTAGGAACCTAAACAACATAAGGATTAGGTATACTAACATTGAAATTATACTTATAAATAAAATCTGCATGTGACCAATTAATTGAAAAAATCTTAAAGAATAGTCGAAATCATAATGTGTAAATAAACCAAACATAAAACAATTAATAATATAAATACCTATATTTTTACCTTTCATAAAGTATTTCTTGTAAATTTTGGGTTCTTTCCCACTGTATCCAATATAATTTATCCTTTAGTAATTCTTTATAATGATATCATTTTATCATAACTTTTTCTTCCTTGAACAAATGTGGCCAAAACCTCATTATTTATTTCAATCTCATCTTTCATATTCATATTATACTTTTTTATATGTAATTAACCAAGTATTTTACACATATTATTACATTATGTTTAACATAAATATCAAATAAACACAAATAGAGGATTGAGAGGCCTAGTGTATATGGAAGACTAGGTCCATAGAACATCAAAATGAAACTAAAATTACAAAATCATTAATTTAGTTCCCATAACGTGCTCCTATATCCATTTGATATCTTAAAACAACATAGTATAACCTAGATAATACATAAAATAAAGGGGTGATCTATAAATCTCAACAATGTAATAAATATGATAAAGAAGCATAACATATGAATTGAAAGATATATCATGATATCATAATAGAATATGTCCATGGATGATCAAATAGAGGCATGAAATAAGTATAAAGTAAACATAATATCAAGGCATCATAGGAATTTGGAAGCAACGCAAAACATTACATAATCACAAGTCAAGGCTTACCGCCATGACAATATCACATGGTGGACAAAGTCCCATCATGAAATAGGTTTACTCCCTAATCCATTACATATCATCTCATGAGACATAAACATTACTCAATTCATTGGAACAATATCTAGGACCACCCATAATAACATTTACATTCTTATGTGTGCCAAAAATTAAAATCAAACATAATTCATAAACATAAGAATTACCCATGGAAAGAAATGGGTTGCATAATCATGTATTGTAGCATAACTAGATGGCGTATCATAATCCTTTACATGAAATAAGGAATTAAAACATTATGGGACATTCATAAGTTGAAAATAAGTATGTATCATGAAAAATTATTTCCAAGTGAAGTTGATATGCATCAAAGAGTGGCAATTTAGATTAGGAAAGGTACCACTTAAGTGGGGTTTTAGGTAAAAGGGTAAAGAGTGTTTAAAGAGTGGAAAGGGAATATTAATTTTCATAAAACCAGAAATGAACTAAAAAGGGTTTTCCATAATATAATGAGTAATTTTTCAAAACAAGGATGGTCAAAACATTTTATGGTGTGCTACATGAAATGGGGTAAGAAATAGAGAAGTTCCCTTTAAACGGGTTTTCTTATCGGATGAAATTGATATGGGAACCTTTAACACATGTATATCCCCAACAAGGAAAAGTGAATTAAACTAGGTATATATGTTTAGGATATATATAAAAAATATAGAATAAGCAAATAAGAATAATAGAGATAGAAAATGGGTAAAAGATAGAGAAATCATATCCCAAAGAAAATAGGGTGTTTCAGAGAGATCCCTTACCATAGGCCCAGAATCAATATGCACTTGCACTTAAAATAGAAAATAATAAAATTAGATTTAGTAATTACTTAATATATAACCTTTTACATCAATATTCTACTTAAAATAATTATATTATATTATGTTCATTTACAACCATTTTAATGAGATATAAATTTTAATTTTGTTGTTTTGAAGGCATTTATTTTCGGGTTCCAAGGTCAGATCACTTGTAAAAAATTGTTAAAGTTCTTGAAAAATGGAACTAAAACTTCAAAAGTTAAATGAAATGATATTCATGTCCTTACAGAAATTTAAATAGCCCCAAATATCCATATGTGTTCCAATATATGGATGATTCTTTTAGTATACATTTTATCATTATATAGTTAGTTGATTTAGGTGGTTTTACCAACCATCACAAGCTAGATTAATTTTATTAAACTAATAAATTAAAAAACATTAAATAAGTTAAAATATAATTATTATCATCATATTTAAGAATAATAATATTTATATAACCAAACTTGAAGGCGGCGGACAAAAACGAAGTATGTTGTTCATGGAGGTGGTGAACCCACCATAACATGAACAACTTTTTATTATTTAGAATGAGAGGATAAGAGAAGAGGATATATGATAAATATTATATTAAAAATAAAATAAAATTATAGTATATTTATTATACCAGATTTTTGATTTCATGTTGGATGGAATTTGTTTAGAGGATGAAGAGGAAGAAAAATTAAAAGGCTCGGTTGAGGGTATTACCTTCTCCTTTGGATGTCTCCTCTTAGGCTTCCCCTTAAGGAACCTTGGATTAATATTTTTTTTGAGAAAAAGGATTCTAGGTACATGGTGGAGAGACAGGGAGATAATTATCAAGATATTTTACAAGGTAATGAAGTTATAATTTGTGAGGAGAAGGGGTGGTATTTATAAGGGGATGAGAGGGGTGTTTTTGAATATAATATAGATTAGTTTATTATTTTGGATGAAGACTATAAATAGTGATAAATATTATGAATATATACATTAATTAGTGTATGTGAAGATAATATAATGGTCACTTACATCAAACATGACTATTTTTCATGTATTTTTCTTATAATGCATATTACCGTATTTTTCCATATTTTACTATTCACCAACAAATCAACTATTTTATAAAAATACAAAAAATTCAACCTATAAATTTTTTAATGTGTATATTGAAAAAATTAAATAACTTTTATGAAAATAGGTTTCAAAATATGAGAAATTTATTTTTTTAAATAAAATATTTATTTATCTAAAAAATCCCTATTTTAATATTATGATCAATTTTCCAACCCTTTGAAAATTTACTTATGATATTAAAAATTATATTATAATTATATTAAAACTTAATATTGTTTTATAAAACCATTTTATAAAAATAAAATTTATTTCAAAACTTTATATTATTTATAAAAATGAAAACAAATCATATATATTTTATAATAATAAAAACATGCATTTTATCATTTTTAAAACATTTATTTACTTGTATCATGATATAAATATTCCATATTTTTATTTTATAAGATAAATAAATTTTATTTTACACTTTAATAGGTTAAGATATTATTCTAATGGTCAGGTTACTATTTATAGCAGTCATATTACTATTCCAATGGTCAGATTATTATTCCAACGGTCGGATTTGTAACTTTCATATGGGTTATATAATTTTTATGAATACCTCATATTTCATTCATTATTAATTAAATTATATTTCCTATAAATTATATATATATATATATATATATATATTTTCATTTTCAAAATGAATATTTTATTTCTAATATTATGTTTCATTTCTACAGTGTTGTTTGTGAGTGTGATTATTTTGGGGGATTGAGAAAATACAAATTTTTATATTATAGTTATCTTATTTTATATTTTCCCCCACTTTCATACTATTAAATATTATGTCCATATTTTTTATCTAACCATAATTTTTAAATTAATATAATAAAATTTTGTTGGTTCTATCATATGGTGCATGTTCTTTACATAATACTACATTACTAAATATGAAACAAATATATAATTAGAAGGGAAAATCTACTGATAAAATCATGGGTTGTTATATCCCCCCATAATAAATTTCATCTTTGAGATTTAATTTTACCCATTATGATGAAAATATATGAGGGTCCTTCTGTTTCATTGCTTCCACTGGTTCCCATATTTCCTCCTTGTACTTATGGTTCCTCCATAGTATTTTGATTAGGTGAGTTTTCATGTTGCATAGAACTATCTTTATATGGGGTAAGATCTTCACCATATGCTCCTCATTAGAGAGACCATTTTCTAGATATACCACATATGAATTAATTTTAAGTGAGGGATCTAGTATTTACTTCATCAACAGGGATATGTGGAACACATCATGTACTTGAGATAGGTTTAGTGGTAATGTTAGTCGATATGACTCAAATCTGATGCAATCATGAATCTCAAAGGGGTTATTGTACCTAGGAGTTATCTTTATCTTCTTCCCAAATCCCATGAATATATTCCATATATATATGTTGAGGAACACTTTATCTTTAACCTTAAAATCTAATTCTCTCTAACAGTTATCGGTATAACTCTTTTTTGACTCTAGTTTTTCTTGATCTGCTGCTAAATGGTTTTGAACTATTCTACCATTTCTTTGACCATTTTAGGTTAGATAAGCATGTGTTCACCAAATTCATCTCAATATATGGGTTTTCAATATCTCTTCTATAAATGGATTCATATATATCCATTTGGATTCTTGATTTAAAGATATTATTATATGAGAAATCAATCAAAGGAATACATTGATCCCATTCTCATTTGATATCCATCGAGAATGATCTCAATATATCCTCAATTGTATGGATAGTCTAATTATATTGTCCATCAATTTGAGGGTAATAATCCATATTGGAGTTCAACTCAGTGTTTAGAGAATGTTAGAAACTTTTCCAAAATTTAGAGGTAAACCACGGATCTCAATAAGATATAATTGATAGTGGTGTTCCATACAACCTTACAACTTCCCTTATATATGTGATTTCAAGTTGATCGAGTGATATTTCCTCTCTAATTTCAATGAAGTGAGTAGTCTTTATAATAAAACCCACCATAACTCATATGAAATTATTTTCTATATATGTATTTGAAAGACCTATGACAAAGTTCATGGTGATTTTTTTCCATTTCCATGTAGGTATGGGTAGTGGTTAAATCATTCTAATAGAAATTTTTCTTTTAGAATTCAATTGAAAACATACCAAATACTTTGATGTATATTCTACGATATCCATCATAATATTGTCCCACTAATAGTGCTCTTAGAGATATCAATATATATTCATTCTCCCTGGGTGGATAGATAAGGTTGGTTTATGTGCATCATTCAACAACTCATTCTTTATCACAAGATTTGATGTTATATATAGTCATGACCCAAATATTACAACTCTTTATTCATAAATTTTAAAATTTGTTGATTTAATTTTTCTTATAGATTCCACCTTCTTCTGTATTTCCAAATCATCTCTTTGAGCATCCTTTACCATCTCCAGAATAGATAGTTGAGCAATCATTTAAGAAAGGAATGATGATGTTACTTCCTTTATGACTCCCATGTCCCTCCTTTGTAAGTTTAAGAAGATTTGATCCATATAAATTCTCATTATGGATAAGGTTGTGTGATACTTTCTACTTATAGTATTTTACACTTTATTAACCTTCCTTAGATAGTGGTGGATTGAATATTCATAGTCCTTGATCAGCTTTAACTATCTTCATTGGAATATATTAATATTATTCTAAGTGAATATATACTTCAAGATCTTATAATACATATATATTTCAAACTTCTCCCCATAAATATAACACCTCCAAATCTTCAATGTGAAGATCACTACAACCAACTTTAGATCATGTGTTAGGTAGTTATTCTCACGACCTTTCAACTACTTGAGGTGTAGGCCATCAATTTATCATTTTTCATTAGTACAAAACCCAATAATTTCTTTTAAGAATAATTGTATACCATGAAAGGTTCCCCACTTGAGGGTAGTGTGAGTACTATTGTAGTTATAAGTCTCCTTTTTCAATTCCTTGAAGTTCTATTTGCATTCATTGGATTATAATACTTCACTCCCTTTTGGATCAACTTGGTTATCAGGATTGAAAATCTTGATAATTTTCTCACAAATCATATGTAATAAACAAATAGTCTAAATAAACTATGTATATACATCAAAGATATTGGTCTAAGACACTTCTCAATCACATTTGTCTTATAAGGGTCTATAAATATCCTTTTTTAGTGATTACATGCCCCAATAATGATAATTACTCTAATAAAAATTCACATTTACTGTAATTTTCATATATATATATATATATATTCTATTTTCATAAAGTCTTTAGCATAGTATTCAAATGATCCTCATGATCCTAATTGCTTTTGGAGTATGTAAGAATATCATCTATAAAGACTACCAGAAATTTATTAAGACAATATCTAGAGACTCTATTCATCAAGTCCATAAATATTGTTGGATTATTAGTGAGTCTTAAGGGAATCACTATGAAATTATAATGTTTGTACCATGTTCAAAATATATTCTTGGGAATATCTTCCTTCTTTACCTTGGATCAATTATATCCTAACCGAAGGTTAACTTTTGAGAACTATTGGGCCCCATATAGTTGATTGAACAAGTCATCAATTTGTGTAAGGGGATACTTGTTCTTTATCATGATCATTTTGAGTTCATGATAATCAATGCATAGGTGCATTGATCCATCCTTATTTTTGATGAATAGGACCACCGAATCCCATGGTAAAGTAATCGGGTGTATAAAACCCTTGTATATATTCTCTTGTAACTACTTCTTCAGTTCTTCAAACTCCATAGTGTCCATTCTATAAAGAGTATTGGATATGGGCATAGATCTAGGTATAAATTCAACTGAGAACTCAACCTCTCAGTTGGGAGGAAAACTAAAAAACCCTTCAGGGAATACATCAATATAATCCCTCATAATGGTCATGTATTTAAACATGAATATCTTCTTTGTCTCAATTATTTGAGTTAGATATTATTGGTAATAAGGAAATAATATCTATTATTTATGATATTATTCTAAAGAATATTTATTCACTTTCTTACACTTTTAAAAAATTGGAGGATGACTCAAGATGTGAAGACTGCTCTCCCTCTTATAACAGATGATGTTGGATTTATATAAGGACAACCAATCCATTCCCAAAATAGTATCAAATTACACTAAAGAAAGTATGACTATATTTTCTGGGAGATTAAGCCCACAAAAATTGATTGGGGATGGGTTATATACTTGGGATACAATAATTTTTCCATTTTATATTCTCACAAATAATTCAACCTCCATGTTTTCTGGGAGGTGTTTGAATAGTTATGCTGAACTTGAAAGATATGAAAGAGTTCATAAAATTAGAATCAAATAGTATGTTAGCTATTCTTAAATGAATAACTATTGTACCTATCACCACATAATTATCGAGATCTACCTCAGCAGTAGTGATAGTATATGCACTTCACTTATCTCTAGGCCTTAGAGGTTGTTTTCATTGATCTTATCCAACATCCCTTGGTTTTGGGTATTATATTACACATTTACCATGTTTCTTGTAGTTGAAACACCAGAATACAAGTTGAGTATTGATTGGAACCTTATTTTCTTCCATTGAATTAGTGGTATTCTTCATCTCCTTTCATCATTGATTAGCTTGATTCCCCTCTTTTCCACACATGAAGCGTCATCCTATTCCTTTTAGACAGTTTCCAAGATGATTCTTCCAACATTTTTGACACATGGGATGTTGGTATTTCTTTCCTACATGGGATTAATTCATTTATACTTTTTAATTAAACTCTATTTTATGTTTTTTATCTATATCTCCACAAGAACACTAAGAGTATCCAATCTTGAACTCTATATTAAGGTCACAAAGGAAAATATTTTCATAGCTATCAAAGACTTTAATCAAAAAACATTTTCATAGACTTGACTTTAATCTACTAAAGAATCTTTCCACCTTACTTTCAATGTCAATGAAAAATTTGGAGGTTTACCATGCAAGCCTTGTAAAGTTTTCCTCGTAATCCATCATAGACTCATCTTCATTTTTATTTAGTCTAAGGAACTCCCTCTCCATTTTAACATAAAGAGATCAGGGAAATATTTATTTAAAAATATTTTATTTAATCCTTCTCATTCCATGGAATCAATTTCCTCATTGGGTTTTTTGTTTTTAGTTATCATCCAATACTAAACATATTCCCCCTCCAAGCGATAAACAACCAGTATAACTTTCTCTTATTTGAACCATTAGAGGACATAAAATATCTTCTTAATAGAGTTAATCTATTGTTTTGTGATGAGGGGAAAAATATACACTTAATGTAGGAATCCTTTTTTATATAAAGGACTTGACCACAACTTTCTCTTTTTAGGAGAAATATAAAATTCCACATGATTCATGTTATTGTTCATAACATGATTTAGTTGAGCTAGTACTACCATAAAGTCCATATCTCCTATTACCATTAGTTTAGGATCTCATTAGGGAAATCATCACATTACCCATCACATTGGTTATTGTAATGATTCCTCATCTTTCCCACCATCAACTAAAATAGAGAAAAAATTAGATATAAGAATACTAAAACTAATAAAAATATAAACAAGAAAACTATGAACTTAGAAATAATAACTTATAAATGACATGTATATCCTAACTTATGAGTATATAGGTTTCAATCTAGTTTATACATGGTAATTTTCCTCTCAGGATGTATAACCTAACAATATATTCAAGTTCTTCATAATGGTTCATAAAGTGTTTGCAAATTTTCCAAAGATTATCCCCTGAGAGTGTCATACTAGGTGTGTAACAAGTCCTCTTTGTAATGCACCTGGTATAAATTAATTTAAGTCCCAATGATCCCTTTTGGGTTTATTACCCCTAGGTATATATATGATAGATCCATATCGACTAGTAGTATCTAGATGAGGATATAAATTCACGGAATCCACTCACTTTATACCTTACCAAAATTTTAGGATGTTTTATTATACTTATACTTATCACTAGGTTTTTACTAATATATTCTTGTCCTAATCCCCAAAAAATGAATATAACTTCCTATGATACCAAATATAATGGAACAATTTTTTTACACATATTATTATATAAATTTTAACATAAATATCAAATAAACACAACCAAATGACTGAGAGTCTAAGTGTATTTGGAATACTAGGTGTATAAATGATCAAAATTAAACTAAAATTAAAAAATTATTATTTTAGTTTCTATAATGTTATCTTAGATCCCTTTAAACTTCTAAAACTACATAGGATAAACTGGGGAATACATAAAAGAAAGGAGTGATCTATAATTTAAGTAAGGGAATAAACATGATAAAGAAGCATGACATATAAATCGAATGACATATCATGATATCATTATAGGAAAGGTACATGAATGATCACATGGATGCATGATATAAGTATACATGAAACATAATTTCAATGCAACATAGTCAACAATATAAAATATGACATAATCATAAGTCAAGGCTAATCACCAAGACAACATCACATGGTGGAAAATGTCCTATAATGGATTAATTTTACTCCTTAATCCCTTACATATCATTTCATGAGATATAAATATAACCTGATATATTATAACGCTATTTGGGAATAACCATCATAACATGTATATGCTTATGTGTGCCACAAATTGAAATCAAACGCAAGGTATAAACATAAGAATTATCCATGGAAATAAATGGGTCTCATAATCATGAATTATAGCATAACGAGATGGTGTATCATAATTTTTTCCATGAAATAAGGTATTAAATCATTATTGGAAGTTCATAGGTAAAAAATAATCTTGGATTATGAAAAATTATATCAAAGTTAAGTTAAAAATTTGAAAAGAGTGGATAGGTAACTTAGTAAATGTACTACTTAAATGTGGGTTTTAGGTAAAAGGTAAAAGAGTATTTAAATAGGGTAAAGAGAATATTAATTTCTATTAAACAAAAAATGAACTATTTTTTTCATAATATAATAAGTAATTTTAGAAACTTTGGATGGTTAAAAACATTTTATGAAGTCTCGGGTTTGCTTTTCAAATGAAATTGATAAGAGAAACTTTAAAACATATATATCAACATAAAATAAAATTAAAATTAAACTAGGTATATGTATGTAGGAAATATATATATATATATAATATAATAAGTAAATAAGAAGAATAGAGAGAGAAAATGGGGAAAATAGAGAGAATACATATCCCAAAGAAAATAGGGTGGTTCAAAGAGATCCCTTACCTTAGGTCCAGAATCATTATGAACTTGCACTTAACATCCTAAATAATATAATTAGATTCATTAATTACTTAATTCATAACCTTTTCCATATATATTTTATTTTCTATAATAATTTTATGTTTATTTATAACCATTTCAATGAGATGTAATGTTTATTTTTTCTATCCTGATGGCATTCATTTCAAGGATTCAAGCTCGGACCACTTGTGGATAATTATTGAAGTCCTTTTCAATGGGTTTACAACCATAGAAATGAAAAAATTGTATTCATGTCCTTCTAGAAATTTAAATGTTTCCAAATATCCATATGTGTTCTGACATAGGGATGATTCATTTCTTATAAATGTTATCGTTGTATTGTTAGTTCATTTAGACATTTTAACGACCATCACAAACTAGATTTATTTTATTTAATTAATACATTCCAAAAAATTAAATAAGTTATAATATAATTATCATCATTATATTTAACCATAATAATATTTCTATAACCATCCTTGAAGGCGGTAGATAAAAAAAGGTACGTTGTTTATTGTGGAAGTGAACCCACCGTAATATGAACAATATTTTCATTTTTAGATTGAGAGGAGAAGAGTAGAGAATGGATTAAAGATATAAAATTAACATAATAAAATTATAGTATATTTATTAAACTTGAGTCATTATTTCATGTTGGATGGAATTTGTTTAGAGGATGAGGTGGAAGAAAAATTAAAAGGCTCGGATGAGGGTATTACCTTATCCTTTAGATGTATCCTATTTGGATTCCCCTTAAGGCTCATTGGATTGGTATTTTTATGAGAAAAATATTATACGTACATGGTTGATATATTGGTAGATAATTTTATAGAGCTTTTTTAAGGTAAATAAGTTAGAATGTGTGAGGATAAGGGGTGGTGAGGGGTGATATATATATAAGGGGAGAAAATGGGTGTTTTTTAATATAATATTGATTAGTTTATTATTTAGGCTCAAGAATACCCATAGTGATGAATATTTAAACTATATAAAGTAATTAGTGCATTTAAGGCCAATATAATGGTCACTTACATCATCCATTATTCTTTTATGTATGTATTTTTCTTGTAATGCATATTAGCATATTTTGTCATATTTTACTGTAAAAAAATAAACTATTTTATAAAAATACAAAAAAATCACCTTAACCATTTTTTGATGTGTATATTCTAAAAATAAATTATGTTTTATGAAAAAAATTTAAAAAATATTATAAATTTAATTTTAAATAAAATCCTTATTTATTTAAAAAATACCAATTTTAATATTATGTTCAATTTTATGATCCTTTGAAAAATTTCTTATGGTTTCAAAAAAATATATTATCATTCTATTTAAACTTAATATTGTTTTATAAAACTATTATATGAAAATAAATTTTATTTCAAATATTTATATTTTTTATAAAAATAAAAATAAAACATATATGTTTTAAAAAAATTCAATCACTTATTTTATCATTTTTAAAACATTCATTTACTTTTATCATAATATAAATATATCATATTTTCATTTTATAAGATACCTAAATTTTATTTTATGCTTCCATAGATGATAATAATTTTCTAATAGTCAGGTTACTTTTCATAACAATCATATTACTATTCTAATGTTCATATTACTATTACAAGGGTCAAATTTGTAATGGTCATATGTGTTCTCTACCTTTTATAAATACATAATATTTCATTAATTATTCATTAACTTATATTTTATCTAAAGGTTATATATGTTTTATTTTTAAAATGAATATGGCATTGATAGTGTTTTGCTTCATTTCTACAGTGTTGTTCATGAGTGTGAATATTCTGGGGGATCGATCAGATCCAAATTTTTATATAAAAGTTATATTATTTTCAAATTTTCCCATTATAATACTTCAAATTCTTATAGCCATGTTTATTCTCTAAATTTAATGTTTAAATTAATATAATAAAATATTGTTGGTTCTATCTTGTGGCGTGTGTTCTTTATATAATACTATCTTACTAAATATGTCACAATTATATAATCATAAGGGGAATTACATTGATAAAATTATGGGTCATTACAATATAGATTATAGATAATCAAATACCTTGTGCTTGAAGTTTCATTTCTCAACTTCACATTTTATTCCTTGAGTTTATAGACTTCATCTAAAAAAGCTTATTTTAAAATTTTAACCTCCAGAATCAGATTATTTTATTACTCAACAACCTTTTTGTGATTTTTATTAAAATTATTATATATTGTATAAATTTTCTTAATATCACATTAAATATTTTAAACCATATAATTTAAAACTTTTAAATAAGGCTTTTTACAATTTGAATAAAGATTATAATCATAATGTGAATCAAAACTAGAACCACTAACCTCATTCACACTTTCTATCACGAATATATTTCCAGCCTCCTTTTTTATTTCAGATAAATCACTTGAATGTGAATATTTATTACAACACCATAAACCCATTTCATGTTTCTATTTTTTCTTGAACTTCTTGTATTTTTTTAACTTTATAAAATCTATCTTAGTATGGCCTATATTCCATCATTTTAAATATGTAACTTCTAAAGAACCAGAATTGAAATTTGAATTACCTTTATCATCTATTATTTTTTTCATTCCTTATATACACCCTTATGTATCATTTTATTTTATTTATATATTTCCTCGTAATTTTTAAAATATGATTAAATTCGACTTTATCATCAGAAAAAATAGAATATTTAATAAAACTTTTAAAAGTAACACAATTATTTTTTATCATGAGTTTAATTATTAAGATTTTTTAACTCATGATCATATTATAATAGTGAACCAATAAGCTTATACATGGTATACTGTATTAAATTATTTATTTCTTTAATCACAACCTTCTTAAAATGAAACTTCTTATAAAGTTATCACAAAATACATTTAGGTATAACCTAATTCTTCATATTTTATCTAAGATAAATCTTGTTATTCACTTTTTTTATAAATTTATGATATATAAAATTAACAGATTCATGTTTCATCATTCTAAAGGATTGATACTCATCCATTGACATACCAAGCTTAGTTATCTAGGATTTATTCATACCCTGATGAGTGACATGTAAATTCCTCCAAATGTTAGTAGTAGATTTATAAGAAAATATATCACTATAAATAATTATAATAATGGTGAAATAAAGATAAATCATAACCTTGTAATTCAAAATGTATTTAGTAGAATCAATACCAACTAAAGTGTAACTTCCCTGACATTGGAACCACTAAATTGGTGCCCAGAGATGATTCGTCACATGACCTCAAGTGTGCCTCCCCGTACACCAGAGGTTGCCAACTAGAAATGAGGATTTAATAAATCACATGGGGAGACTATAACTTATTTACTAGAGTAAGCCACAATAGATAAAAAATGTAACAAAAGAAACAATAAGTAATAACTAAAAGCATGAATTACCAACCAATTACCCAAATAGGGTACAAACCACAAACAACTAGTAAATATGCAATATCATGATAAAAGTGCCAAAAGTGAAGAAAAACCCAAAATAAATAAAACATTTGAAATCCCAAAATAGGTCCTGACTCCAATTCCATATCCTCATCCATGCACATCCCAAGCCCAACTCAAATACCTAACATAGATATTTTCCCTGGTACTGACCTGCAATAATGAAGTCTGCTTGGGTACCCAATGACATCCCGAGTAGGGTGTGAGTACAACTCAGTAGGCCACCACCAATGGTTTCTTCAAAATATCCATTCTAAACAGATAGTGCATGCATATAAGAAATAAATGACAAAATGACCAAAATAAAACTCAGGTGCTATTAGTTAACAATATTCACTTTATCCAATTCCATCATTATTTCCACTTTTATCTCTTATACCATCTTCATTAATAAATTCGTTTCCATCACATGTTCTATAGGTTAGGAATTTACATTATTTACACAACGACCTAAGATAGTAAATTATCATGCATGAGGGAATATATCAAGTTTCCTATCTATCTAGGAATAAAAATTTCACACACAAATACATCACAGTAACCTAGGATCCTCGGTCCAGGTAGTCTCATCAAATGAAACTGTTATAGGTATAGATCATGGTCCCCTTCCCCAACCCATTCATTATAGGGTGGGGTTTAGAGCCTTAGTCTAACCTGAACCATGGGCGTAGATCCTCAAGTCCAATACCCCACAAAACCAATCCATGTACACATTCTTATTTATCCATTTAGTAAACATATATCAAATCACAACCATAAAAATTCAATACACATAAAAATCATAAATCACATTCCATTTAACACATAATTCATCTTTATGCCTTAACCCATTAACACATTTACCATTAGCATAGCATAGCCCATTTAACCCATATCCCACTTTCATACTTAAACTCATTAGGCATAATAAATAATTATCTTAAATTAATCTATTTAACATATTCATGAATACCCTTGCCTTAACCCACACATTAATAATTTAATATTCTTTAATCCTCTTAAGAATTTTCATTCCAATTTCGTAATCCATTTGACACATTCACATTAATCCATTTAACTCCTTTTTACATTATAAAAAACAATCTCTTATGCCATTGCAAATGACTAAAAACAACTACCATTAGTGACTCTTAATAATTTAAACTAACCATTTAAACTTAATTATCATGGGATTTATTCAACATAAGGCAACTCTATGCTAAGAATTACAATATATATGTTTGGGAATGTTGGCACTCCCCCCGGATGGCCCTAAACCAGTTAATAAATCCCAATGCATCCCATAGGGAGAAATAGGGGTCTAAATCACCATTTATCCAACCATTTTACCAAATATTATTAAATACATGAAACAAACATCAATGGAAAACAATATCTCAACCACACATGCACAAATCGACAATAAAATTATGGTATATAACTTATAGATCACCTAGATCGAATCCTTAGACGAACTCACCCTTAACCATAGCCTTAGATTCAGATTCAAGAATCCTTTGAATCCCAAACCTAAGATCTGATAAAAAATAGGGTTTTAGGGATTTAGAAGAAGGATAAAAAATCTACAAGACCTAATTTGGAAAATAGAAGTAGGAGGATGATTATACTTACCTGGAGCTTTAATCCACAAACAAAAATGCTCCAAACAGCCTAGAATCAAGGGAGACCCACCCTTGGGAAGTTTGGGTCAAAATATTTCATCACTATAGATGGAGGAATAAGAAATGGGGAGAAAATCAAGTAAATATTTTAAAATCCTGAGGGGGTAGTTTTGTAAAATTACACTTTTTAATGGGATGCACAATTTGGCTGCACGGTTTTCCAAACCGTGTGCTAACCATGAACCAACCTCTATCCAAGAGGGGTTAGGTCGCATGGTTTCTTGGGGAGACTAATACAGTTTAAAAATATATGCACCAACTATGTGAGATGCCTTTATCCATGGTTGAATTATTTGATTTCCCACTAACACGATTTACTCTAACCATGCACCAACCGTGCAACATGCACATAATGGACTGACTTATAATTCCTTCATTTTCTGAACCCCCAGAACACCCCCAATATTTCTCATACACCTGATGAATGTTTAATTTTTCAACTTTAAGGGATTAAAATAAAATTTTAAACAAGAACATACCTCTATAAAGTCTAGGATCTTACAACCTTCCCACCTTTAACGACTCCTCCTCGATCCGTACTCCCAAGAATCACCGAGCCTTTGAAGTAAAGATATTGGGGCACTGAGCCCGCATATCAAACTCTCTCACCCAAGTATCTTCTTGAACATTACCATGCTTCCACAAAACTCATACCAAATGTACAGTCTTTCCCCGTAAGACTTTCTCACTACAATCCAAAATATAAATCAGATGCTTCTCAAAGGACGCACCAGCCTCAAGTTCAACATCCTCAACATCAAACACATGAAATGGGTCAGGGGGATGCTACTGAAGCTGAGACACATGAAAAACATCATGCATAACACCATACCATTATGGAAGAGGCAATCGGTAAGACACCCGTCTGATTCAATTCACAATCTCAAACAACCCCACATACCTGGGCGCAAACTTGCCCTGTTTCCAAATTTGATGGTGACCCAAACTTGGAGACACCCAAAGAAACACACAGTCACCCACTACAAACTCAAGAGGACTATGATGTTGATCCCCATTAGACTTTTTCATACTCTGAGATGTTTCTATATGTTTCTAAATCAAATGAACTTTTTCTGATGTCTTCTTCATGAGACTCAATCCTAACAGTTCTGATTCCCTAGCTTCTATCCAACACAACATAGTTCTATATGGTCTACCATATAGTGCCTCAAATGGTTCCATATGAATCATAACTCAAAAACTATTTTTTAGTAAAACTCAACCATGGATAGATTATTTTCCCATGATTCACCAATATTAAGGACATGACCCTAAAAATGTACTCCAGTACCTGAATGCTATGCACCGACTTCCCATCCGTCTGCAGGTGGAAATCCATACTAAAAAAAATACTTGGGTACCAAGTGCCTTCTGTAATACTTTCTAGAATTACAATGTTAAATATGTATCACAATCCAAAACTATATTCCATGGTACACCATGAAATTTCACAACCTCTAATATAAAACTCGCCCAACTAGGCCACGCTAAATGTCTCTTGAATCAGTAAGAAGTGAGCCACCTTAGTCAACTGATCCACCACTACCCAAATCACATCATTATTATGAGTCATCCTCAGAGGACTCACCAAAAAATTCATCATTACGTTATCCCATTTCCATTCTAGAATGGTCAAATTTGTAAAAAATCATGTAGTTTCGAATTCTCAATGTTAACCTTTTGATAGCTAAGGCATCACGCCACGAAACCTACAACCTCTTTCTTTATCCCTGACCATCAATACTACCTACAAAGATCATGATACATTTTGGTAAACTAAGATTAACTACCTAATTTGATGCCTGAAACTCACACATCATCTCTTCTCATATACACATTGGTAAAACAACATGACCATGTACATAAATGATCCCATCATCTCCAACTATCCCACTAAATGGTGACTCCCTACCATTAAGAATATCCCTTAAAGACAAACATTCTAGATCCTCATGTTGTTTCTCCTCAACTCAGCCCAAGATCATGGATTTGACTGCCAAGGATGAAAGAGTCATCTTTACTTGGGTATCCTGCACCTCAAGATGCATCTCAACAAACAAAACCATCATCTTACACTCAAAACTTGATTCCTAAACTGCCTGATTTTGAGTCTTCTGACTCAAAGCATCTGCAATAATGGTTCCATTTCCTGGTGTGTAAACTAGCTCATAGTAAAATGATTTCATGTATTCAACCCATATTCACTAGAAAAGATTCAAATCACACTGATAGAAGATATACTTCAAGATTTTATGACCAGTATACACCATAAACTATTCTCCCAAAAAGTATTGCCTCACTACTAAAAAAACACACCATAACAGTGCTAGAATAGGCCTTTATCAGTGCTAGAAAAGCACTGAATACCTCAGTGAAGTTAAAAGGCCATGGCTTTTATCAGCGTAAATAAAAGCACTGATAAAAGACACCATTTATCAGTTCTTTTATATAGCGCTCATAAAGAGACCCTTTATTAGAGATTTTAAAAGCATTGATAAAGATTCCTTTATCATCATTTTAAAAAGAATTGATAAAGGACTCCTTTATTAGTGCATTTATCAGCACTGATAAAGGTGAAAAATGTAGTGTGATGCTATAACACACTATAGTACCATAAACAGGTGAAGTGTGTTGTAACAACACACTTCATCATCCAAAATAGAAATAGAAATTACCAAAATGAGATACAAAATAAAATTTCTAACAAAAATACAATAAAAAAACTATTATAGAGTATGTTAGTTGTTTTCTTACTAACATCAATGTAATTTTTGAATAAAAATACCCATTTGGAGTCATATCAGTCACACCATGAGTCAAATTGTGGTGTGGTTGATTCCTACATGTCATAAATAACTTATGAATAATTTTACTAGATGACCAAAATAATATGAATTTGTTAGATCTATTTTGAGTATGTCAGTTTTTTTATTAAAATTAACGTTAGTTTTGAATAAAAAGATGTACTTGGAGTCATAACAGTCACATCGTTTGTCAGATTATGGTGTGTCTGATTTCTACATGTCACAAATGACTTAAGGATTGTTTTCATAAAGTACCAAAATAATCCGAATGTGTTTGATCAGTTTGGAGTATGTCAGTTTCTTTTTCACTAAAATTATTGTCAATTTTGAATAAAAAGATGCACTTGGAGTCATACCGGTCACACCGTATGACAGATTGAGGTATGAATTATTTATAAACATTAAAAATTACTCATGGATTGTTTTCTTAAAGTATAAAAATAATCAGAATGCATTTTCTCTTTTTTGAGTATGCCACATGTTTTTTTTACTAAAATGTAATTTTAAATTGGAGACACGCACTTTGATCCATATAGGTGGAATCATGCATGGGTTTGAAATGGGAATGATTCGTAAACTTTAAAAATGAATTATGAATCATTTTCCCAAATTATCAAGACAATCTGACTGTGTTTGATTGGTTTTCAGTGTGCAACACATTTGTGTATTAAAATGTCAATTTTAAATTGATAATGGACACTTGGAGTAATATTGGTCACAATATGCATTGGATCAAGGTGAGGATGATTCAAACATATCACAAATGACTTATGATTCATTTTACCAAAGTACCAAAATAATCCGAATTTGTTTTCTTGTTTTGGAGTAAGTCATTTGTTTTTTTCACTAAAATTAATGTCTTTTTTGAATAAAAAGATGAAATTAGAGTCATACCGGTCACACCATTGATCAGATTGTGGTGTAGCTGATTTATACACACCCCAAATGACTCATTTAAAATTTTCCTAAAGTATAAAAATAATCAGAATGTGTTTCTTTGGTATTGAGTGTGCCACTTGTTTTTTACTAAAATGTCATTTTAAATTGGAAACATGCACTTTGATCCATACAAGTGGAATCGTGTGTGAGTTTGTCATGAGATTGATTCATACACATGAAAAAATAATTATGAATCATTGTACCTAATTATCAAGGCAATATGAGTGTGTTTTCTTGGTTCTCAGTGAGTGACACTTTTTTGTATTAAAATGTCAATTTTAAAATGATAACGGTCACTTGGAGTCATACCAGTCACACCATGTGCCATATTGAGGTGAAGTTGATTCTTACATGTCAAAAATGACATATAGATCATTTTACTAAAGTAAAAAAACAATCCAAAAAGGTTTTCTCATCTTAGAGTATGTCAGTTGTTTTTTTCACTAAAATTTATGTCAATTTTGAATAAAAAGATGCACTTGGAGTGATATCGGTCACACCATGCATTATATTGAGGTGA